>WBMY01002793.1:33691-80332 GCA_013397315.1 Donacobius atricapilla | reverse complement strand
GCATTCCCTATCCCTCAGCATTCCCTACCCTCGGCATTCCACACCCTCAGCATTCCCTATCCATGTTCCCTGTCCCTCCCTCTTTCCTGCCCATCCATCCTTACAACACTGAAAATCCAGAACTCTCAGACAGAAAGGTGAAGAAAAAGCTGATTTTAAACACTCCTAGCTGTGGAAACCAAAGTCCAGCTGGAATTAACCCCCAATTCCTGGATCAGGGATCACAGGGAGTTCATTCCCGTTTATCTGCTGTGCCTGAGTTTCACCTTCCTTGCACATTGACTTTAAAGATTTTGTGCAGAAGTAAAATTAAATGGATATATTGTAATTAAAACCTGATTATTAGCACTTGCTACTGGGGATTTGAAGGGTTGGAAATTCTCTCAGGTCACAAAAAAAAGCAGATATAAGGATCACCAGTCCAAAGGATTCCTGTTGACAGAATAAATTCACTTTTCCTCACCTTTCCCACTGCTTTTGACTCCATTTTCAGGAATAAATTCACTTTTACACCCCTTTTCCGCTTCTTGTAGCTCCACTTGCAGAAGTAAATTCACTTTTCCTTACCTTTTCCACCACCTGTGGCTCCACTTCCAGGAATAAAATAATTTTTCCTCACCTTCTCCACTGTTTTGGGTCCATTTCCAGGAGTAAATTCACTTTTCCTCACCTTTTCCACTGCCTGTGGCTCCACTTTCACCTCCTCCCTCCTGCTGGCTTTGATGTACTTAAAGCAGCTCAGGACACACTTGAACATGTAGGCCTGGAAAAGAGGGAAAAGGAAAGGGAAGGGAAAGGGAAGGGAAGGAAAAGGGAAGGAAAAGGGGAGGAAAAGGGAAGGGAAAGGGAAGGGAAAGGGAAGGGAAAGGGAAGGGAAAGGGAAGGAAAAGGGAAGGAAAAGGGAAGGAAAAGGGAAGGAAAAGGGCATTTTTCCATGGCCCTGCAGGGCAAAAAGGGCATTTCCACTCTTGCCACAAGCCTGGCACTTTCCTGCTCTTTTCTCTGGAGGGAGAAGTTTGGGACCATGATCCCAGGGCCTTAAATCTGTGTCTCCATCCTTCCCTAGGAATGTGATGATCCCATGAATTCAAAGCAGCACTGGGGTGGGACTGGGGTCAATAATCCAGTAAATATAAAGTGATTAAACACAAACCCCATGAAACACAACACTGAGAGCTCTTAGAGCACAATGTCCTGGGTAGGAAAGGAAATGGTGGCTCTGATGTCATTTTTTGGAGCAGGTTGTAAAATCCTGTAAAATTCCATTAATTCAGAATGATGCTGGGCTGGGACTGGGATCAATAATCCAGTAAATATAAAAGGATTAAACATAAAATCCATTAAAACACAACATTGAAACCTCTGACATCGCAATATCCCAAGGTAGGAAAGGAAATCATGGCCTTGATGTGATTTTTCAGAGCAGGTCATGAAGTCTGGATTCTATGAATTCAAAACACTGAGGTGGGACTGGAGATGCAGTAAATATAAAGTGATTAAACATAAAATCCATGAAACACAACACTGGACACCTCTGACTCACAATATCCCGAGGTAGGAAAGGAAAACCTGGCTTTGATGTCATTTTTTGGAGCAGGTTACAAAGTCTGGATGCCTCAGGAAAGCACCAGAGGCACCACAGAGATCCAAGGACTGCGCCAAAAATCCCTTCATCCAGCAAAATCCCATTTTTGCACCTCCCTGACAAGACCTCCTGGCACCTCACGGATTCATCCATGCAATAAACGAAGCTTTTCTGAGGAAAAAGGATGGATTGAGGGGTTGTGGCCCAGGGACATAAGCGGGGTCTGTGGGACTGGCCCTGTTAAATCAATATTTTCCCTGCTCCGAGCAGCACGGCAGAGTCGTGTGCCTGGTGTTTGTGTTGGCCTGGGAATGTGCTCGGGAACAGTTGGGATTTTCAGGGAACACAGGGAGCCACAGATCCCAGCTCTGGCTGTGCAGCTCGGCATTCCCAGGACAATGAGGGCTGTTTGTGTTGACACGAAGCCAAGACAAAGAGAAAAAAAGGAATGAAATGTCTGAGCTGAAAAAAATCAATTTCAACATTCCGGAGATCAGGGGTACATCCAAACTATGAGCATCTTCTGGGAATATTGCAGAACCCTTCCTGCTTCCATAGCCTCTTCATTCAGAGAGCAAATCTGGAGCTGTCATAGAAACTGGGTAAAAACCTCCACTTATCCATGGAGAAACCCAGTAAATCTAAAAAATAAATAAAAATCCCACAGCAAAGGAATGCACTCCTTGATTTTGAGTTTGAAATAAAAAACACAGAGCAAAGGACTGCATTCCCGATTTTGGTTTTGAAATAAATAAAAATTCCACAACAAAGGAATGCACTCCCCAATTTTGGTTTTGAAATAAATCAAAATGACAAGGAATGTTTTATTCCCCTTAATTTCTGCTTTCGTATTCCTATGGAGCTGGAGGACTTTATGATTCCAAAATGAGACACAGATTATTGGAATGTTTGCCCACCTCCCATCCCTGGAAGTGTCCAAGGCCAGGCTGGAGCACCCTGGGACAGTGGAAGGTGTTCCTGCCATGGCAGGGATGAGATGAACCTAAAGGTGCCTCCAACCCACATCACTCCCTGGATTTAGGATCACTCGTGGCTGCAGAGCCCAGCATGGGGAATTGCCCTAAGGGTGCCAGGGCAGCATCACCCTGCCCTGGGAATATTTTTTTCCAAGGAATTTGGAACAAGTGATCCTGTCAAGGCCCCACAGACAGCAAAGACCCAGCCCCACAATATGCCCTTGGAATATTTCTTCCATGGAATTTTGAACACAGGTAATGCAGACCCAGTCCCATGATGCCCTGAGCTGGGAGGCGCTGGAGCACCCTGGGACAGTGGGGCCGCAGGGAGAGAATTCCATGGGATTTTACCCGTGGAAGAGGAGAAGGATTGGCACTGGCATTAAAGGGTGGGGGTCCTGATGGCTTTTTGGGGACTTCAGTAGACCAGGAGTCCTGGGGGTTTTATTATCCCGCCCCATCCCTCCTCTTGCAACCCCAGCACAAAAACTCATTGCAAGTCCAGCATTTTGTGGGTAAAGCTGTGGAAAATTCCAATTAATCCATTTGCCAGGTCAGAGAGATTCCTGCCAGCTGGGGCTCGGGGTTATCTCTGCTCCTGCTGCACACTCCATGCAAATATTAGAAGAGATTTTAAAGCCTGAAGTGCATCCATGCAAAACTCCCCACTCCTCACTGGCTTATCTGGCCCACCTGGAAGGCTCAGAATATAAAATGGGTTCCAACTCACAAGCAGCACTTTCTGCCCAAGTACCTGGAAGAATCTGGTTTTCTTCATGGGGCTGAAGGTGAAAAATCAGTTCTCTGAGCCACTGAAGCAATAAAAGAATAAAAACCCTCTGCAGTGGAGCTTCCTCAGGCACCAGCAGTGTTTATCTCCTGGTTTTAATGAACTTTGGGAGTATCAGGGTGGAGAACCCTGCTCCCATCAGGGTGGGCACAGTCACTCACTGAATGAAAGATCTCACCTGCTGCTCATTTATTTGGGTTTGTTTTCAATCTTTTTCTCCTTCTAGAGAGGAATGGGCAGTGATGATTAAGGGACACAAGGGATTTTGCTTTGTAACTCACACAGAAGTATACAATGAGATATTTGGATAAATAATCTCATATAATCTCAATAATCTCATTTATTTGGGCACATTACAGCAGAGGACTTCGCTGTGTTTATTTTCAACCTTTTTCTCCTTCTGGAGAGGAATGGGCAGCGATGACTTGGGGACACAAGAGGGATTTTGCTTTGTAACTCCCACAGAGGAGTAAAGGCAGGGATTTGGATAAACCATACACAGACACAGCTCCCACTGTGCCCCAGGAGAGCCCAGCAAGGCAGACTTGAGAGAATTAAAGCTGAATTTTCCTGGGGGAGCCTCACTTCAGAGCCTTTTACCTTGAGGAACAGCACAGCCACGAAGGCGATGGTGAAGGTGATCATCACTTTGGTGTATTCCTCTGCTGGCAGCTTCTGCAGGGCTGGCGCAGAGCCCTGGGGGAAAAGGAGAAGGTCTCAGCCCCAAACACTCATTCCCTGTGCCGGGAGCACCCACAGAGAGTTCCAGGTTCAGGCAGAACAAGGAACAGAGGATTTTCACTGGCAGCAGGATCACAGGGATATCGTTTTCCTGCTGCTGTTTACACCCCTTGGGCAAAGCTCTGTTTAAATGAGAACTTTTAAATTTTTAATTTCCACTTTTCCCACCAGTCTGGGATTTTCCTGCTCTTCTCTCTGGAGGGAGAAACTTGGAACCATGAACCCAGGGCCTTAAATCTGAGTCTCCATCCCTCCCTAGGAATGTGATGATTCCATCTATTCATAACAACACTGGGGTGGGACTTATTAAACATGACTGCTTAATAAAGATGAAATTTGAGGCATTTTCCATGCAGATAGCTCCACCTGAATCACTTCTCTCTGCAATTTGCATCCATCAGATCCCTACAAGGACAAACAAGGTGCATTTTTAAGGAGCACGGGAGCTGTCAGTCAGGAGCAGCTCTGGGGAGAACACGGAAAACCCTCTTTGTTGCCAACCTGAGCAGTTATGGATGTTCCAGAGAGGTCAGAGAAGCAGCCCAGCCATGGAATGGGAATTTATAGCAGTTCCCAGAGAAGAAAATGAGCGGAGCGGGGTCCAGACCTACCGTGCTGCCCACAGGTTTGAGGCTGAGGTAGGTGGGCACCTCCATGTAGGAGCTGCACAGGGTGAGGATGCTCAGGCAGAAATCCAGCAGCTGCAGCACCAGCAGGGGAATCCTGGAGTGGCCCTGCTGAGGGGACAGGAATTGGGGTACAGTCACAGGACTGGGGCACTTCTGCAGGTTATTCGCACTTTACACAGAGCCTGCGGTTGGTTCACACAGAGTCTAAGCCTCTAAATTCCCTTAAATCCAACCTAAACCTTCCCTTTGCTGGCCCAAAGAACAAACCATTTTTGGGGCTTCATCCGAGCTCCACAGGCGCCTCTGGCCAGAGCAGTGACAATCCCAGTTTATCTCCAGCAAACCCCTCCTGTCAGGGGCACAGCCAGAGCCACCTCCCTCAAAGCCAGGAGAAAATCAACATTCCAAGCCAGGGGAAAATAAATATCCCAGCTGCCACTGATTTCCTTCAGCCTCCAAGGATTGCATCCTGTCTCCAGCCTGGAGAAATCACCTCACATCTAGATTCAGGATCCTAAAAGTCTTTTCCAAACTAAAGGATTCCACGACAAACCACAGCCCAAGGTAACAATCCTTCATTCCAGCCTTCCAGGATCCTAAAGGTCTTTTCCATCCTAAATGATTCCATGAAGAAATGCAGCCCAAGATAATGATCCTTTATTCCAAACTAAAGGATCTCATGAAGAACCACAGCCCCAGGTAATGATCCTTCATTCCATCCTAAACGATTCCATGTGGAACCACAGCCCATCCTTTATTCCAGCCTTCCAGGACCCTACAGGTATTTTCCAACCTAAAGGATTCCATGACAACCCACAGCCCAGGGTAAGATCCCGCATTCCATCCGAAATGATCCCACCGGGAAGCACCCCGAGGTAAGGATGCTCCATCCCGTGCATCCCCACCTCCCGGGAGGGCAGGAGGTGTCCTGCCCAGGAGGAGGAGCTGTCACGCACCGTGTGGCCCAGCGAGGACACGGAGATGATCACTGGCACCTGGATGTAGGAGCTGAACATGGTCAGGAGGCTGAGCAGGAAATCGATGACTTGCAGAGCCAGGAAGGGGATCAGGAGCCGCTCCCTCTTCTGAGGAGGAAAAGCAGTGCTGGTTATTTCCACCCCAAGTGGGAAATGAGAGCAGCTGGAAGGACTTGGATCGTGCTCCAAGGATTAACACTTCCCTGGAATTTCTGATTTCATGATAACTGATCCAGAGAAAACAGGGCATCAATGCTGATTTTTTTCACCCCTTTGGAAAATTCCTGTGAATCCTCACCCTGTGACATTGGCACTTCCTATCAGATCTGTCCCTAAAATTTACCTCTACAGAGGGAGAACTGGGTTATTTGGGTGGTATTTAACACTTAGAACTCTGCCACCATCAGATTCCTGGGGTTTCCACCCCAAGGTCTGGTCATTCCTCCTCCTGAACTGGGAAATGAGTCCCCGGTGCAATGGGGCAGTGTCAGTTCTCTCATGGGACCTGAGTTGCAACAGAGCAAGGAAATGAGGCAAGAAAAGCTTTCTAAATCATAAAATCTCCTTCATTAACACAAAAAGTAGCCCAGATGGAAATGTTGCCCAGATTTGGTAAACCTGGGTGTTTGAAGCTTTTCAAACCAAGCTTTGGTTTGAAGCTTTTCAAGTTTGAAAGTTTGAAGCTTTTCAACCAAGAACCTGATGCTTCAAACCAGTTCCTCTCCCCCTCTGGAATCAGGAGACATTTTTATTTGCCTTTTTCCCTGTGTGATTTTGGGATTCTGAGATTTTTATCTGCCTTTTTTTTTCTACATGATTCTGTGATTCTGGGGGCTTTTCCTGCTTTTTTTGGCTGTAATTCCAGTGAGCACCATCCAAACCTTGAATGTCATTTGTGGGGAACATACCTTGAGCACACCGAGCAGGAGGTGGAAGCTGATGACAAGCAACATGAAGATCATCAGGAAACTGGTGGTGACATCAGCTGGAAAGGATAAAAATGATAAAAGGAATCACCACATCCCCAAAAGATGTCCCAACTCCATCACACCCCTAAGGGAGAGTTCAACCTGGCACAAAGAATTGTGTCTGTGGAGGAATTAACCTTCTTTTTCCTTTTTACACCCATTTTTCGTCTCTCTTTGAAGTTCCTGTATCCACCAGGCCATGCAGGTTGTGAGCTCAAGGGAACCAAGGCCTGAAATGTTAAATACCCCGGGCTACAAAATGAAGTATTAAAAAAACCCAGAGGGCTGTTGGCTCATAGCTTTGAGCTGGAAATTATTTAGTGACTGAAAGGCAGATCAAGGAACCAGCAGTGAAATGCTGAAGGATCTTCAGACTCTCACAGAGAAGAGCAGGAGTTTTAACTCCTCATCAATGGTGAGGCCAGGGAAGGTCAGGGAATCTCTCTCCCCAACTCTGCAGCTGTGTGGGATGCAAAGAACACCTCAAAAATACAACGTGAGGGGGTTTAGGGTGATTTTTGGCAGCTGCTTTGGGTGCAGGGGGTGATGTTTTACATCCATGGAGTTCCTGCTCAGCCTTTACCTGGAAGCAATTTTCCGTCCTGGAAACCCAGCCTGCCCTGGTGCTGATTCACCTTTCCAGAGGCAAAACTCTGCTTTTATTTATTTATTTGTTTGTTTGTTTTTACCTGCCTCTGCACAACCTTTCCCAGAGCCTCCTCCAACTCCTTTCATTCTGTTTCACCTGAGTGTAAAACAGCACCGGCCAGTTTGGGTTCTTCAATTCCTAAATGCTTCAAGAAAGGGCTTAATTCCGCTAGAAAAGAGCCAAACTTCTAATTATTCTGTCTTTTTTTAAAGCAGCTCATCCTTCCCATAGGAGTACAGGACTGATGACCCTTGGGGGTCCCTTCCAGCTGAGGATATTCCACACAACCATAAATAAATCCAGTGCCTAACTCTGTTTTATCCATCACCCTCCCACTGTTTTCATAAAGAACTCTGGGAATTGTGCCTGTAGAATCCCAGTCATATTCCAGCTGCTCTGACGTCCTTTCCTGCTCCATATCACCCTTTTTCCCCCATGAAAATTCATCTCCATCTCCCTCAGCTCTGAATGTTCACCTGGAGCTTTGGTCCCCCTTTGGTGAGGGAAGATTTCAGTCCTTGGGCAGACCCCAAATCATCCTTTATTCCCTTTCTAGAAGTGGATATTCTTTATTCCCGTGAATATTTCTGAATTAAATTTCTTTTTTTGTTGTTGCCCAGAGGATAACATCATTCCCAAAGAAGCCAAGGCTGTCCCTGTTTTTTGGGCAGGCGATCCCAACACTGATAACTGTCACATCTTTATCAGAATTTGGACATTTGCTGTGTATAGGGGAAAATGCAAATGTTCCCTCCAGGGCAAAGGGACACAAATCTCCCCCCAGCTCAAGAAAGGACAAAAAATGTCCCTGAGAAGCTCTGGAACAATTCCAGGTTTGTTGAAGACCTTCCTGAGCCACATCTGGGCAGGTGGCAGCAGCAGTGCTACCCCTCCCATCCTCCCTCTGCTGACAGAGTTCATTTAAATGCAATTTAAATTCATTTCAATTGATACAAAAGGGATTTTCAATTCCCCTGCTGTCTCCTCTTTAAATCTCCTCCAGAAATGAGCTTTGGAGATGATGGGAAACCTTCAGTGTGGAAAGGAGCTTTGCCCAGCATTTCCTCCCCCCAGCAAGAAGAGACCCTTCCTCAGGCTTGGGAGAAAAACCCTCAGGGGAGGCTGCAACCCCCTGGGAAGCCGAGAAGGCTGATCTCGAGGGGGAATGGAGCCATCTGGAGAGGTGGAATTCAGGGAATGATCCAAATTATCCACTGCCCCTGCACCAGGACAGCGGGGCTGTGATGGTGCAAAGCAAGGAAACAGTTTTCCTCATAACCTGATAAAACCCCGGTGCAGGAGCTGCTCCTCCCCAAGTCGTGGGAACTGAGACCCAGAGGAGGAAGAATTCTCCATGAACTATGAAGAGAGAACTCCCAAACTCAGCAAACCCCGAGGGAGAGCGGGGAGGGAGAGGGGGAACAGGCTTTGCCTCCTGGAGAAAATCAGGAACACAAAGGGCACCTCCCTCCAGAGGCAGCCACTGCTCCTTTCCTCCTGCTCCCAGCGGTGTGGGAAAGCCAGAATTCCAAGGCACAACAACAACCCCTCCTTTGAGGAGCAGGGGAGTAGAACCAAGGCTGGGATGTGGCACACGCAGAGACAAAGATTAACAGGGAACAGCCTAAACCCAAAACAGCTTAACAAAGGAGCCAGACTCAGCCTTTGTGGGACCAGCCCTGAAGGAGCCAATCCCAATCCCATTAAAACCCAAACTCACAAAGCCTTTTCCCTGAAGGAGCCAATCCCAATCCCATTAAAACCCAAACTCACAAAGCCTTTTCCCTGAAGGAGCCAATCCCAATCCCATTAAAACCCAAACTCACAAAGCCTTTTCCCTGAAGGAGCCAATCCCAATCCCATTAAAACCCAAACTCACAAAGCCTTTTCCCTGAAGGAGCCAATCCCAATCCTATTAAAACCCAAACTCCCAGAGCCTTTTCCCTAAAGGAGCCAATCCAAGTCCTATTAAAACACAAACTCACAAAGCCTTTTCCCTGAAGGAGCCAATCCCAATCCTATTAAAACACAAACTCCTAAAGCCTTTTCCCCAAAGGAGCCAATCCCAATCCCATTAAAGCCCAAACTCCCAAAGCCTTTTCCCTAAAGGAGCCAATCCAAGTCCTATTAAAACACAAACTCACAAAGCCTTTTCCCTGAAGGAGCCAATCCCAATCCTATTAACACACACACTCCTACAGCCTTTTCTCCAAAGGAGCCAATCCCAATCCTGTTAAAACCCAAACTCCCAGAGCCTTTTCCCCTGGGTTTTGCCCAGCATCAGCACCCAGGAGTTTGCCCAGAGAGGATTTCTCTCCTTATCTCGGGATTTTCTGGGGTCCAGCATGGCCGTGTTTTCCTGCCTCTCTCTCCATGGGTCCTGCTCCAGCTCTCTGGCAGGATCCCTAATTAATTGGGAAGTGGCCATTGCCAGCTAATTGCCCAGCTGCATTTTCCAAGCAGAACCCGGATCAAAACCCCCCCAAACAAAACAACAAAGAAACAAAACCCAAACTAACACAAAGGGATGGAAAGAAAAGGAAAACCAAGGGAAAATAACTTCCCACAAGCTGTTTGTTCCCAGGAAACAGTCATCCTCCCTCGCTGGCAGCAGGGATGAGTTGGTGCCATGACAAAACCCAAAAAAACACAACCAAAAAAAACCCCCAAAAAACCCAACAACCCAAACCCCCAAAACAAACAAAACCCCAAACAAAACGACACAAACAAAAAGCCAAACAAACAAAAGCCCAAATGAACAAAAAGCCAAACAAACAAAAACCCAAATAAACAAACAAAAATCAACACAAACCCCCGAATAAACAAACACCCCAAACAAAAAACCCAAACCAACAAACAAAAAAAACCCAAGAAACAAAAAATAAAACCCAATCAAACAAACAAAACCCCCAAACAAACAAAAACCCAAACAAAGAAACAACAACAACAAACCAACCCCACCCCCCCACAAAAGAGCAAAACAAGCAAACCCTGAAAGAGGAAGGAAACCCTTGAGGTCACGCTTGCATCAGGTTCTTCAATTCCCATCAAAAACGGAAAGTGAGAACAGGTTTTACAGGAATGGATGGAGGGATGCTCCGGTTCCCTTGTGCTGATCCCAGCCCTGGCTCTGGAGCTGCAGGGTCATTCCCTGCTGGGTCATTCCCTGCTGGGTTATTTCCTGGGAAAGCTCTGCAGGAAAGAGTTTGCACTGGGGGCTGAGCTGAGCAGAGCAGCCTCCAACACCCCCATGGGAATATTTGGGAATATTGCTCCATGGGAAACATGGGAACCATTGCACCGGCCCTTGCTCGGGTTCCTATCAGCAGGACTCACCCAAACTCCCATTTTTTGCTCACTGCTGATGCCCTTCCCCTTGGAACTGGGTGATTCAAGTCCCTTCCAATCCAGACATTCCGTGATTCTGTTGGATGAACCAAACCTTTCAGTGCTGATGTCAAACAGCCCTGGGGGATCCCAGTGGTGCCTTGGAAAAACGTGAAGCCAGCTTTTGTAACTTCACCAGGCAGTGCCTGTTCCTGGTTTGGTGCTTTTCCCTATTTCTGTCTCCTGTCCTGAGGACAGGAGAGTTTGGAATGTGCAGGAATATGTACCCAGCCTCCTTTTCCTCCACTTACAGGGAATTTTCTGCCCAGGAACAGCCTCTCTGGAAAAGCAGGGAACAGCAATTCCTGGCTGCCAGGGGTTGTGTTTTTCTCTCTGTGGGCATGGACAGGGCAGGGAAGGGGCCTGGGTTCCTTCTTTTGCTCCCAGGGTTATCTCAGCTTGTGGTTTTACTTGGAAAATGACTCGAGAAAGGGAAACTCCCCCTGCACTTGTTTCTAAACAGCTCCCGCAGAACATCCTGGTTGGGCAATATTTGAGGGCTGGGGAGTTGTTTTAGATGGCACCTCGAGAGACAGCTCCAGGTCTTTGCAAGGATCTGAGCTGGATCCTTCTGGAGGAATCCAATCCTTCAGGAATTGTGAGCTATGGGACAGCTTGGCTGCCTCTTCCAGCCACCAATGTTCTGGAAAAATACACCAGGGGCTGGGAAAATCTGGGAATGGGGGTCACAGGGGGAGGAACGGTGGTGTGGCTCTGTCGAGCCAAGAGGCAGGAAGGAGATCTGTGGGAATGGCTCCATGGCATGGAGGGGAGTGGCTCCATCCATGGGATCCGTGTGGGGTGGGATTTGTCCCCTCTGTCCATTGAGGAGTTCTCAGACACTTCAGTGTTTCCCTGGAAATGCCCAGAATGTGAAGGAAGTCCGGAGTGTGTGTTAGGCTGGAATGATCCACAGCTGGGGAAAAGGGAGAGGAAGGGAAACCAGGATTGCCAGGGGAATCCACAGGAGATTCCAGAGGGAGCAGAAGGCCCCTGCGGGCGCTGCAGAGTTTGGGCTGATCCTCTGAAATAAAAACTTCTCTGGGCTCCACATTGACCTCCAACACAGCCTTGGCCTAAAGCAAAACCCAAACAGAGCCAAAATTCCTTCCTGAGCTTCCGACTCAGTATTCCAAATTCTCTGATGAAAAAGGCAGAGGGAGCAATGCAGGACTGAGGGATCCCTCCCTGCCCCACAGCTGCTTCCCAGAATTCCCAGGACCCACCGTTTCCCTGCTTAGTTAAGTGTCTGCAATATCCATTAGGGAAGTCCTCATAGTAAGAACAAACAGGGAAGTTGTGGGAACCCTAAAAATCCCCTCAGAGGAACTTCCAGGCTTTGTCCTGGAAGAATTTCAACCTCAGCTACCACTGAGTTTCCTTGCCTGGGCTGAGAGAGGACTTCCCCCATGGTGCCCTGCAGAGCTCCTGCCAATCTGTCCTGGATCGCTTCCCCCATTGGCACTGGACCGTGCCCTCCCCAGTTGTTTATCCCTCATCCCCCCAAAGGTTTGCTGCCCCTTGCCCTGCCTTTGCGCCGCCCCTGTGCCCTCAGACCTTTGGTTCCTGGTCCCAGTACTTCAGCCAGGGCAGACCACACGGCCCTTGGTCTTCTGTCCACGATCCCTTCAGCATGCTGAAATAAACCCTGCTGGAAAATACCATACAGGAGGCCCTTCCTGTCTTTCCTCTGCTGAGGCCTGTGTGTGTGCATGGACTCGCAATGGCTGTTCCCGTGGCCTGCTCTGAGTGGCTTCTGGAGGAGACGCTTCGAGAAGGTGGCAGCATTTCTCTATGCTGCCACGTTGCTACAACCCACCAATTCTGTAGTAATCCTTGTCCAGGTCTTTGCAGAAGCCCTTCCCGTTGGCCACCTCCAGGGAATACTCGATCAGCAGCAGGATGCTCATGACCTGGAGAACAAAGACAAAAACACAATTCAGGGGCCTTGGGCCAAATTCCCAGCAGTGAATTTATTTCCAGGGAATACTGGATGGATGAGTCCCCGAGTGAGCCAAACACAAAGAGTTTAAATCCCAGGAAATTCTGAGACAACAGTTATCAGTTTATTATTATTTTGGATTTAACTGCCAGCAGAAGGAGGATGGAGAAATGACAAAGGCAGTGAGTTTTGTTTCAATGATTTTTATCCTGGTTTTATGTTTTGAAATTGCCTTTTGCTCCAGAATTGAGGTAAATGCAATACCAGTATTCCAAAGCGTAGCAAGAAACACAAAAAAGATTAAAGACCCCCCTGTAACTGTAGCTTTGCCACTCCACTGGCAAAACCATCACTTTCCTTCCTTTATTATTTGAGGAAAACCTCCAAATGTTCTTTTTCACATTGAACCAGAATGATTTTCCCCAAGTTTTCCAACTGGACCATCAAACCCCAGCCTCCAGAGTTCTTTCTGTCCTGAGTTTAACGAGCTGGGGCAGGAGGGAGGTCCAGAGCTGTGGGCTCAGTCCTGGCCCTGAATTTCTGCACGCCCCCCCAGGGATGATGTGCGGAGAAAAATCCATGTCTGAGCCCAGCCTAGATCTCCATGGAATCAGGGAACCATGGAAAGGATGGAACTTGCTGGGTTGTTCCCTGTTGCCAACCTGGGAGAGCTCTGCAGGAAGGGGTTTCCACCCTGCACTGGGGGCTCAGTGAGCAGAGCAGCCTCCAACCCACCCACAGGAATATTTGGGAATAATGTTCCATGGGAAATGTGGGAACCACTGCCTACATTTGGAAGGGATTGGAAAGCTTATCCCATCCCATCCCATCCCACCCCTGCCCTGGCAGGGACAGCTCCCGGTGCCCCAGGCTGCTCCCAGCCCCAGTGCCCAGCCTGGCCTTGGGCACTGCCAGGGATGCAGGGGCAGCCACAGCTGCTCTGGGCACCCTGTGTGTGTCCTCGTGTGTCCCTGCATGTCCCAGTCCATCTCTGTGGGTCCCAGTCTGTCCCAGTCTGTCCCTGGGTATCCCAGTCTGTCCCAGTCTGTCCCAGTCTGTCCCAGTCTGTCCCAGTGTGCAGGGAGGGCAGAGCAGCCCCAGGCTCTGCTCCAGGCCCAGCAATGGCCCCAGAGCCACGGGCAGGGCCCGAGCCCAGCAATTCCCTGCCCTGGAGGCAGAACTTGTGCCCTGGGCAGTGCCCAGCCCTGAGCAGAGCCCAGAGAGGGTCTGGAGTCTCCTCCTGGGATATTCCAGAGCCCCATGGACACAATCCCGTGCCCTGAGCTCTGGGATGGCCCTGCAGGGGCAGGGGGTGGCACCAGTGACCCTCTGGGGTCCCGTCAGCTGCGCTGCTCGGTGACCCTGAGCCCTGCAGTGCTGCAGAAGTGTCCTGGGCCCTCTGTGCCACCCCCATCAGCACCAGCCCGGGCAGAGCTGAGCCAGCCTTTCCCGTAGAGCTGAGCCACCCTTTCCCGCAGAGCTGAGCCAGCCTTTCCTCCAGGCAGGCCCCGATGGCGCCGGGCGAGGAGGACGCCTACGCCTGCGCCGGGGCTGGCGCGCTGGGGCCGCAGGAGCAGCACAGAGCCAGCCTGCGCTGCTGCGGCCGGGCACAGAACGGTTCTGTGCTTTCCGAGGGACCCACACAGGGTTTGGGCAGCGGGCATGATATGAAGGATGTTTATGAACATAAAAACACAGGATTTTAGAAGCACCTTTTGGTGATTTTGTAGAAGTAAAGAAACAGCTTGTACTGAGAACACACAGAAGATGAGCTATTAAGCGTGGTTGTTAGGTAGTTGCTAAGTAGAAGTCATATAGGTAAGATGTATAATGTTGAAACTCAGCAAAGAGGGACCTAAGTATTTGTCAAAAATCGATATAGCAGAACTTTGCGGGTTGAATCCAGCAAAATCAGGCTCCTAATCTTTGGCAAGAGCAAAGTGACCTGCAAAATACCAATACCAAACCTCCACTGCACCTGCCCAGAACTGAAGATCAACCTGAGGAAGACATCGGCCTTCCTCCCAAGACCACAACCCACGACCACCCAGAGGCGTGACAGCTGATTAGAATAAAGCGAGAGAAGGTGGGGAATGGGCGGGTGGGGAGCTGTGGGTTTGTGGGATCAGGGTGTATTTAAACCTGGGAGCTGTGGGTTTGGGGATCAAGGTGTATTTAAACCTGGACCTAGTCTTGACCAGGTATGCACAGTTTGGAGGAGATATCCCCCCATGTATCCCAGCTGGAAATGAAACTTACCTGCTTTACAATTTCTAATTGTAAGGGCATTATCCCACGCTTCAGGGATGCCCAGCCAGGGGTGCTGAGCTGCCCTGGCAAAGGAGCTGTGGGAGGGAAGGCTCTGCCTTGGCCTGGAAAGGGGGAAGTGAGGCTGGGAGGTGACAGGAGCTGAGCACAGCCCCTGCCTCTGCCTCTGTGTCAGCTGCAGAGCACCTAGAAGTAATCTGAGACCAAATTCACCAGCGTTCTGAGCCCCCAGCTGCAGCTGCAGCTTCCAGAAAAGCTGTGGCGCTCCCAGGGCGAGCACCCACCGAAGCACCTCTGCTGGGCTGCTGAGGGGACTTGGGAGGCCCTGGCCCACCCTGTCCCTCCGAAATTCAAATTCTGTCCAGCATCTGAAGGAGAGGGAAGGATGTGTCAGGTTTTCCCTGGGCCTGTCTGATACCAGCTTGTTTGAGAGTCACTCTGCTGTCTTCCCTTTTTTCTCATGAAGTAAATGAACTTTGCAATTTGCTCATGAGCTGGCAGGAAAAGGAGGAATATCCAGATCTCATTACACGAGGACACGACAAAGTTAACACGAGTTCAGCTTAATGGAACAGCATTTCAGCTCCCAGAGCAGCTCTGAACCCTGTCAAGGATGAAATTGCATCGATCCAAAGTGTCTTTACAGCTGCTGGTGCCCCCTGGGAGGGGAGGGAGCTCTTAATGAAGACGCATGGAGATCACACCTGACTGCAAGGTGGCTGAGAGGTTTCCTGTTCAAGCTCCCAAACAGGTTTTGCTTCCTTCACTTCTGCTGTTGGTCCAACCCCTCGACTGCCAGTGTGGGAAATATGGGCAGAAATTGCTTTTTCAGGTTTCACTTAAAAGGAGGCCTGAGCAAAATGGATGATCTGGGCCCTAAATATCTTTTTTTTTTTTCTGAAAGAGGAGTGGGTGAGAGCAGGACAGCAAACCCCAGATTCCCCCAACACATTCAGCAGGATCCAGAGGCTGAAGTTCAGTGTGAGGAACCCTCTCTGATGTGTGTCAGAGAAAAACAAGGCCCTGGTTTCCTTGCTGGTGTGGAAATGAGCCACACAACCCAGAGCAAGTGCAGTCACACAAGATAAGAAGATGGCAGGAAACGCCAGCCCAGCCTGAGAGATTCAAGAGACTTTTACAGCAAAAATCGGTTTAAAATTTTCCATTTGGTGTAGAAAGAAAGAAGCACTGAGCTGTGAGCAGGCAGAGAGCTCCAGACCTTTCCCTTGTCATGGAGAGCAGGCCAGCACCAGGACACCTCTCCAGCAGCTGGCTTTGGCACGCTGGAATGTGGGGCTGTCCTTATTCCTGCAGGGAATGCACATCCAAGGGGATGAGCCCTCCGCAGAGGGGCCTCTTGGGAAGAAGGCAGAGGAGGATGGATGTGGTGCCTGCCCTGCACTCCTTGCTCAGCTACTCCTGCTGCACATCCTCCCCTCAGCTCCGGCAGAAACCAAAAACTTCTCATTTCAGACAGAGAAATACCCAGTTCCCTTTCCCTTTGCAATGCCACAGCAGAGAAATGCAGGTTTGAAATAGAGGATTTCACTTCCCGGTACTCAATTCCCAGCCCCTCTGCAGCCCTTTCTCCCTTATCTCCTTCAGCTGGAACTTTTGGAGCAATCCATTAAAAGGAGATTCACATTTCTGGGTGGAAGAAACTTGAATCCCCAGGAAATGAATGGCTGGAGCTGGGCCAGGGCAGGCTCAGGCTGCAGAGCAGGAAAAGGTTCTTCCCCCAGAGGTGCTGGCACTGCCCAGGCTCCCCAGGGAATGGGCACGGCCCCGAGGCTGCCACAGCTCCAGGAGCCTTTGGGCAGCTCCAGGGGTGCCCAGGTTGGGGGTGTTGGGGGGTCTGGGCAAGGCCTGGAGTGGGACTTGGGGATCGTCGTGGGTCCCTCCAGCTCAGGGCATTCTGTGATTCCATGATATGCTGAAATAATGTAGACTGAGATAAATCCAGTCATTAAATCAAGGGAGATAAATTGTGGTGTCTTGAGTGCAGAATCTGACACACAGAGCCCCAATTCCCTGGGGATAATCCTGCTGCAGCTGCAGTGGGGTTAAACTGCTCTTAGAGGTCACACTGTGCCTTTTTTTTTTTCTGAAATATTTGCAGCTTGTCTGATCTCCAGGTAATTTATTTGTGCACGTGGCCCTGGTGTGAGGCTGCTCCTCTTCTGCTTCCCAACAGGGGCTTCTGCAAGGGGGGCTTGAAGCCCTGGGGAACAGGGCCCTGGGGACAGGGACAGGGTGCTCTGGGTGCTGGGGGGCTCTGGCACAAGCAGGGGACACTCAGCACATGGAGCTCCACTCAGAAACGCTGCCCTGTCAGAGCTTCACCACCTCGCTCTTGAATTTCCAAGTGGCTCTTGTGGCAGCTGAGGATGAAGTGAGAAGTGTTTTGAGCTCTTATTTGGTTTCCTTTCACAACATTTCATCTGCTCCTGCTGCCTCCTTGGTTGTGCAGTTCCAGGAGAAGCAACTCAGGCTCTGTGGGACCCCTGGGTCAGCCCCAGCCTGTGAGAGCTCAGGGAATCCCACTCTGGGCTCAACTGAGTCATGTCCAAAGGCAAGGATGGGACTTGGAAGGGTTCCAGAGGTGAATTTCTGCTCTGTGAGTTACAGAGCTGCCAAAGAGAGGAGCCGGAGTGCAACTGAGGCCAGACAAGGTGCACACGCTGCTTCCCAAGGCTCCTCTGGCTCCAGTCAAGGACCAGCAGGAAAGGGATTCTGTGCCGGCACAGGAGCGAATTTCCAGCTCTGATCTTGAATCTCTCTGTCAAACACCTCGAGGCCTGTTCATGGCTGGAGGAGCAGGACAAACCCCCCAGTGCTGTCTTTGAAAGTCACCTGCAGGTCACCTCCCTGCACCCAGTGGAGCTTTGCTGATCACACCCCCCATCCCCTCCTCATTCCCCTCCTTCTCCTTCCCTGTCTGTTCCAGAATGCCCAGGATTTATTCCAGCTGTCTCTGAAGAGATCAGCAGCGAGGCAGAGCTGATTTGTGGGAGGAGAAGGCATTGCCACAGAGCCTGAGAGCTCTCTGATGGCACTGCTCTCACCCAGCACGGCTGGGATTCATTCCTGGAACCTGCAGCAGGAATTTATCCCGATCCAGACCCCCAGGGCTGATGGAGCAAATCAGCCAAGGTATAAATCCCCTTTTCACTTTCCCTCCCCCTGCCCAGCTGCAGCTGCACCATCAGAAAGGGAGAGAAGAGGCAGGGGAAAATGGTTGGTGTTGTGTGGTGTCTCTGTAAGAAGGAAGACGACCTACCAAAGATTACCCTGTTTGCCAAGGGAAAAGGGATGGTACAGCTCCTGCTGCTCCAGGGAAGAGGGGGGACCTTGGAATGTCCTTCCCATGCCACAGCTGCCATTCCCGTGGGATTTCTGCAGGCTGCAGGTCTCCCTAGTGCCCCTCTCCTGTCAGAGCCCCATTATCACCCTGAGGGCACCAAACCCTGACTGTGCACGCCCAGAGCTGTGGTGGGACCATGGAATGTCCTTTCCATGCCACAGCTGCTGATCCCTTGGGATTTCTTCAGGCTGCAGGTCCCCAACTCCCCCTCTGCTGTCCAGGGAACCTGTGAGAGCCCCGTTACCGCCCCAAGGGCTCCCAAACCCTGACTGTGCACGCCCAGCGCAGCACAGGGGTTATTTTAGTGACTCAGCCATGCAAGAAACCACATCCTCAAAATGGCTGAAAGCACCCAAAGCTCCTCAGTGCAGCCAGGAGCGTGGGAGAGAGGGGCCTCCAGGCTCTCCTGCTCTGCCATCCCTGCCTGGAACAGCTTCTGTGGCTGCCTGGGAGCTAGACACGGCCATGATCCCAATGGAAACCTAAAGAGACACAGAGGAGGCAACTCTGCCCATAACCCGCTGCTCATCCAGCTCCCAAACCCCTCCAGTGCCCCATTCCCACATCCCCACCGCCAGTGCTGCCCATTCCCACCCAGCAGGTTCGGGATACGCTCGGGTAGGAGCTCCTGCACAGAGCAGAAAAACAGGAAGCAGAGCAAAATTCCCAGAGCTCCAATTGGCAGAGCCAGGGAAAAAAATCATTCAAAACCCCTCCCAGTACAGCGAATTCTGCTTGTCCCTGTCCCCCACCACCTTTTGTTCATCCCTCTTAACTCATTGGGTTGTCCTCTTGGGAACAGAGAACATTCCAGTGCCAGGGAGCCCCGTGAACCACGACAATGCACCTCCTGTAGAGGTTCCACCTCTGATTTCCTGTCTCCCTGTCCCTGTCCCCCTTCCAGGCCCAGGACTCACCATGTGGAAGATCCCCAGGGCCACCGTCGCTGTCTTGATGTTGAAGCAGCAGCATTTGGGGGGCTCAGGGTGGGTTTGGGGGGTCATTTTCGGGTCCCTCTGAGCCCTCCTGCGTTAATGAGATCGAATTTGCAGCCGCCCCACGGAAAGTGAAGCGAGAGCAGCTCAGCTTCCTTCCTGCTCTCTGAATGTGGGAAGTCATCTACAAATCACATGGGGCCTTTGGGTTTCTCAATCACAAAGAAAGCAAAACTGGGGGGCTTTTTGAGCACATCCAGCTGGGAAATCGGAGCCCCAGCGTCGCTTCAGGGTCCAGCATGGGGCTGTCAGGAAAGGGATCAGGAGCAGGACGTGGCTTTGTCCTACAGAAATCGTCAGGAACAAAAGCAGGGGCCAGGAATTTCACCTCGAACTCACCCTGCTGTTTTTACAGTGAAACATCCAAGTTCCTCCCATTGGACCCGGTGTTCCCTGCCAGCACAGGCACCATTCCCTGAAACGCTCCTGGGAGCTGCTGCTGGAGCAGCCCTGGGCCCTGGCAGGAGGAGGATGGCAGAGGGTGTGAATGCTCTGTTGGAACTGCCTAAAAACAGGGGCCAGAGAAAATTCAGGGAATAAAAAGCAGGGCTTTATTGAAGGGCTTCAGGTACATCTCAAGCAGACTAAGTCCTCCAGGGGCTGCACCCAAAACTGGATCACAGGTCACGGGTTTTCACGCTTTTGTAAGTCTGGTCCATTTGCACATTGAGGGTTAATCCTTCAATTACAGCCTCAGGTAATGAAGTAATTTATCCCCATTTTGCTCCTCCCAACTCACTTTTGTTTCCACTTCTCAGGGCCTGAGGCAGTGAGGTGTCCTTGATTCCCAGGCCTGGAGAGGAGTTGTTGTGTCTGACCAAAATGGGGAAGCAGCAGCTCACTCTGTGTGTGGAGTTTGGAGTTACACACTAAAGAACTGCAGGATTACAAATATGTGAAAAATACAGAAGCTAAAATCCTAAGGCATCAGTGTTGGCTGAGGGATCTGCAGCTCTGGCCCCATCTCCTGGGGATGTGATTTGTGTCCTCATCTCCTGGAAATGAAACCAGTGGGATCTGAGAGTGGTGGCTTTGTCACTGTGCAGGACATCGGGCTGTGCCCCCTGCTTGAACTCTCCCAAATGTGCTCTTTGACAGAGATTTTTTACCATTCTTATTTAAAACCCATTTTTAATTCTCTTTTCCTCTTCCCTCACCCCATAGGGCAGAAATTCCCTCCTAAGACCTCTGTGGAGAGGATTTTTCTGAGTTTCGGGCTTTCTGACCAAGGTTTGATGTGTCCCAGCAGGGGACACTTCTCCAGGAGGGAAATGCAGGTAAATAAAAGGAGAATTGGGCAAACACTCAAATGAGCTCTTGTGGGTGTCACATCCCAAAAACGCTCCCTGAATTTGCTGTTTGATGTCTCCAGGAGTGCTCCCAGCACAGTGCTTCAGCAGAGGGGTTTCTTGGTTGTTTTTTCAGAATTAAATGAAGAGATCCCCCCTGGATGCCCTGTAAATACAATCCAGCTGCAAATATTCCCTGATGGATCCTTGGTAGAGAAGGAAAGTGAAATCTCTTCACCAGCAGGGAAAGCACAAAGCTGCAGGTGAGGACTGAGGGCACCACATCCACCAGCAGCCCTGAAGTTGCATTCATCCATGAGAAATAGGCTTAAAAATCATGTTTATTTTTAAAAATAGATAATTTTGAGCATCTTTCCTTTACAAACCAGATGCAAACACGGGCTTGGCTTTGGCTTCCCCACATGAAATGTGTTTTCTTTAGGGGCTGCCTCCCCTCCAAGCCAGCTTGCGGAAGGAGGTGCAGGAGGATGAAGAATTTCCTGCAGATCTGAAAAGCTGGTTTATGATCTGACCCTGCCTGTGCGTGGCAAATGCTCCTTCCCTCTGCTCTGCCCCTCATCCCCTGAGAGGCTCACAGAGCTCTCCTTGTGTGCCTGTGCATTCCAGACCCAAACAGAGCTCTGGGTGTGCAAAAACAAACACGAAACACGGCCTGGGGTGGTGCTGGAGGCCTGGGGGCCACTGAGGGCCTGGCAGTGCCACCCCAGCGTCCCTTTTGGGGACTCCAGGTTTTAGGGGGTCACTCCACTCACAGGGACACAGCCTTGGCTTTTCATGGCATGCTGGACACGGATTTGGGGTGTTTGGTGGTGTTTTGTCTGTGATTCCTTTCTGGCAGAAATTCGAGCTGGAATTTCTCCTTGGAGAGGTCATCAGAGCATCTCCCAGAAGGAGAGGACCAGGAGAGGCTGGGACCAGTTCCTGTCCCTTGTCCCCGGAGCAGGGTAGAATTCCCAGCCCTGTCTGAGCTGCTCCTCAAGGAAAGCTGGGCTGGAGGGTGGGGCAGCGACTGGGAATAAATCCAATTCNTATAAAGAAATAAAAAATAAATTAACATAAATAAATACAAATAAATATAAATTAACATAAATAAATATAAATATATGTCTTGGTTTAGGGCAAATTTGGGAGGAAACTTTTGAAGTGGTTTTCTTTATAAAATAAATTCAAGGCTACCGTCCTCTAACCGGTTCAGAAGACATGAATCGCCTTTGAGAAAAGTGGAAAAAACCTGTTTATTTAACAAGCAGAGTATTCACAACATGAAAAAAATGAAAAAAATTAATAATGCTGAACAATGGAACCTCTCATTGTTCTGAAGAGATGGCAAATTCAGAAAGTCTTTTTGTGGATCAGAGAGAGACAGAGAGAAAGAGAGGGAGACTNAGAGAGAGAAAGAGAGGGAGACTCCTTTTCGTGTGTATCCTCGGCTTTCTCTCAGTCTCTCCAGGCTCAGGCCCGGTGTTGCGGCCCCAGCGCACCCTGGGGATCCCCGGAGCAGTCCTGGTGTTCCCAAACCAAACAACAGCAGTTCCAAAACCCTTCTGCCCTCAGCGAACTGAAAAAAGCCCGGCTGAAAGCAAAGGCGAGCTCTCTGGCGCTGTCAGCGACAAGGAATCGGGGAGCAGGGGCCGTTTCTGCAGCCACACTGCGCTTCTTTTCCCCCGTTTCACTCTCAAACCAGACTTAACAGTGCAGAACTTCCCATCCAGCTGTCCTGGGCTGCAGTGCAGGATGTAACCAGGGCTGTGTATTCCTTTGTCATCTGCTGAAACCGGGTGGGCAGCTGTTAATGAGCAGCTGTTAATGAGCAGCTGTTAATGAGCAGCTGTTAATGGGCAGCTGTTAAACCAGGTGGGGCCGTGCTCCTTCTCCCTTCCAGGACCCATCCTCCCCCCAGGGATCTCTGCTGCTCAGGGGCCATCCAGGCTCACGGCATGGCTGAGAACATGACATCATCCATGGGGAGAGGCTCCGCCCAGGGGGAGGAGCCCAGCATTCCCACCTGGATAAAAGCTGGGATTCAGAACCCAGCACAGCCTGTGTGCACTGCATTCCCAGAGGGAGCCCGGACCCATCCCAGCACCCCTGGAGCCTTCTGCAGGATCATCTCTGCTCCAGCAGAGCCACGTCTGGCACTGCAGGAGGGCTGGATTGGGCTGCTCCCAGCGCCCTGACCAGCGGGGTGTCAGGTTTGTTCTGACTCTGTCAGGGTTTGTAGGATATTTTTTGTTTGTTTGCTTGGGTTTTTTTTGTACTACTACATTTGTATTTTTAATATTCGTAGTAAAGAACTGTTATTCCTATTCCCATATCTTTGCCTGAGAGCCCCTTAACAGCAAAACTATGATAATTTGGAGGGAGGGGTTTACATTCTCCACTCCAAGGGAAGCTCCAGCTTTCCCTGGCAGACACCTGTCCTTCCAAACCAAGACACCAGCATAAACAGAACAGACCACTGGGGATAGTGATGCCCTGGGAGGCTGCCTAGAACAGAGGATAGACAGAGTTAAAGGAATAAAGCACATATTTATTAAAAAGGCTTCAAAGGACACACCTTGGGCAGTACAAGAGCCCAGCCGTGGTTCTACCCAAGATGTGTGGACATAGGATGTGGATTTAATTGCCAGTTTGATAACCAAGATTCCTTGGCAAGAACAGAGCTTTGAAGATTACAAGAAGATTGGATCGAGACTTGGGACAGAAGAAGAAAATCAAATCAAACTTCTGCAAGCTAGAGATGTTGTAAATGTATAAGTTTGTCTGTGTGATGTTTAACCTGATCGTTGTAGTAAAAAAAACAACTATCCTTCCCAGAATAGTAAAGAAACCTGGAAATCCCAGTAAAGATGAGTTATGATCAGTGGATTAGTCTTCCTGTCTCTCTCTATCAATCGTTGACATTCAAAGGACGCACCTTGGGCAGTACAAGAGCCTGGTTGAGGCTACACCCAAGATGGACAACGGGTCACGAGTTTTCGCACTTTTACAAGT
The DNA here is from genome assembly GCA_013397315.1 of Donacobius atricapilla. Lineage (NCBI taxonomy): Eukaryota > Metazoa > Chordata > Aves > Passeriformes > Mimidae > Donacobius > Donacobius atricapilla. The sequence continues at coordinate 56,756 of WBMY01002793.1, read as the reverse complement.
TCTGACCCATTTCCATATTGGGGTTAATTGTCCAATTACAGCTTCAGGTGATGAAGTCCCACCTTCCCAGTTTGCTCTCCTCAGTTCCCTGTTGTTGGCACTTTGGGGGCCCGAAGCTGCAGCGGTGCCCTTGGTTCTGGGGCTGGAAAAGGATTGTTTTGTCTGCCTGAGCTGTGAGGAGAACTTGCTCACACTTTCCATGAAGCTCAGAGTTACACACCAATGCAGTGTAGAACCTGGAAAATATGGAAGCTGAAACTTAAGGCATCAGTACAAGCATCATAAAGTCACCCTAAGACAATATAATAATGCATTTTGATAGATATATTTATTATATTATCTAAAGATACTTAAATATAAGTATACAAATAAATACCTACACCAAAAAAAAGTAAAGAAATATAAAATCCATGGGGAGATTTGAGGAGTGTTGGGGGGCATTTGTGGAAGTTTGGGAAGATTTGTGAACTTTTGAGAGGACTTTAGAGGGTTTAGGGGGATTAGGGAGGATTGGGGAGGTTGGGGAAAATTGGGAGGGATTTGGGGGGCATGGGGAGGTTCAGAGGGGATTTAACGGGGTTTGGGGGAATTTGGGGGGATATGGGAGGGATTGGGGATTTAGGGGGGATTTAAGACATTTAGAGGGGATTTGGGTGGAGTTGGTGGAGAATTTGGGGAGAATTGGGAAAATTTGGGGAGGGATTTAGGGGGAAATTTAGTGGTTTGGGAAGGACTTGGGAAATTTCCCTGCCTAACCCTTTCTTCCCATCTCAGATGTGGTTTGGGGCATTCATTGCGCAGTGGAAGGGATAAGAGGAGGGTTAGGACACAAAGCTGTGGGTCTGGGCAGCCTGCACAGGTGGGCAAACAGCACAAGGAAATTTGCAAGTTTTTCCCAAAGCTCCCCCAGAGCCCAGCTGGGCTCAGCTCCTGCACAAATCTCCTGTCCCAGCTCCCAGTCCCCACCAGCCCCGTCCTGCTCAGTCCTGGGACGTGATTCCTCTGTCCTTCCTAATTGGCTTCTCCCAAGGCTTTGCTCGGTGGATTTACCCTGCACGAGAAGCCAGACAACGTGAGAGCCCTAACAAGGGAAATATTGCATTAATTGCCAGGGGTGCAAATAAATCCCTGCCAGAGCTTGGCACTGGGGCTGCCACCACAAATTCCTGCTGCAAACCAGGCGGGCTCAAGCAGCTGCTGCTGCCAGGGAAAAGGGAGACTCTGGGTGAGTGGCTGGGAAATGGCTTCTGCTACTGGAGTGCCCTAATTAAATGAAATGGATTTTAAAAAATCCCAAATCGATTTGCACAGGGAGTTTGGTAAAAATATGGAGACAAAGGGTGGGATGGAGGTGAGGAGCTGTGCAGCCATGGAATCACAGGATCTGCCAGATCCCGGCTGGAAGTGTTGGGGGGACAGGGGGGACTTTCTCCAGAAGTCATAGAATTATAAGATCATGGAATGGTTTGAGTGGGAGGGGACCTTAAAACTAATCCCATGGCAGGGACCCCTCCCAGTGCCCCGGGCTGCTCCCAGCCCCAGTGCCCAGCCTGGCCTTGGGCACTGCCAGGGATGCAGGGGCAGCCACAGCTGCTCTGGCAATTCCAGCCCAGCCCCTGCCCACCCTGCCAGGGAACAATTCCTGCCCCATCTCCCAGCCAGCCCTGCCCTCTGGCACTGGGAAGCCATTCCCTGCCTCCTGTGCCTGCAGCCCTTGTCCCCAGTCCCTCTGCAGCTCTCCTGGAGCCCCTTCAGGCCCTGGGCCAGCACAGGGGAGCACAGACTCCACCTCAGGGGCAGCACAGACTTGTTAAACCCAAATGATTCCCATGGCGGGGGGGATGTGGATGGCCTGGATTTTCCAGTGTTCCAAATTTTGCCCCCCCAGGACCTGGAGTTGCTGCCCTGTGTCCTCAGCCTGTCCTGCTGTGTCCAACCCCTCTGAGCCCCACTCCAAATGTTCTCAGCCTGGGAGGGTTTAGAGCTGCTGCTAACATTGCACAGAAGGATTTGCAGGTGTCAGAAATTATTCATTTCTCAGTAAGAAATCCTGACCCCTTCCACAGCAGCCAGGAGCTCTCTGAGGGCTCCAAAGACAAAATTATCATTTTGCTTATTTGGGGTGACAACAGAAGCTCTCTGTTAATGTGACTTTCAGCCAGCAGCTCATTATGCTTTATGTCTGTGCTGATGTGTGTTTGGCCGTTTATTATTCTTTTTCTCCTCATGCTGGGCCCTGCTTTAGGATTTATGGCTACCTTCTTCCCTGGTTTATTCCTTCATTATATTTTATGGCAGCTTCACTATGCTTGATGTCCACACAGCCTCCCTGTGGATCCACCTTCCAGGATTTTATCCATTACCTTGCACGGCTCCTGCCTCGCTCAGAGATAACAAATACTAATCTGGAGGATATTTAAGTGCTCACAGAGGTAAAAGTCCATTGTTTTCATTCAGCTGGATGGAGGGAGCTGCTGCTTTAGCTTTTCCTCACACAGCTCTGCGAGAACAGGACGATCCTTTGGTTTGAAGGGAGGCAGCAGTTTCCCTGCAATATTCACCCAGCGAGGATAAATCAATAAACCACTGCTGCTCTTTAATTGTTATTAATGGAGGATCCATGGAGAAATCCCTCCCACCTTGATAAAGCCTTATAAAATTAAATGCGGGGTTCAGCTTCCTGTCCGCAGACTTCACAGGACCGTGGAATGATCGGGGTGGGAAGGGGTTTGAAAGCTCATCCCATTCCACCCCCTGTCGTGGACAGGGACACCTTCCACTATCCTAGGTTGTTCCAAAGTGCTGCTCCTTCACCTGGAGCTGATTCGCTCTCTGAGTGTCCAGTCTGAGATATTTGGGATGATTCCTGTATGGAGGAGCCGGGGTGAGGAGCTTGGAGCAGCACCCTGCTCATAAGTAACTCACTGGCAGAGAGGGATCCCTTTTGCAGTGACCCGGAAACCATGAGCAGATCACCCCCAAAATGAGGAGGATTTGGGGCTTTGAGTGTGTCCCACAACCCCTCAGAGCCGCCCAGGGTTGGGAGGCTGCGCCTGAGACAGGGCTGGGACTCGGGGGATGATCCCCATGTGCAGCCAGAACCCCAAAAAGTGCTGCTGGAGCACAGCTCCAGGCTCCTGCAGCACCAGCCCATCCCTGGGAGCATCCCCTGGGCTCCAGCGGACTGGGAATGCTGGGGAGTGCTGGTCCTGCTCCAGCGCGGGGATCAGGTCAGGCCAGGAGACAAAACTCCACAAGAGCAGTTCACATCCAGAGCCAAACTCACCTCATCTGAGGGCAAAGAGGAGCCCAGAGCTGTGCCCTGCCCGCGGCAAACCTCAGCACATTTCCTCTGTTAGTTCTTCCCACAGCAGAAAAACAAGATATTTCTGGGATTTAATCACCAGGGAAAAACCCTTATCCCTTCCTGAGCTTCGCCCCCCAGCTCTGTCCCCAGCCTGCCCTCCGCGCTCACTGTCCCATCTGCAATTACCTCCCGTGCTCACCTTTCCATCCCTGCTTTACTCTGGGAGGGGGAAAGCAAGAAACCACTGGATTACTGAGCTGGAGAGGGAGCACGGCTGCTGCTCCATCTGCAAGCCCCAAAAGATTTACTAGGAGACACCAAAAAAGGCGAGAGTTCCTGCACAAAGCTCGGCAGGACACCCTGAGTGGGTAACTCGGACACCTCTCTGGTATTTCCACGTGCCTCCCGTGGGGAGGGAGGCTGCTCCTGCTCCTGCTCCTGCTCCTGCTCCTGCTCCCGTTCCCAGATGGATTCACAGCAGGGAGAGGAACTCCTGATATGTTTTTATAACAAACCAGCCACGGCCAACAGCAATAGCCAGGAAATGTAGGAAAATGGGAGTTTTGGGCAGCAGAGTGAAAGCTCTTTAAGCACCCGGAGCTCAGAAGCCGAGCTCAGAAAAGCGAAGAGTTCCTGGAGCTGTCGTGGTGGTGGAGGAGTTGAAGGGAAGGAGGGAAAATGGGATCATAAATCCTGCCCTGTCCTGAGTGGAAAGGGAAATTTTGCTGCCCCATACATGAGCAGCTTGGTAAAATTGCACAGGAGAAGGAGGAGACTTTGCCATTTGATCCGTGCTCTATTTTCTCCTGGGAAATGGGAAAAGGAACCAGCTGGTGGCTGCTGTGCACTTTGCAGATGCAACACCTTTTTTTTTTTCCCCTCGGAGAGCTCCGTGTGGAATTATTTCTCCAAGGCTGGACACCCCACTCTGCCTCTGCAGGGCTCCAGCTCCTGCTCACCCCTGTCCTGCAGGGTGCTGCCCATGGCTGCCCCTCCGCAGTAAATCCCATTTTCAGGGGATTTTCTCAGCACAGCCCCATCCCTGCTCTCTGCCGCCTCGGTGCAGGGGGTGCTGGGCAGGTCAGGGTGGGGAGGTGGCACCTCGGGGTCACCCTGGCTGTGTCCTGGCCACGGGAATGTCCCTGAGTGTGGCACTGCTGCCCCCACCTCCGGGTCCCCATCGCAGCAGAGGCCCTGGATGTCCCGCAGCACAGCCGATCCCAGCCAATCCCAGCTGATCCCAACTGATCCCAACCCTCTGGAGCTGGCTGGGAGAAACCTTCCCAGCGTTTTAACCCGCTGCTGCGAGGAAACGTCAACATTATGGGGCTGCAACTTCTTGTGACCATCCCCAGTGCCACTGATGCTTGTTTAAATGATTCTGTGTTTGTGTGCACAGATCACACAAAGTCCATCTTCTCTGCAAGGATAAGAGCAATCCGTGTTCTCCAAATACTCCCACAATTAGTGGTGACAGAGGCCCTGTGCAGGTGCCTCACCTCTAGCACAGATCACACAAAATGTTAAAGTCTAAACCAAAATATTTGAAGCCCAAAACTTAGCTGAGGAGAAGCTGGAGCTCTCCACAAAAGCATTAAAACTTGGCAGAGTTTTTAAAAAGAAAAATCCTCCACCCACAAATACAAGAACGGGAACATTTTGTTTTGCCATTTTCTAAATGAAACATTTCACCTCCTCAGGTTGAGAAAACATTTGACCTTGGAATATGTCTCCAAGTTATATATGGGAAAAAAACCCTGCAGCAATCAAATCAAAATGTTTCACTCAACCAGATTTTGACAGCCTGGTTTTTCGATACACCACAGCTTTGAATCCTTTCAGGTTGGTTTTTTCTAATTCCAAATTTCAGCACTGCCCAAGGCCCCACACTTCAGTCATTCCCAGCTGTAATTAGCAGAGCTTCTTTACATCTCTCAAGAACCCAATCAATGATTACTCGAGTGAGCTGCAGGAGCCTTGCAGGGATTGAAGCAAGGGAAGAGTCCTTAAGTTGATTTCCTGGCCAGAAATTATTTCCATCTTGGGTAGAAAAAAAATTGAATTTATCCTGCAGCCCCTTGTGAAGGGGCTGAGATTCCAATTCCTGCTCCCACTGGGTTAATGAGGTCTTGGGATGGGATTTGGATTTGCTTTTGAATGAAGTGGTTGCACCTCTGGGGTTTGCACAAAGAGTCCTCCTTTGTTCTCCTCATCCTTCATCCCAAACATCCACATCCCAAAATCCTGCAGGGCTGGAAGTGGCTTGGCTGGAAGTGCCTGGAGCCGGGGCAGGTTGCACATCCCCAGTGGAATCATGGAATGGGTGATGTGGGAAGGGACCTCCCAGTGCCACCCCTGCCATGGCAGGGACACCCTCACTGTCCCAGGTCACCCAGAGCCCTGAGGACACCCTGGCACTCATTTCTGAAGGTGCTTTGCTGCCTGCAAAACTCAATTAGGGTGAAATTTTGTGGAGAAATTTTACTCCAGTAGGTTTTCCAGCAAAATCAAGGATTCTGTGGGACTGGAGCACTCAGCCCTCACATGGGTACCTTTATTTGAGTCATTTTAGTGCTTTGACCTAAAGCAGAAACCTGAATATGGAACAAAATCTATTTTGATGGTGAATTTTGGGATGGAGCTTGTTCATATAAATTCCAGCTGGAGTCAGGCAGAGTGGAAATGTCAGCTTAGACTGGATCTACCTCAGATTTAAACAATTCCTCATTAAAATGGACCTTGGCTTAAAAACCTCAGTGATCACAGTGAGTTTCACTGAAATGGACCTTAGGTGAAGCCCCTTAATGATCAGAGGAAATTTCATCCCCAGGAGTGGAATTTATAACAACAATTTTAAAACTGTGATCAAAAGTTCTTCAAAACGATTGAAAGGAATTTCTCTGAGAACTTCTCAATGCAGTTGTGGGACTGTGGAGTTGATTGGACCCTTTTTAAGATTTCAGTGAAGGAAAAGGAGGAAAAATAGCTGGAAACATTTGGCAATTACTGACCCATTCTTCTGCAGCAACACAGCCCGAACCAGAACAAAACACAGAGCTGCCACTTCCTCTCCTTTCTGCACTCCAAGAAAAACGATCTGAGCAGAGCTTTTTATAAACCCAGCAGGAGAAAAGAGCGGAGATTCCATGAAATTCGCTGATGGCTTCATCTGTTTTCTGTGGATACAGTTGGGAGGGCCTAGAGCTGGGGCTGATGGGAAGTTTTTCTGAATAAAAATATCCCTTCTTTACATCCCCATTGGCTGTTCCCATGGATTTTCAATGTTCCACAGGTTTGGGAGCAGCTCTGGAGGAGCCCCATCAGCTGGGAGCATCCTCTGCTGCTGGTGCCTGTCCAAAATCCTACTTTGATTTCCAGGTTTTCTCCTCAGAGGTTGAAACTCAGCCCAGGAGCCTCAGAAGAATTTAATTCTGGCAATTCCTCATTTTCTGGTGCCTTTTGAACCCGAGGAGGGGTCTGGATTTAACCAACCCTTGGCATCCCAACCCAGCCTTCAGGGCTGTTCCCTTCCCTGCTGGATGCAATGAATGAAAAGTTTGGCAAACTTAATTTTTAAATTCTGGAATGAAGTTTTTATGGGGAAAAGTTATGTTCCTCAAAAGCAGCTGCAATAAAATGGGAATAATTTTTTTTTCCCCTGAATGGTTTCATCTCCTAGATTAAAAAACAAACAAACAAACAAACAAACAAAATTCCTTAAGTAACTCCTGTGCCATCTCTGTGTCCAGCTGCCTCTTTTTTGGGATAGTGCCTCAGGATTCCTGGGTTTTCTTGTCTCCAGGGATGAACTGTGGAGATCTGAGCCCATAGGACAAGTTCTCTGCTGGCTCTGGTGGCGCAGACCCTGGACACAAATCCATCCATCCCGTAGGCACAGGGAATTTCTGCTGAGGGAAAACCCTGTCCCCACAAGGGAGTGACTGCAGGAATTATAGACAGAGCAGGGAGAGGACTCTACTCTCCCTTGGATTGGAGCCAAATTTTGGGATCATGAAGCCAAATTTTCCCAGCCTGACTCAGCCGCGGCTCCACAGCTCCAGGAGGGAGGGTTTGGTGCCAGGGGCAGCTTTCCCTGGAGGAATTCCTGATTTACAGTCAGAGGAGCCTCTGCTGGCAGAGCTCCACCCCTGCCAAGCCAAAGAGTTGGGATGGGAATCCTGGGAATCCTGGGAATCCCGGAGCTGACCTCTCCTCACTCCCAGGCCACCCATGGAGAAGCTGCTCTCCAAAACCCCACACGCCTGGAAAGATCCAAAAATCCGAAGACGAGACTCCTGGAGAGCTCGAAACCCCAAAGAGAAGACACCTGGAAAGCGCCAGAATGACACTCCTGGAAAGCCCCAAAACCCCAGAGAGGAGACTGCTGGAGAGTGCCAAAAGCCCAAGGAGGACACTCCTGGAAGGCCCCACTGACACTTCCAAGGGAGGATCACAAATCCACATTACAGGAATTCTGGGAGGAGCCTTGGTCTGACATTCCCAATCACCACCACATTCCCAACAAACAAAGGGTCCTGGAAGGGTAACAGGAGCTGTCCTGTACTTGCTGATCCCAGATGGGCCCTGTTGCTGTCACAACCATGATTTAGGTCTCCAATTTATCAAAAATCTGCTTTTGAGGGGTCAAATTCTCTTTATTTTCCATTGTTGTCCTCCCAGGTCTTTTATTGGTGCTTCATCAAATCCAGGATTGGGAACACAGACGTCCCTTCTCCAATCCCAGACATTTGAACTCTGTATCCCATCTTTCTCCCCTTCCCCATGGCCCGGTTTAACTGGGAATGAACACGAAGCGTGTCTGGCACAGCTGGAGCTGCTCAATCATCCTCTGGCTCCTCACTCCCAAAATCCAGAGCCTTGGAAGAGGCCAGGGTTCTGCTCTGGAAAACAAAGAGCAGAACCTGCCCCCAGTGCCATCCTCACCTCCCCAAAATGCCCTAAATCCCAGAGTTAATGGTGCTTTTCACAGAACGGGATTTGTTTGGATGAAGCCTTTCCCAAATAAAAGTGGCTGTGCCATCGGCATTAACTGGGGAAAATCTCAATTGACCTCTCCAAAGCTGAAATTCCTGAGCGGCGCCTACGGAATGAAAATCAGTATTTTATGTTTGCTTCAATGAACACAGTGGAGTAATGGAAGGAATTAATGTGGAATTGTAGGAGCCAGGGAATGGGGAGCATGCAGAGAGGAGATAATTCCCCGTTTTAGCAGTGAGTGTCCTTGGGAGCCACCAATGGAGTGAGGCTGGGTGGACACAGGAATTTGGGACAAATTTGGGGTTTCTGAGGAGATGCTTTGGGTGGTTCTGATGTTCCTGCCAAGGTCAAGGTGATCTCAGTGGGATCTGGAGCAGGGAATGAGGGTTCTGAGCGCATCCATGGGATGCAAGAGTGCTCAGGTGGGAAATGACATGCAAATCGGGGGAGTTGGAGGAGATAAAAGGGGATCGGGAGGGTGCTCAGAGCTGTGCACCCAAGATAAGGCCACAGAGCTGCCAAAGCAGCCTGGAGCAGGAGTTATCCAAGATTTTCCTCTCTCAGAACAATCCTGTGCCCCGGGACACAGCAGGTTCGGAACTCATGTCCTGCCTGCCTGTCCTTCCTGGTTTTTATTCCAGCAGATCTGATTATTTTCCTGTGACTCTGGAGAAAAGGTGGAGTTTCACTGGCCTGTGTTCCCTGCAGCAGTTCTGACACTCCAGAACGGAACCAAGTGCTTGGATTTTGGGATATTCCTCAATCCCATTCCTTCATTTAAGAATATAAAGGTGACAGAATTCCCCACCCTTCTTCCCAAAAAGAACCTCCTGTGATCCATAGGAACCTGGATCATAGCGCCTCCTCTGCCCAGTGTCCTGGGCTGCAGTGCAGGATGTAACCAGGGCTGTGTATTCCCTTGTCATCTGCTGAAACCGGGTGGGGAGCTGCTAATGGGCAGCTGTTAATGGGCAGCTGTTAATGAGCAGCTGTTAATGAGCAGCTGTTAATGAGCAGCTGTTCATGGGCAGCTGTTAAACCAGGTGGGGCCGTGCTCTTTCTCCCTTCCAGGACCCGTCCTCCCCCCAGGGATCTCTGCTGCTCAGGGGCCATCCAGGCTCACGGCATGGCTGAGAACATGACATCATCCATGGGGAGAGGCTCCGCCCAGGGGGAGGAGCCCAGCATTCCCACCTGGATAAAAGCTGGGATTCAGAGCCCAGCACAGCCTGTGTGCACTGCATTCCCAGAGGGAGCCCGGACCCATCCCAGCACCCCTGGAGCCTTCTGCAGGATCATCTCTGCTCCAGCAGAGCCACGTCTGGCACTGCAGAAGGGCTGGATTGGGCTGCTCCCAGCGCCCTGACCAGCGGGGTGTCAGGTTTGTTCTGGCTCTGTCAGGGTTTCTAGGGTTTTTCTTAGCTTGGGTTTTTTTTTACTACTACATTTGTATTTTTAATATTCCTAGTAAAAAACTGTTATTCCTATTCCCATATCTTTGCCTGAAAGCCTCTAAATTGCAAAATTATAATAATTTGGAGGGAGAGAGTTTACATTCTCCATTCCAAGGGAAGCTCCAGCTTTTCCCTGGCAGACACCTGTCTATCCAAACCAAGACACCCACCTCTCCACACAAGGAGTTGCCTACAAATGGAAAATTCCTGATGATGAGATCCCAGCTCTGCACATTCCAAACACCCAGATCCCATTTCTGGCCTGGCTGTCACAAACCCCAGAGCTTTTCCAGGCTACTCAACAAGTGGAGGTGGGCGAAGGACAAAAGGCAGCATTTTATTGGGAAAAAGGGATCCCGAATATCCCCTGGTGTAGAACACACTGGAGTCAATGCTCCCAGGGTAGGGAATCCTATTTAGGATTTCTCCTATTTAGGATTTCTCCCTAAAGCCTTTCATGGTGCCTCAGGTCCTTTCTGGGGCTGCAGTTGAACACAGCACTGATAAAAAGGCAAGATCAAGGTGGAAATGACTGAAGAAAATGAGGAAATTTGGAGTTTTATATAAATTGGATCTTTTTCCACTGAGTTCCAACCTGCAGCCCCCACCCCATCCCTGGGACAGGTTTCCTTTGTCCCTCCAGGAAATATTCCCAGCATTTTGTGCCTTTCCCCAGAGCAGAGGTGACTGCCAGGCTTCCCTGCAGGATCTGTTAAGGCCTAATGAGGACAGATGAATTCATTCTCTTTAGGTGTAATTGTAATTAAACCCACCTCTAATGAAGCTGAGTTTGGCCTTTTAGAACTTCAAAATTTCTCTTCCTTACAAAATCTCATCTGCTTTAATTTTCTGCTGGGAGAGGGAAGGGAAGCAACCAAAATCCACAAGAAAATCAAGGATTTGGAGTGGTAAAATCATTCCTTATGGCTGTCTTGGTTTGAAAGACAGGTATCTGCTAGGGAGGGCAAGACCTCCCTTTGGAATGGAGAATCCAAACCCCCTCCCTCTGAATTATTAAAACTTTGATATTAAGTCGGCTCTCAGGCAAGGATATGGGGATAGGAGTAACAACCCTTTACTAGTATGTATAACAAGGCAAACAAACAACAACAACTACAGCATTAATGATAAACAAAACCAGGAACCTCGAGGGGCTTTTGTTTCACAAAGCCCGGGACAGTCTGGTCTCAGTGCAGGGCTCCGAGAGCACCAAGCTGGAACCGTGGAAAATCCCGGGCTGGTGGGTGGGATGTACCAAAGTTCCGCAGTGGCAGCTGGAAGGGCAGGGATGTCCTGGCAGGGCAGGTGGTAGCTGGAAGGGCAGGGATGTCCTGGCAGGGCAGGGCAGGGCAGGGACACAGCGTATCCAAAGCGGTGCCGAAGGAAAGCGGCGGCGGTGGAACAGGGCAGGCCCAGCTCCAGCAGGGCAGGAGGAGAGCTCAGAGTCCCTGGGCACACGAGGAGATGATGGGAGATCTTCTCAGGACCGGACCCGGTGATGGCAGTGAGGAACTCTTCCTGCAGCAGGAGCAGCCTGACCCTTCTCTCTCCGATGCCGAGAGCAAGAGAGCGAAGCTGCCTCTACACCTGCCCTTCACCTGCCCAAAACCTCGCGGTATCTCTTTTTTCCCTCAGAGAGAAAAACTCCCTGAGACCAAAGAAGGGTGTAGCCTGGTGCTACACCTTCCTAGCCGTTCGTATTGTTTTGGTCAAGCACCCATAAGTACCCAGCAGTTAGTCTCCTAGTGACTTTGTGGGGAAAAATTCTATAGGGAAAAAAGAAAACCAAATCTAACCCCCTACAATGGCTTTATTTGGGGTTTTCCTTTTAACAATTCTCCCTGCAACCAGAACCCCTGAGTGGAAACAAATCCGATTTCATTTTCCTTTCCTTGGGCAGTTGGGTTCTATTTATTTCCCAATTTTTTTTACCAAGATAATGCATTTTTGGAGAGAGTTCAAGTTGTTTCTTTCTATTCTAAAAAGAGGTTCCAGTCTTTAATTTCTTCACTGGAACATCCAATTTTGTCACCTTGGAGCAGGTCCCTCTGTTATCCCCCACAGCTGCAGCAGAGCACTGGAGATATGGAAGTGTCCTGGGGAAGAAAAGCCTGGAATATCAATGATTTTTCCTCCTATTTCTATGCAGTTTGTGTTTCTTCTGGCATGAAACCAGAGCAAATCCACTATTCTGGAGGATTGAGTGAATCCATGGGAAAGCAGCTCCAGCCAGTTCTTCCCTCTGTGTTGTGACCCTGCGGACACCAAACACTCGCCAAAGCCTCTCTCAGAGGTGGACAGGGAGAGAAAATGGAACAAAATGTTGTGGGTTGACCTCAGGCTCAAGAGAGATACCTCCATCGTGAGGAAACCATGCTGGAATTAGGGATTTTAATTGGATTTGTTGCTAAGAAAATAATAATGAGAAGTAAAACTACCTTAAAACGCTTTTCCCTCACTCCTTCCCAGCTCTCCCTCCTCCCCCCATCAGGTCCACATCCAGGCCTGGCAGCCACAGGATTTTTGTGTTTCCAACCTGCTGCATTTGAGGTCTCAGGGATGGGGGGAGAGGCTGTGGCCACGCTCGGAGCAACCTGCACAGGAATTCTGCAGATTTTGGGGGTTTTCCTCACATTTCCTCTGTCACCCCCTTGTCCTTGTGGCATCCCATGGGAATGCAGCACTCCCATGCTGGGAAAAACAGAGGAAAAATGCACTGGAGAGAGCAGCAAAGGGTTTAATTTCCTGCCCACTCAGACATTTCACCAAAACCCCGCATTTTTCAGCTCTAAATTCTGCTTTTCACAGAGGTGAGGTGAGAACTTTGGCTGCAGGGCCGGGCTTGGAGCAGTGAGGTTTGGGTTGGAAATCAGCTCTTGGCCTCTCCATGAATTCTCACAGCTTTTCTTGGTTCTGCACCTCAGGCTGGGAATTCACCTGACATTCCCAGAAGCCAGCAAGGACCAAAAGGGTGGGAGTGAGCTGGGTGAAAATGGATTTACAGGAGTTTGTTTGTGGTTAAACACAGCCGGGGATGAGGCTGAGGGTCCTGAACTTACCCCAGGGTTTGGAGTTTTGTTTTTTCCTTCTGCTCTCACCTCCCTGGGCAAAATTCCTCCATCAGCACCATGGATCCAAACAGGAGAAAAAGGCTGACCTGGGAATATTTATATTTTATTTGTGCTCTGACTGTACCAGCCAAACCTCCCTGGCCACCACAAACCCCTGGGTGGCTTCTCCTCGTGTCCCATCCCTGTCTGGGATGTAATTCCTGCCCTTTCCCAGCTTTCCCCCAAGCCTTTTCCCTCAAATCCCAAAACTTTCCTGCCCCACATCCAGAGGTGCCAGCGGTTTGCTGGCTCAGCCCTGGGAGTGGCTGCCAGTGTTTATCAGCAGCCTCTGGAAAGAAAACAAAAGCCCTTCCCTAAAACTCCTGCACATTCCCAGGCCTCTGGAGCGGGATGAATGGAACCTCAGTGTGGATTTTCCTCTGTGTTGCCTCTGATCCCAACTGATCCCAGCTGTGCTCCCAGAGGGATTTGTGGCACTAGGAAAAGGTCCTAGAAATGCAAAGAAAAGTCCAAGAACACATTCCCAGGGATAGGGGCTCCCGGGGGGGATATTTTGGAAAAGCAGCTCCGGGACACACAAAGGGGGATTTGTGTCGGTCCCTGTGGATGCCTGGAAGGGGCTTTGGAACATCTTGTTCCATAATAAACCGGTTTGAGGAGGGAATTAACACCTCCTCGTGCTGCCTTCGGGGCAGGAACACATTCCTGCTGCCCTGGCCATTCTGGGATGTTCGGGGACATTCCAGCCCTGATTCTCCAGGAATTTCTGATGAACCCTCACAGAACGATCTGGCTTTGCCCAGGGACAGCCCTTGATCCCATCGTTCCCACACCAGAGCCCCCTTCACACCAAACACATCCAAGGATTGGGAAAAACATGGGAAAACTGCCCAGGAATTATCAATCAGTGACTGATCGAAAGGGAGATCCAGATATCATCAAAATAAGGGAGAAAGCAGCAAAGGAGAGGTTTCTCCATGGGCGTGAACATCCTTAGGCAGAATTGGGATGTCAAACTCCTGCCATGAGTGTGTAGGGAAGGATGGACAAGTTCAGGGATGAGAAATCCACATAAATCCACTTTCCAGGAGCAAAGGAGAGGTTTCTCCATGGATGTGAACGTCCTTGGATCGAATCAGGATGTGAAACTCCTGCCACACCGTGCCATGGCTTTTTATGGTATGATGGACAAGTTCAGGGATGAGAAATCCACCTGGAAACCACTTTCCAGGAGTGAAAGAGAGGTTTCTCCATGGATATGAACATCCTTAGGCAGAGTCAGGATGTGAAATATCACATCCAATGGAAAGGAAGCGCTGTTGTGCCTCCAGGAATTCCATGGATCAATGTGATTATCACGGAATATAACATACAGTGGAAAGGAAATGCTATTGAGCCTCCAAGAATTCCAGGTGAGCTCTGGTGGGAAGAGCCAAGGGCACCTAGCTCCTGGTGCAAAAATCACCAATTAGCAGATCCTGCCTCGTTTTTGGAACGTTTTCCCAACACTCTGCTGACTCCTGAATCCTTCTGTCTCAGCATTTCTGGTTTTTGGGAAGCTCACCAGGAAAAATCAAAACAGGAGTAGACAGCAGCTTTTAAAGCAGGATTTGCTTCAGCCAGTGCCAGTTTTTAATTATTTATATTTATTAAAGATGAGGAAAAGGAACATTTCCATGTCCTGTTCACCTGGGAATGCTGTGGGATTGAGGGATTGCAAACAGCACCAGCTTCAGCACAGCCCATTCCTTAAGGGGGAAAAAAATTATATATATATATATTTATATCTGTTACTTATACACATTCCCCAAAAATCTAGGGTTATTTCTTCCCTGGATATTTGCATTTGAAAGACAGGACTGAATTAATTCCAGACTAAATGTAAACATGGCATACCTGGATCCGGGAGGACAAGCTGTCCCTGGGATGTTTTTTTGGGAATCTGCAGGAGGACAAGCTCTGGCTGGGTCTCGCCTCATTCCCGGAGCCTGGGCTCTCACTCCAGCCCCTCCCTGGGAACAGAGGGAAGTGTGGACAGAGATGGGACCCGTCTGTTCTTCCCCCCACAAGGAAAACAAATCCTGGGTGACTCTCAGGGAATGAAGGGGAAGCTCATCCAGGTTTGGCTGGAAAAAGGAGCCTCTTGTTCAGCCCCAAACCCACACGGGGAGGGTTTGGATCCAGCTGCCCCTGGATCCGGGATCTGGAGAGCCCAAATCCCTCAGTTTGGGGCTGGGGGCATTGCAGGGCGCTGGGGTGATGAAGGAGGAGTGGAATTTGTCACCTCTCTTGTGGGACTTGTGGCTGGATTAAATCCCTGAGGAATGTTGCTGATCCGGGAAAGGTCAAAGGCAGGGTTCAGACTTGAGTCTGGATTCAATCCCCTCGTTTTTTCCAGGGAAAGGTCAGACATGGGCTCAATACCTTAATTTTTCCAGGGAAAGGTTGAAGGCAGCGTTCAATGGCCTTGTTTTTCTGAGGAAAGTTTCCTAATCTGGGGAAATGTCAGAGGTGGGTTCAATCCCTTCATTTTTGCAGAGAAATGTAAAAGACAGGGTTCACCCCCTCATTTTATATATTTGGTTCCTTTCCTCAAGGGAATTGGGTCCCTGCTCCTCCCCAGCTGCTCCCAGGTGTCTGCTGAGCTTCTCCTCGGGCCAGGATCTCATCCTGAGCTGGTTCTGCTCCGAGAAGAGTCAAACCCTTTCTGAACCCCAAGCTTTGCCCCGACCCCTGGGCTGATGCACATCCCGCTTTTCCATGGGGGATATTTGGGATCGTACACACAGATCTCAGGTGGGAACAACCAAAACTGCCCCAAATCACTTCCCTCTGTGTTGCCCCGATGTTTTCAGCTTCTCTTCTGTTCCACAGTGTTTCATGGTTTGGGTTTTTTCTCATGCTCTAGTCTGTAAACACCAGCAAATGTTTTCATAAATTCAAAGTAGTTTTCATTCCTGTTCTTAGAGCTATGGACAGCTGATGGACAGTTGTCTTGACCAATGGGATGGGGAGAGGTGTCAACCTCCTCCCCCAATCCCTGGCCTTTGTAGAAATACTATAAAATAGAATCAGATATTTTTAAATAAAACAGTTCATACCTTCTACTCAAAGTGTGTCTGTGTGACAAACAGCGTCACCTCTGCACCCAACAGGGGCAGATCCTTCTCGGGCTCTCTGGAAATGCTGCTGAGAATCAGGGAGAGCCCAAAAAGCAGGACTTGCTTTAGGCCAGCCCTGGGAAGCCACAGTTTGGTTCTCCCCAGTGTTCGAGCTCTGGGGGCACCTTGGGGAGCAGGAAAAGTCTCCAGATGTGGATGAGAGGGCCCTGGCATGGAGGAGCTGGGGATCCTCACCCATGGAAGTGTCCAAGGCCAGGCTGGAGCAGCCTGGGATGGTGGGAGGTGTCCCTGCCCATGGCCGGGGAGGGAATGGGTGAGTTTTAAGGTACTTCCAGCCCCAGCCATTCCAGGATTCCATGTGGCAGGAATGACAGCAGTGATGCCCGGATGCAATCCCTCCCCAAAGGATTTGGGAAGGAGGAATTTGGGAAGCGGCTCCTCAGCTAAAAAGCTGCCACTGAGGGGTCAGAGGTTTCAAGGGGACACAAAATGTCCCTCTCCATGGAGAATCCATTTATCCCATGGGACTTGGATGAGATTTACCCACAGATTAACAGGATTTCATGGCTGTGGTCCCACAAATGCACAACTTCCTGCAGAATCACCAGGGATGAAATTAATTCCTTGAGAATCTATTTCATTTGGAGCACCCTGAGGGCACCCAAGGCATGGACAGTGCCTGGAAAATGTGGGATGGAATGTCAGGAGAACAGTTCTCCCCTGGAGGGACATGGGAGGCCCTGAGAGATCCCTTTGGGGAGCTGAGTTGTCCTGGAGCAACCTCACTGGGATCCCAGAACTCTGGAATGGTTTGGGTTGGAGGGACCTTAAACCCACCCAGTTCCACCAGGGACACCTCCCGCTATCCCAGGGTACTGAGCCCGGCCTTGGGCACTTCCAGGGATCCAGGGGCGGCCACAGCTGCCCTGGGCCACCAGGGCCTCACCAGAAGAAGGAAAATATCATCAAAACACCAATTTTCCTCTTTGTGTGTTTGCTTTTGTGGACAAAATTTGGAACCTTCCATAAAAAGTGACTGAGGAACAACAGTTCCAAAATCCCTGTTTTCTGCAGGCAAATTTTGCTGCATCCAGGACTCCCCCTGTTATTCCAGGCACCCTCCAATCTGTGAAAAACCCTCAGAATCTGCAACTTCTGATGTCACTCAATCCTTTTCCCATTCCCTTTGTCTGCCTTGGGACCTGGAGCTCTCAAACCTGTGTGGGGCTGAGTTTGGAAAATCCAGGAGAAATAGATGTTAAAAATCATTAAATTAAATTATATCCCCCCAACTTTTCAGTCTTATTCCTAAAGGCCGCAGCCCAGCCCTGCACCCTTCTAGAGGGAGCAGGAATTCCCATGGAGGGTTTCCAGATCTGTTTTTGTGTCAGAAATCTGGGAAATGCCACTACCTTTGAACCTGCCCCAGCCCCGGGGGTCTCCAGCACAGCTGGAGCAGGGAGCCAACGGGAAAGCTCCCAAAATTCCAAGAGCAGAGAGAATTCCAGCCCTTTCCATGAGCCCTGATCCCAGTGGCCTCTCTGCTGAGGGAAGTATTCCCTCTGCTGACTGGACCAAGGAACTCTTTATGGACACAAAACAATCCCACATTTTTGGATGGGAAGATGAAAAAGAATCATTTTCTAAATCTGCAGGAAAATCCCCAAAGCCAATTTATTTAGGGATGAATGTGCCAAATGAAGTTTAGGATGAGTTTTTCCTCATGGAGAAGTCCCAGCTGTAGACTGTGTTCTGTTGATGAAGTTTAAGAGCTGGCAATTCCTCCAGGCTGTGTTTGAGGGCTGCAGCAAGCCCTGGATATTTGTTTTTAAGGAAATAACACAGGTGCTCTGACAGAGCTCAGAAATGCTCCAAATGTCCAATAAATTTCCCTCCTAATTCCTTTAGGATCATCCCCAATTGCTCATCCCTCTCTCATCATCTCTGTATTTATTTTGCCCCAATTCCAGAAGCACTGATGTCATCAACCAGCTGATTTCTCCACTGCTGCAAAAAATTCGGGGTTTGGGAGGAGGAGAGAATTTTTCAGGGCTGTTTTTGGTCAGATTTTCAAGATTTATTCCTCCAGCACCCAGGATTTAAGGACTGAAGTGATGCCCCCCTGTCCTAGGTGAAAAGGAGAGCAGAATTCTCACTGGATTGCATTATCCAGCTCCTTGGCAGCAGCAGCTGTGACTGTTTAAGATTTATTTGAGCTCCAATGAAATGATTTGATCCCTAAAATTTGGCTGACCATGCCATGAGGGTTTCCCTCTGTGACAGACCCCAACCATTCCTCTAGGAACAGATCCATTCTTGGCTCCCCAGGGGAAAAAATGGGATTTTACCTGTCAGTTGTCTGATGGCTCAGGTGGAGAGAACTGGTTGGGATAAACTTTTGGAGCATAGGATAGAACATTCCCACCCTTTTTATGGCGTACTGAAGGAGTTCAGGCTGAGCTACCGCACAGGGCCAACCCTCAAATCCAAATTCAGCTCCAGAACCAAGACCCAGAGCTGCAGGCTCAGCCCAGCTCCTGTCCACCAGCCAGGCAGGAACTGCACATTCCCACCTCATTTCCTGGGGCTTCAGCCCTTCTTAACACTCCCTCAAAAACCCACATTCCCCCGAAATTCTGGATGTGATGGGGAGTTCATTCTGCACTGCCAGGACAGGCTGGAGCAGCCCCAGGTAACGCCGCCTCTCCCACTCCTGATTTTTAATTTTTCTCCTCTCCTTCCCAAGTCCTTCAGTGCTGCCTGTACAATTCCATTCTGCCAGGAAAGGTTCCCAAAAACAAAAAAGAAAAAAGGAATGAAATTTGCCTTCTCTATGCAAATGACAGCCCTGTGCATAATCAGGGAGGACACCAGCTCACCCAGTGTCCTCCAAGCTGCGTTTGGAGATGAAAAATGGGCAACACTCACCCAACCTCCAGGCCTTGCCCAGGTGGATGTTAAAAAGGATCATTCCTAATTAAGGAATTTATTTAAATCAGGTGACATTAATTGTTCTAAAATGGAAGTGGGATTTTAAGGGCTTTCAGCGTTCTTTTTCTGTTGTTGGTGTGAGGGATTTGGAGCTGTGGGGAACAGGAAATGTTCCCCCACAGAAGGGGCTGGGGTAGGGACACCTCTGCTGGTGGGGTTGGGCTGGATGGATGATTCCTCTTTGGGATTCTGGTGCTCAGGATCCTAGAAATGAGGCTGGAAAAGAGCTCCAAGGTCATCGAGTCCCAGCTGTGCCCAATCCCCACCTTGTCCCCAGCCCAGAGCCCCGAGTGCCACATCCAGGAATTCCTTGGGCACCTCCAGGGATGGGCACTCCAAACCTCCCTGGGCAGCTCCAAGCCCTGAGCGCCCTTTCCATGGGGAAATTCCTGCTGCTGCCCACCCTGAGCCTCCCCTGGCCCAGCCTGAGGCCGTTCCCTCTCCTCCTGTCCCTGTTCCCTGGGAGCAGAGCCCGACCCCCCGGCTGTCCCCTCCTGGCAGGGAGTTGTGCAGAGCCACAAGGGCCCCCTGATCCTCCTTTTCTCCAGGCTGGGATGTGTCAGGCCGTGAAATCCAAGGAACTGAGCATTCCCGAGCTCTGTGGGATGTCAGTGCTGCCCCGGCAGCACCTGCCCCCTGTCCCACCTGTCCCTGGGACTCCAGCACAGCCCTGGTGACTGGCACGAGGCTCTCAAGGGACACAAATCCATCCCAATCCTCATTTTGCCGTTCCTGGAGTGAACTCCAGCAAGAAAATCCCCAAACAACCCTGGTTTTCCCTCAGGAAAAAATTCCCCTTTGGGAATTGCTGTTTAAATGCTGAGGAGTTTGTTCTGTTCACAAAACCAACCCAAAAATTGCAAGTGCCACCCAAAAATTCACCTGGCTCATGATTAATTAAACCTGATTAATTAAACCACACTGGGATAAAAGGGTTTGGAGCTGTGTGCCAAGGACACAGCTGGAATGCCACAGGAATCAGCC
Organism: Donacobius atricapilla; assembly: GCA_013397315.1. Lineage (NCBI taxonomy): Eukaryota > Metazoa > Chordata > Aves > Passeriformes > Mimidae > Donacobius > Donacobius atricapilla. The sequence goes on along the minus strand of WBMY01002793.1, from coordinate 36,829 downwards.
CTCCCCGCACCCCATTCCAGTCCCTACTGTTCTGCTTATTATTCCTATTAATTATATAATTATTTTTCCTATTAATTATATAATTATTATTTCCATTAATCCCAAACTTTCAGCCTGCACAGCTTTAGGATCGGCACACAGGGAGGGTTTGATGCCACAAACGAATGAGCTGAACCTCCCCTGGCCAGACAGGGGGGCTGCCTGAGCCACAGGAGCTGTTTAATTGGGATTGGGTTCTAATTGGATTGGATTTGAATGGTTCACGCTGCTCCCAAAAGGCTCTTAGTGCTTCCTAAATCACATTTATTCACGGTTGGAGCCTCTGGCTCTTTCTGAGGGTTTCCTGAAAGCAGCTCTGAACCCCTCCTGGGATATCTGGAAGGATCTGGGGTGGGGATGCAGCTTCAAATCTCCTTCAAATCTCCTTCAAATCCCCTTCAAATCCACTTAAAATCCTCTTCAAAACCACTTCAAATCAACTTCAAATCAATTTCAAATCAGCTTAAAATCCACTTCAAGTTCCCTTCAAATCAGCTTCAAATCAACTTCAAATCAGCTTCAAAACAACATAAAATCCAGTTAAAATCAGCTTCAAATCGGCTTCGAATCCAGAGCTCTGGATTTGCTTCCATGAAGAGGGAAAGGCACCACTCCTCCATTTGGTTTTCAGTGGGAATTCTACATCAGACCTTTCCTATTCCAGACTCCCATTTCTGCCACCCAGGGAATTATCCCGGTGACTTTGCGGCTCCTCTGAAGTGAAGCAGCCCAAAACCAGCCCCAAATCCACTTCAAATCAGAGCTCTGCTCACTCCCCTGCAGGAGGAAAGGCACCAATCCTCCATCGGGATTTCCAGTGGGAATTGTACTTCAGACCTTCCCCATTCCAGGCTCCCATTTCTGCCACCCAGGGAATTATCTCAGCTCCTCTGAGGTGAAGCAGTGCCCTGAAGGATCCCGTGGGATGATTATTCCTGAGGTTTTAGGCTCAAAGTTTAATTCCGTTTCCCCTAAAGCTGCTGGAGCTTTGGCCCTGTGAGTGAGGGATCCCAGAGCAGCTCCAGGGGAGGCGGCAATCCCACAGAAATCCCCTTTTTCCATGAACTCTGAGTATTTCCCAACCCTTTAATCTCTTGGAGTGAATTTGTCCCGCTTGGAGATTGGTTTGGATGGATGAGCTGAACACAGTCCCTGCAGGCAGCCGAGTTTGAGGATGGTGAGGGCACACTAAGGATCCTCAAAAAAGAAGGAATTATTGTGATAGGAGCAAATCAACTTCAAATCCAGCTTTTCCAGATGGAAAGGAACTTATTCCAGTGGAGCTGTGAGCCAGGGAATCATGGAGCAAATTCCCACCTTGATTCCAAAGTGTTTCATTATCGACACTGCAAGGAGATCCAAAACACTCCTGGATCTGATCCAGCTGTGTTCCACACCTGGATCCCTCAGATCCATTCCAGACCTGGGCCAGCAGGAAAATGAATCCCACTGCTGCTTCCTGGGATGGGAAAAGCACTGGGAGCCTCTGAGAAATCCAGCCATGGAAATGGGGTGAGATTCAGTGATTTCCCAGGATTTTGCAAGTTGAGAACTGGAATTTCCATCCTGACCTGAGCAAGGAAAAACTCCCAGGGTGGGCTCAGCAATCCAGGATGGCTCTGAGGTGGAAATCCATGGGAATCCTTGTTTTCCTGGGAAAGTTCTCGAGAGCCTCTGGAGATGATGGAAGTCCTGCTGCTTGTCCAGAACTGTTCTGGCTCCTGAGATTTTATGGATCAGTCACTGCCCCGGATCTGCACATAAGTGGAACCAAAGGAGGCTTTTCCCAGATCCCAGTCAGAGACAGGATTAGCACAGGTTTAGGGCTGCTCTCGGCTCTCCCTCAACCTGAGGTCGAGCTCTAAAACTGAATTTTGGGCCCATCACAGCCGGACCTGGAGGGGCTGGAGCGAGTCCAGGGCTGGGAAGGGTCTGGAGCCCCAGGAGGGGCTGAGGGAGCTGGAAAGGGGCTCAGCCTGGAGAAAAGGGGGCTCAGGGGGCCCTTGTGGCTCTGCACAACTCCCTGCCAGGAGGGGGCTCCTCAAAGTTGGTTCTTTTTTGGACAAAAGGAATATTTACCTAAAAATGCCGAATTTCCATTTCTTTTTTTGTTTGTTTGTTTTTAATAACCTGCAGCAGGATGGAAATTGCTCATTTCATTTAAATTAGGCTTTGGTCTTCTCAAAAGCATCCCACAAAACCTTTTTAAGGACATTATTAACGTAATTATGTTATAGGGATTAAAAGATTTATGCGTAATGAAAGGTTTCTATTCTGTGGAGCCAAGGAGATCCCTTGTTCTGTTTAGTCTTGGAATATGCTAAAATTACTGGATTTAGGATTTGGGTTTTTTAAAATTAATGGGGTTTGTCCATGGACTAAAAGAAGTTTTAGTTCTTCTATCAAGTCTGTAATTCTGCGATTCTGTAATTCCATGATTCTCTAATTCTCTGATTCTGTAGTTCTATAATTTTATGATTCTGTGATTCTATGATTCCATGATTCTGTAATTCTGTGATTCTATAATTCTATTATTTGCTAATTCTAGAATTCCATAATTCTATTATTCTATAATCCAATGGTTCCATAATTCTGATTCTATAATTTTATGATTCTATTTTTCTATAATTTTCTTTTTCTCTAATTCCATGATTTTCTAATTCTCCAATTCTCTGAGTCTCTGAGCAGGGCCATCATCCACCAAAACATGTTTTCAGCCAAGAATATCCAGAATTATCCCATATTTCTCAGTCTGGAAGTGCCTGGAAGGAACTCGAGGTGAGGGGGGCCAAACCCATTCCTGGTGCCAGAGAGCCCCAAGCAGGGGGAGCTGGGAGGGAAAAGCCCTCAGGAAACGGGAATTCCTGGTTTGTGTCCCACAGATCCATCCTGGGCTGGAATTCCAGCGCCCCACTGATGTCCTGGTCACCAAAGGGACACTGGGGAGGCAGCGGCAGCAGGAGGGGGTGACAGTGGCAGAGCCATGGCAACGAGGAGCGTCACCCTGGCAACGCTCCCGGCTCATCCCGAGATCCGTGAAGGCCTTCGGGAAGGGATCCCCCATCCCAGCCCCTTCCCCTTCCCCATCCCGGCCCAATC
>WBMY01002793.1:15818-26430 GCA_013397315.1 Donacobius atricapilla | reverse complement strand
ATTTGTATTGAAGGGTTTAGGTAGTATTGGAGTCCTCAGTGCTCCCCAGAGCTCTGGGATTGGGATTGGGATTGAAGGGCTGAGGAGGTGCTGGAGTCCACAGTGCTCCCCGAGCTCTGGGATTGGGATCAGGATCAGGATTGGGATTGAAGGGCTGAGGAGGTGCTGGAGTCCACAGCGCTCCCCGAGCTCTGGGATTGGGATCAGGCCCGGACGTGGTGCTGAGGAGGTGTCAGAGCCCGCAGTGGAACATCTCCCCTCTGCGCTCAGGGCGTGACCGCAGCTCTGCAGGGAATGCGGAAAGGGAGGGTTGGCATTCCCGTTTTCCAGGCTCTGCCTGCCGGACCCAGCCCCTGCTCTGCTCCCAGCGCTGGCACGGGATGGGGTTGTGCTGCTTCCAGAGGCTCTGGAAGCGTTTGGCACCTCCGGAGAGGCAGGTGCTGACAACGAGGGATAAAGAGCGATGATGGGATTTGTGTTGGGGTGGGAGCAGCATTCCCGGCGGGCAGGGCTGGAATTCCATCCCCTCCTCCGGGTCACTGGAGCTTTTGTGCGCTGAGAAGAGGCTCCGTGTGCTGCCCATGGAGGTGGAACATCTGCAGAGGCTCCTGCAGCTCCACGCTGCCAAAACCCTGGATCTGAACCGTGTTTGGAGCTGCCTTATCATTATTGATCCATTTGCTGGAGAACCAGAGCTGATCTCGTGGAATGGCTTTAAAATGTGGTTTATTTCCGAGCAGGCCATAAATAAACCCCATTATGGGAGGTGCTGTCAACGGGCCGAGATAAGCCTGGCACCGTTTTCTGGGGAGATTTGCAGAGATCAATTCCACCGCAATTTCCCTAAAAAACCCCAGAAGTTGTGGCCTGGGGGGTGATTTGGCTCTGGGCCTGCAACTTTCCCTGTCCAAGGACTCCAGAGGCTCCTCAGGATGGAACAGCTGGAATTGTGAGGCTGCAGATCTGCTCCTGGCAGCTGTGGGGGCACTGGGTGTGCTCAGGGACGTGTGGGGTTCAGAGGTGGTGACAACCCCGGAGTGTCACTCCAGAGACACCAGGACATCCTGAATCCCGTTAAACACAGGACACTGGTGGCACTGGGATATTCCTTATGGATTTGCTGGCTGGTGACTCCCAGAAAGTGCAAAATGCCAGGAAATTTGGTGGAATGAGGGCTCAGAGCATGGATCCCTCCATGCCAGGGTTTCCTGTGGGGAATTTCTCCACCTCCCAACTGGTCTGGAGAAGATGGGATGGGAAAAGACCTTTGAGGAATGAGGGGTGGGAATTTCCAAGGAGAGGAGAGGATTTGCTGAGCTTGGCCCAGTGCTCTGAGTCCCACACGGCCACAGGGGAGGGGTGGGAATGAGCTGAGGACATGAAACTTTCCTCCAGAACCCATCCTGGAGGAAAGGCGGGAGCTGAGGACACGGAAAGTTCACCCAGGACCCATCCTGGAGCAAAGGCAGGAGCTGAGGACACGGAAAATTCACCCAGGACCCATCCTGGAGGAAAGGCAGGAGCTGAGGACACGGAAAATTCACCCAGGACCCATCCTGAAGGAAAGGCAGGAGCTGAGGACATGGAAAAATCACCCAGGTTTTCCTGGAGGAAAGGCAGGAGCTGAGTGGGGGTTCCAGAGGCTGCAGGATGAGTGGGAGATTCCTTCTCCCAGCTGGGATTGGTGGGGAGCAGGGAGGAATTTCTTCTTGGGTCAGACAGGGCTGTGTTTTCCAACCCATCCCTATTCCCAGGCAAAGCACTGGATGTGGATAACGTCCCCATCCCAAATCACCTCTTCATTCCCACTCGTACTCTCCTATAGGTGCTCAGCACAGATATTTTCACTAAATCCCTCTTCCCAGAGTTCCAATAATCCCCAAATCCTGGTGGCATTTAGTGCTGAAGAGCAGGTTGTAAATCCAGAGGAGGCAGAGTTTAGGAACAGATAACAATTCCCTAAATTCCGGGAGGGAGCCATGCTGGAATTGGTGCCCACGGCCTCATCCCAGGTAGGAGCTGTGCTATTTTTGGCCTGATTTTATTCCTTTCAGCCTCCTTTGGATCCTAACCCAATTCCCAGCTGTGGATAACAAGCCCCGATCCCGATGGCCCCGGGCTCCGGCTGCTTCCAGCAGCAAATGGAATGGGATGAAGGAGAAGGAGGCGTAAGGAGCCGGGATTTGTTTTAATGGGATTTTATAAATAGCTCAGCGGGCTGCGAAAAGCCAGCGATCATTCCCCAAAAAAAGCCTCAGCTGGCCCCTTCCACAGGGGATATCCACGGATGGATCCTGCATTCCATGGGAATGGTGGTGGCTGTTCCTGTCCTGTTTGGGGATTTTGGGTGACAAATTGTGTGAGGACCATTTGGAACACGGAGGAATCCAAGGATTTGGGTGGTTCCCCAAGGATTTGGGTGGTTCCCCAAGGATTTGGTGGTTCAGGGGCTTTTTTTCCCCAAGGATTCCTGGGCTTTTCCAGTGAGCTCCATAATTCCATCATGGGGATGAGGTTGTGTTGTTGCCAGAGCAGCTCAGAGCTTCATTCCTGGTTTTCCAGGCTGGGTCTCCCAGCAGGGAGGTGGGATGGGATTGGATTGGGTGCTGGATTTGGGATGAGCCCCTCAGGATGGCATGAATGGCTCTCACCTGGAGATAAATCCCAGGAAACCCTGCCCTGACCTAGAGACCCCCATCAGGAACTCATTAGGAAATAATTAACTCTGATGAGGAAAAGCTTTGTTCTTTGCCAAAAGTCCCAGAGCAGGAGGTCCAATATTCCTGATGTTGCCTCTGGAATGTGTTTTCTTCTCCTTGACATTTCTGTCCTCGCTCCTGGAGTATTAATTGACTGATTAAATTCCCTTTGAAATGATTAAAAAGATCCTGACCCTAATTCTGTCCCGGGATTGGAATGATGGGATCAGCACCGATGTTCTCCCTTCTTCCTTTCTTCTCCTTCAAAGCGAGAGGCCAAAAATAAAGAAAAAAGGGAAGAGAAAGAAAAAAGAGAAAGAGAAAAGCAGGATACTTTTGGATTTAAACTCCATGGAGGTGGTTGTGTTCAGAACTGAAATCTCCTCCCCTGCTCCCGACCGTGGAAATGCTCCTGACGTCCCAACTCCAGCGGATTTAGGCTGGAAGTTTTCACTCCCCTGGAATGTTAATGGCTCTGGAGCACATCTTTCCCATGGGATCCTAAATCCTGGACAGAATTAGGAGGTTCTGGATGTGTTTCTGGGTTTCCTTGCCTTGGAGCAGCCCAGGGAATGGGGTGGAAATGGTGGGAGGGTGTTGGGAATGACGCTGCTCCCTGTGCCCAGGGAAGGGGAATCATCCCCCTGTTCCCTCCTCAGGCTGCACCTCATTGTCTCCTGCAAGGAGCAAAAAGGCTGTAAAAACCTTCAGGATTTCTGTTTTAATGGGATTTTTCTTGGGGGTTTGGGGTTGGTTTAGGGATATTTGGGTTTTTTGGGGGGGAGGGGGATTTTTGGGGTTTTTGTCTTGGTTTGTTTCGGGTGTTTTGTTTAGGTCATTTCTGTTGAAGGAGGGATGGAGACGGAAACCAGACACCCTGGAGACTGAGCCTCCAGGAAAGGCAAATTTCCTGCAGTAAGCAGGAAAAAACCCTCAAGGAGCTGGGAAATGTCCTGATAAATCCTAATTCTGCTTCCTCCTTTTCTTTCTCTGTGTTTGAACCTCATCCCTGGCCTTTTGCCGCTGAGCTGTGCAAGGATGAGCCCAGAGCAGCCACAGGGTCCTTGGCATTCCACCCCTGGGTGCCTCGGGAATTCATGTCCAGGAATTCACCTCCAGGAATTCACCTGCCCTCGGCAGGGCCATTCCCCCAGAAAGCTGCAGGGATGAGAGGATGTTCACAGGAGCCAGAAGTTGTTTCTTTGCTGCAGTGGAGGGAGATAAGTCCTGACCGTGCTCTGACCTTTTTCCAGACTTCTCCAGAGTCACCCCCGAGTTCATCTGGAGCCTCCCGCATCCCTGGCATTTGGAAGGAGCTCCCTGGGTTCCCTTGGCTCTGGGGCCTGAGCTGCTTTTTCTCCTGGAATCCTTCAACGAGGCTCTGCGTTTCCACAGGATTTGGTTTCTTTGGAAAACCAGGAGCAAACCCGTCAGTCGGGCTCTGCCCTTCCACAAGACTTGTTTTTTTCCATGTAAATCCAGGAGCAAAGTTTTGTGAGGTTGGGGATGGACTTCCAGTCCCTCCGGTGATGTGGGGAAATTTTTCCCTTCCCTCTTCCCTATCCCATGGATATCCCTGCAAAGCGAGGACGGATTAATGACAGCAATAATTCAATGCTGAAGAGTCAGGGGGAGCCCTGAGTTGATGTTTTAACTCCTCTTTCCAGCAGAAAACCCTCTGGGGGCCACTCTGAGTGAATTCCTGGGAGTTAGGGTGGCTCTGCACTTCCAAGTGATCCATTCCCTGTTGGAAAACACAGGTTGCTTCACTTTTTTATTCCAATAAAAACTTTCCTCCCTGATTTCAGTGATATTTGCCAGAGAAGCTGAAAAGTCCAGGGTTCTCATAAACAAAATAAAACCAAAAAAAACCTGCAAGAAACTTTTTTTTTTTTTTTAGAATTCCTTAAATCCAAACTTCTGTAAAGTTGGGAAATAAAAAGTTTAATATTCAGGCGTATATTTCCCAAATTTAAATATATAAATATGGAGCACTCTGCATTTCCCCAGGATTTTTAACATTAAAAATGACATTTTCTGTCTGAGCCCGGCCCGGCAGTGACAGCTCTGAGCAAATTTAATCTCATCCCGGCTCCAGCTCTGCACAGCCCCTTCCTGGCAGATATTTCCATCCCCTGTTCTCAAAAACCTTCGGAAATGGAGTTTTTCCAATCAATCAGTGGCTGTGCCACTGGTGACAGGTTCTAAGAATTCCTGTCTGGATATTCCTGGATGGAGGAAAATCCCTAATTTCCCGTGCTGTCCCCAGAGCTGATGGCGATGGCTCATTCCTTTGTGCTCATCCTTCTCCTTGGGTCCATCCCCCGCTGTATCCCTGCTCTGCCAATAAATTCCTTTGTAGAAAAATCCATCCTTTAAGAAGGAATAGGAATTCCTGGCGCTGGTTTAAACCTGCCCCCGGTAAAGCCAGGCCTAGCAGCAGTGACAAATTGGCTCATTAGAGGACGTTAATTCCATGTCATTTATTTTATGGAGTGATGGGAAATTCAGGATTCCCTTTGCCCTGGGGCTCGTGGAAACCCCGGTGCCAGGGCAGGGAGAGGTCACTGAGCCCCAGGAGGATGGAACTCAGCCTCTGGAAAAGAAGGAATGAGGAGACAGTTAATTAATGCACCCGGGAGCCTCTGGAAGAGCAGCAATTCCACATCCCTCTGCCAGGGGAGCTCAGCATTCCATCCTTCCCAGCAGGAATTTTGTGTCTGTGGGGCCCATTCCTGGAGCACCCACCCCCACGGGCCCAACCCAAACTCTCTGCACGGAAAATCAGCCCCAGACTCCTCCAGGGAAGCTGCTCCTGAGGATTTCTTTTTCTTTGGCAGGGAATTGTGTCCTCTTGGATTCACCTAAGATTCCTCCCAGGAATATCCCAGAGCATTTTCCTCTCTGATTTAGGCACTTGTTACCCCAGGTATCAGCCCCATGCTCCTCCAGGGAAGATGCCAGAGGTGATTTTTCGATTTTCATGGAACCTGCATCTTCCAGAGCCTTTTCCTCTCTGCTTCAGGCGCTTGATATCCCAGGGAGCAGCCCCAGACTCCCCCAGGGGAGGTACCTGAGATGATTTTGCTCTTTCCATGGAACCTTCAACTCCCAGGATTTATGTGAGACTCTTCCCAGGCCTCTCCTGGAGCCTTTTCCCATCTCCTGGAAGGAGCTGAGATCCCAAACTGCGGCCTCGGGCTCCTGCAGGGGTGGGATTGCTCAGCTCACAATAAAACACCACAGGGCAAGGGAGGGCTCCAGGCTCTGCATTCCCAGGAATTGTTTGCCATTCAGGCTGGGGTTTGGGATGGCACCCAGAGCACCAGGCTGGAAATCAGAGCTGGGATCTGGTCCTGAGCTCAGGCTGACTTTTCCTCCAGGCCAGCAGCACCTGGAATGTCTCTGACCCTCGGGATGAAGGGAATAGCTGGGACTTCTCCCCTGCCTGTGCTGGCTGTGCACTTTTCCCAGCTCACACAGCACATTTCCCACTCCATAAATTGGTGGAGTAAATAAATTATTCATGAAGGGAGTTATTTTTCCCCCTTAAATCCATTAGAAACGCCACGATTCCTTTTGAATCCTTGATGAGCTGGGAACGGCTCAAAACTCTTAGTGGCTCCTGGATTCCCAAATCAGCCTGGAGAGGCTGCCCAGACCCACTGGGAAAGAGGTGGAACCACAGGGAATATTCCCGGGCATCTCCCATCCCACAGGACTAACAGAACGGTTTTAATCTGATGTTTTCACACCTGGATTTATAAATCCAGGCCTGGAGCTCCCAAACGAGTGGGGTGGTTGGTCCTGAGCTGCTCAGCAAATCCCATTTTTTAGGGGTTGGGAAAGGGAAGTTTTGTTTCCATGTTGGAAATCCCATTGTGGCATCCCTGGTTGGGGTTTGAGATTGAATCCCAGGGTTCCTGGGATCACAGGATGCTCTGGCCCTTCCTCCTCCTCCTCCTCCTCCTCCTCCTCCTCCTCCCAGCAGAAAAGGGATCCCATCCCAAAGGAGAAGGGCACAAAGCAGGGAAGAGTTTAGGAAGATACTCCCTGGAGTTTCCCTGCGTTTCCCGGAGTGGCTGTGCCTGGAAATCCATCCCCAACTCCCTGTGAGCACAGGGGTGAGGTTTGGGGTTCCTCTGCCACCTCCCAGTCTGGGAACTGGGACTGAAGCCCAGCCCAGCCAGGCCCAGCTCAGAGCCCAGCCCAGCTGCCCTGAGGGATGAGCAGCACCTCCCAACCCATTCCAGGCACTGCTTTTCCGCCCAACACTTCTTTGGAAATGCTGATTTTTTGGAACAGGCGCCAGCTGCCTTTTCCTGCAGAGAGAAGGAACAAGGACCCCGTGCTGGGGACAGGGGACACCTGCAGAAAGTGCTGGCTTGGTCCCTCTGAGCCAGGCTTTGCACCTCCCAGCAGCTTGGGTGTCCCCAGAGCCGCAGCAGCTGAGCAGGGACCTGTGCCAGGGCCCCCACCCCATCCCCTTAACCCTTAAATCGTCCCCTCGGATCACAGACCCCTCCTCTCCATGTGGGAATGGGGCCGATGGGAAGATCCCGATGAAATAGAGGAGGAAAGGGGGTGGTTGGAAGGAATGGCAGATGTAACCTTGGACTGCGTTTTTGTGCCTAATAGTTTGTTCCGTTCCCCCCCGTATTGTTAAACCAGCCCAAGCTGTATCCTCCCACCCATCTGCCCATGTTTCCCTAGTCCTGCCCCTTGATCCAGAATGTTCCATGCCCCTCCTCCTGCTAAGCTGTCAATCCTGCCTTGTCCCGACCCCTTGCTTTGGAAATCCCCAGTTCCTCAAAGCCCCATTGGTTTGTCTGAACTATTTCCGTCCCCCTGTGCCTCCTCATTGGTTTCAGTGTTGCCAGCCCCGCCTTGTGCTCCTCCCCAGTCCTTTTCCTATTGGTCAAAAACTTGTACCCTCCCCTAGAACCTCCCCTGTATAAAGGTCCCTGCACACCAGGGTTCGGGGTCTTTTGTCCCTGGACCCTCCTTGGAAATAAACCTCCTTGGAACTCGTACGGAAGGCCTCTCCCCCGTCCTTGCTTCTGCCTGCGCCCCGTATATCACAGGGCTGGAGCCCGTGCCCGGCTGCTTCTCGGATCAACCCGTCCTCCCTCAGGGATCTCTGCTGCTCAGGGGCCACCCAGGCTCACGGCATGGCTGAGAACATGACATCATCCATGGGGAGAGGCTCCGCCCAGGGGGAGGAGCCCAGCATTCCCACCTGGATAAAAGCTGAGGTTATAATATTTGGGACGGCTCGAATACTGATACAAAACTCTGATCTTCTTCAGAGGGCATAGAGCGAAACTTTATTGAAAGGCACATCCTTTCATACAGCACTTTGGTACAATGAAAATGATTGGTCACAAGAGCCTACACCTCTTTGTAAATGTCTTTGCTGTTAGGAAAACAACAGGCGCAGGGAAGAGAACAGCTACAAGGACTAGTTTGGGTTCCTCCTTACGATTTCTCGGGCCAGAGTGGAGAGGTTATGTAGTTATGTACGTGGCTTTCCCACAGGCTCAAGCACGAAGCTAAGCCTGAAGCCTAAAATCTCTTTTTTGACCACTGTCAGGTCCTACAGGATCACTTCTGAGAACAGCCCTCTCTCCATGCGTTGTCGGGAGCCAGCGGGTGAATCTGGCATCGTGTCAGGACAGCAATCTCTTAATTAAAAATAAATAATTCCTAGGGAGCGAACAAAGCTGAAGGCACTGCAGGTGTTGCGTCCTCCTGATCCAATCCGGAGCTCCTTGGGGAGGGATTCTGTGACCTCAATAAATTTCTCCTTCCCCTGGGAAGGGCCTGGGATGCCCTCGGATGTGATTTCCACGCCACGTTATTGGATCGAGGGGTTGATTCCAGCCACAGGGAATGGGACCATGCAACCTGAAATAACCCCAGGATGTGGGAAAATTCTGCTGGATTTGGAATTATCCCTTTGGTGCCCCTAAAACCCCAGCCCTAGACTCCCAGAGAGGGGGGTCACTGTCATCATCCAAAAATCTCCAAGAAAAAAGACTCATCCAAAGGGATTTTCACCCAGAAAAGCAGAAAAATTATTATTTTTCCCTTTTTATTCCTCTCCCAAAACATTCTTTACTCTGACATTTGCTGTCCTAAACTAAATCCCATTCTTTTTAAGACTGAGACTTCAGGTTTTAGGCTGGACCTGGCCAGATACAAGATAAAATATCCACTCTGCCACAGCAATATTTTTAGGAAGTTTCTTTTCCTTGGGGAATTTTTACATCTGGACTGTTTGAGTTTGCATTTGGACTCAAAAAGGAGCTTAAAACGTCAGATTTACCAGTGGAAGATAATATCTGGGACTCAGCCAGTGCCAAGAAATGGTTCTGATTCCAGGCTGGGGGAGCAGCTGTGAAGATCAAACCCAGAGCAGGACAGGACAGAACTTTTCCTCTTCCCTTGGGTCCAATTTGAAGTTTTGCAGATTTTCAAGTAGCAAACCAGAAGGTTTTTGGGTGATCTGCACAATTAACCCCCAAAAGATTATCCCCCCAAAACCCCACTTTGTGCTGGGCATTGAACACAAGCACTGCAGGATGACCTTTGAGCGTGGCTGGGATGGAAAAGTCACCATGGTTGGGATAGAAAAGTCACCTGGGCTGGGATGTCACCATGGTCAAACTCGTCCATGTTTCCCCCAAAGATCTCCAAGTCCTTTATGAATTCCGTTATCCTCAATTATCCCTCTGCCTCAATTATCCCTCGGGTTTGATGTGAGGAGCAGGAGCTCAGCTGACAGAAAAGTCCTGTCCTGCTTAATTCCAGCACTGTCCTTGGGAAGGAGGCTCGGGATAATCGCTGCTCTGCACCGGAGCACGGGGAAGAGGCCAAGGAGGGCACAGCTGCCGCTGAACTTCAATTCCTTATTCTCCGTCATTAAAAGGAAAGAGGAAAATGAATCTTTATGGCCTCCTCCATCCCAGGGGGGATCTCTGTGCCCTGCTCCCACTGGGATAAGCCTCAAATATTCCATGATCCACACTTGGGTCCTTCAGAACTGGATACTGAGCTTGGAAAACTGATTTCCACAGCAGCAAAATAGAATGGAGGTGAAAAAGGACTGAACAGGACCCTTGGGATGTGGGATCCCCCAGTCCCAGGTGGACAGGCAGCCCTTTGTGGGATTTATCCCAACTATATCATGGAAGCCTGGTTTTCCAGCCCCTGTTGAGCCTGGGACAGAGGGACAAGTGCTACCTCTGCAGGGGGACAGGATGAGCCTGTTCCCCGATTTTTCAGCTGTTGGAGATGTTGAGGTTTGCCCCCCCCTCCAAAAGCATCTCCCAACTCCTGGAAGGCGCTGAACTTCCCACAGCACCCCTGGAAGCTGCTGAACTTCCCAGAGCATTCCAGAGGGACGTGCTGGGATCAGCATTCCAGCAGTTCCAGCTGCTTGGGCGAATCCACAGGAGCTCCAAATCCTGATCCCAGGATGCCCAGTCCCGCTCCCAGGTGACACATGCCTGCTGTGAGGCTGCGGGAGCGGGATTCACTGCTCTGAGGTTTGAGGAGCCCTCGCAGGGATCCCGCAGCTCTCTCCGTGTTTCCCTGCCGAGCTCAGGGTTTGTCCTTTCTGCCAGCAGCAGCTCATCCGCGGTGGGATTCCTTCCCTGCCAGGAATGCAGGATTGGCCGCTGGAATTCTGCTCCCAAGGCCTGGAAGAGCTTTCCCTGCTCAGGAGCTGAGCTCTCTGCTGGCTGCAGCCCCAGCCCTGCTCCTGCTCCAGCCCAAGGGGACCTCAGCTCTTCCCAGACTTTCAGGATCTTCCCTGATCCAGGAAAGCTCTCGCCGAGAGCCCCCTCGCACCTGGCACCCTCCTCCCCACCGCTGTAGGAATTACCCTGCAGAAAATCACCTCACTTTTT
>WBMY01002793.1:0-12263 GCA_013397315.1 Donacobius atricapilla | reverse complement strand
TCCCTGTCCCCGGCAGGGCTGGGGAAAGGGAATCCACAGGAAATCTCCAGGAATCCCGGGAATATCGGGACTGGAGGCGTGTCCTTCCCTCTCGCCACCAAAGGAGGGACAGTCATGAAAATAATCGAGCAGGAAGTTGACGTTAATGAGCAGATAATTCCTTCAGCATAATTACAATCTTTATGGCCTCATTTGCATGATTTTGCATATCGGAAGATAATCAGCTGCCGGCAAGGGGAGGGGAGGGCTGGGGAGGGGCTGGGGAGGGAACGGTGCCAGGAACAATTTGGGGACAGCCACCAGGAAAAGGTCCCTTCCCTGCTCCCTGATCCTAAACCTCTGTACCTGTGTGATCCTAAATCCCTTTGTGCCTGGGTGATCCTAAATCCCATTGTACCAGTGTGATCCCAAACCCCTGTCTCCTGTGTGATCCCAAACCCTTTGTCTCTGATCCCAAACCCCTGTACCCCTGTGATCCCAAACCCCTGTCACCTGTGTGATCCCAAACCCTTTGTCTCTGATCCCAAACCCCTGTGCCTCTGTGATCCCAAACCCTTTGTCTCTGATCCCAAACCCTTTGTCTCTGATCCCAAACCCCTGTACCCATGTGATCCCAAACCCCTGTCACCTGGAGGGTCTCCAGGCAGTCCCCAGTGCTCACTCAGGGGTTACACAAAGCTTTTCAGCCTTGGCTGGTTTCCCTAAAAAAAAAAAAAAAATTCCGTTAAAAAACCCCAGTCTTTGAGGAAAAGAAAACTCTGGAGATGGCAACGTCCAAACGCTGCCGACCCCAACCTTGGATCTGCTTCCAAAGGTTTGTAATTAATGACATTAAAGATGGGCCAAGTTTTCAGCTCAGTCCTGGTGCAAGTAGAAATCCCAGGGATTTCTCTGGAGGCAGGAGATCCTCAGCTCTGCTCCTTCTGTCCTGGAAGGATGAGGAGGGTGAAGTTTCTCCAGGAAGTTTTATGGATAGTGAGTGTCAGGCTGCTTTACGCCAAATAAAGCATTTATTCCTGCAGAAATCAGTAAAACTGGGAGGAATTTCTGGTATTCCCAGCCCTTCCCGAAGAGTTTGCAGGGTTTGGATTCTCCCTGGGTCTCCTCCACGTTTCCCGGGAGCCGAGGAAGGATGGGGCTGGAATGTGTTGCTGTTCCAGCCTCCACCAGTGCCATTTTTACCATTTTTATTTGACTTCTTCTATTTCCCCCGCTCTTCACACCTCTTTTCCCAGCCAGCTGCCGGGAGACTGCTCTTTCCTGGATCCAGGCCTCCCACTGCGGGCTTGGAGTCTTTGGTGGCCCGTGGGGCGCTCTGTGGGTGACTCTGCAGCGCCAGCCCTGATGTTTTCACTCAGCCACGCCACTGAGCCGCCCCAGAACCCCGGATTTTGGGGAGGGGCTGAGGTTTAGAGGGGCTTTTCCCTGCTTGGGGCTGAATTTCAAATCCCTGCTGGCAGTAGAGGCTCTGTGGCCAGGACTGAGCCCAGAGCGGATTTTGGGGCTGGGGTGGGCACAGCTCCTCTGATTTGGGTGTCGAACCCTCCCTGGGAGTCCTGTGGGGCCCTGCTTGTTCCTGATCCCGCTCAGACCCCTCAGAGAAGCTCAGGAGGGATTTTTTTGTTTGTTTTTGGTGTAACAAAGCTGAACTTTGTCAATCCCAGCAGAGCAGGGACAATTCCCACCCCTCCACGTGTGACGTTTGTCCATCCCTGCTCCTCACCTCCGGCACCTCACTTCCCCCTCCTGGACAGGATGGCCACTCCCAGCTCCTCATCCCTGATCCCAAAAGGAGAGGAATGAACTCCTGGGAGCAGGAGAGAAGCCAGGGCTCAGCAGGGTGCATCCTCTCCCTACAGGGTCTTCAAACCCGCCTGGAGGTGGCACTTGGGGACACTCAGTGCTAGGAATGGTCGGATCCATGACCTCAGAGGGTTTTCCGAGCTTAAATTCACTGCTTCCAAGATCTGCTCAAGGACAAAATCCCACCAGGAGCTCCCAGGGGCTGGGTCCCAGCCACCCTTGGGAGCCTCTGGAAAGGACACAGGAATTTCCAGTTGTCCTGGATTCCTGCAGGCTGCTGTTGCATGAGCAGCATCCAGACTGATCCCAGTGCCTTTCCCAGCCCCCATCCCAGCTCCAGGCACATCCCATGGATTTGGAGCTCCTGTGGCCATGGGGCAGGGAGGGTGGAGATCCAAGGAAAGCTGCAGAGTCTTTCCAGGGTGGGATTCCCAAGGACCTGCTCCTTCCAGCCTGGGGGCAGCACAGTCCAGGCCCTGCTGTGCTGCCAGCCTGGAGCAGGGGGATGTGGGCCCAGGAACCCCCTCTGAGGACACCCCAGAGGTGCAGATGGACTTGAATCCCAAAATCCCAGCTCCAGGTTTCTTCCCCAGCCCGCAGACTCTCCTGGAATTCCTGAGCACAGCCCTCCCACCCGTGCAAAACCATGTCCTTAAGCTTCCACAGAGCCCCTTTTCCATCGAATCCCATATTCCCTTTAATTATGAAACCCCAGGGATTTCACAAATTTTATGGAGAGTCCTGATCCCAGACAAGCCTGGAGTGTCCCTTTTCCCCACCACCTCCTGTGGAACACAGCCAGCAGCAGGAACATTTCACGAGCAGGCAGCTGAATTAAAGCCGAATTTCCCTGCGTTCACCAAGGTGTGATGGTGGAGCCGAGCCGAGTCCAGCAGCCTGGCCAGGACCCAAATCCAACAGGACACAGGGACAAGGTTCCTTTTGTTTGTTTTTCTGTTTTATTCCATCCCCCTTCCCCATTTTGGCCCTGTTAAAATCGGGGTTTGCCTCTTCCCCCGGACCATTCCTGAATCAAACCTCGGATAAATCCTGGGAATGTCACTGCTCGGGGCCAGGGTGGGGCCACCTCCCTCATTTCCTTGGGGCTGCTCTGTTATTAGCACTGTGTTCTGTCCGTCCCTGCAGGATTAAAGGGCCCCTTAGACCTCGGTATTTTCCCCTGGTGTGGTTTTTAGGTGGAATAATCCCTTGATCCTCCCGGGATGAGCTAAAAACAGGGAGCGCAGGGGGCAGCTCTGCTGCTCCTGACAGCCTTGGAAGGGTTCCCGCTGCCCTCTCGGATGTTTAACCACCTCTGCAAAACGCCAGGGCCAAACGGAAGGACTTTCTGCCAGCCCCTGACCCGGGCAAAGTCAGTTCCCAACTCCCCACCCCATAATGCCCCTTTTAATATTTAATATTTAATATTTAATATTTAATATTCGGCCCCATTTTCTGTGGGGCTCCTGCTCAGCTCTCCCATCCCCAGACTCACTCCCCTGTTGTGCTCCCACAAACAATTTTGTATTTCCCAGGCCTGGCCCTCATTTGCTTTCTCCTCAACAAGTGACCTTGAGTTTATTTTGATTCCAATTCCACCTCATTTGAATTAATCTGAATTATTTAGGGCCTCAGGTTGCTCTGACTGCGGCGTCTTCCTCGTTGTTGATTGCTCTGCCAATCCTGGTGTTATCAGCAATGATTTTCCTGCAGATCATTGCTGAAAATGTTGGATAATTTGGCCTGGAAGAGGGTTTGGCACAGTCTGCAGGTGCCGTTCCTGTTGAGTGATGCCTCCCCAGCTCTTTGAGAGCTCAGCTCACCCCCCAACCTCATTTCACAGGATTTGGGCACAGAATTCACCGTAAATCCATCAGAATGTTGTGCAACAGGATACCCGGGGCTTAGCAGGAATCAATTCCTCTTGTTACCAGACCTAATTCCCAGGAAAACAAAGGAAAAGGAGGAAAGAGCAAGAATTATTGACGGGTTTTAATCCCGACCTCAGCGTCCTCCTGTGAGTCCTTCACCAGTCACTGCTGAGGGGCCAGAAGAGAGGGGAGAGAGCAGCAAAATCTGGGCTGCTGACACCTCTTTGGAACCTGACACACCTCTGGAACTCATTCCCTGTCCTGCAGCTCTCCTGGGAATCCCAGAGGATGAAAAATCCGCAGGGCTGGGCCAGAGCTCCCCGTAGCCGCTGGCTGGAGGGCTCCTGGGTGAAAATCAGCTTGAAAACTTTCCCCACACAGAAGGGTTCCTGCAGGGAGCTGGGAATGGCTGAAATGACTGAATTCCAAGGAGAAAAAAAAAAAAAGGGAGACTCGAAGTGGGCTGGAAATGGCGCTGCAGCCCCGGCCAGAGGGAGAACAAAGAGCCCTTTCAGCCAATTTGCAGAGCTGGTCTCTTTGTCCCCCTGCAGTGGAGACGTTTCCAGTGGGATGCCCTGGAGATTAAAGGCAAGGATGCCCTCCCTGGGAGGCAGGAATGGGATGCAATTGTCCCAAGAAGAAGAGTTGTGGTGGCAGGAAAAGCAGGGATGAGGGAGCACCACCCACAAAAGTGCTGGGGACGTTTTATGGGGCCTGGCTTGCTGAATACCAGCGCGGGGGGTGAGTGCTCGAAGGAGCGGCGTTTCTGAGGGAGGAAAGGGAGTATCCATGGAGAGAACTGAACTGCGGGGATCTCCCCTCTGCCAGGGGTGTGGGATGAGCGGGTGGAAGGTTTCCTGCCACAAACAATTCCTAAATCCAGCAGCAAGAGGTACTGAAGTTATTCCCAAAGCCTGGGGGCGTCCAGGTCACGCCCACGCTCCTGGGGAGGTTTCGTGATGGATCCAGAGTGGAAATCAGCAGGAGAATTTGGAATTATTCCCCTTTCTGACACCTTTCACTGCTGGGGGAGGGTGGGGGGCATCCCCAGCTCCCAGTGCCAGGCTCTTTATCCCTGCTCCAGCTTCTGGGCACGGATACAGGAGGAGGAGGAGAGCTCTGAGAGCTCCTCACTGAGACTTTTCTCCCTCCAAAACCATTCCTGGATTTATTTCAAGTACAAGGGAATGCAAGGATAGGAGAAGAGGTTTGGATTAGATGGGAGATGGGGCAGGAATTGTTCCCTGGCAGGGTGGGCAGGGGCTGGGCTGGAATTGCCAGAGCAGCTGTGGCTGCCCCTGCATCCCTGGCAGTGCCCAAGGCCAGGCTGGGCACTGGGGCTGGGAGCAGCCTGGGGCACTGGGAGCTGTCCCTGCCAGGGCAGGGGGGCACTGGTGGGATTTAAGGTCCCTTCCCACCCAAACCATTCCAGGATTCTGTTTATTACCTGGGATTAATAATAATAATAATAATAATAATAATAATAATAATAATAGTAGTAGTAGTAATGGAATGCCTTTAAAGCCAAACCTATCGCTTCTCAAAGGCACAAACTGTCATTGTTTTAAGAATTGTTTTCCATTTCAAGTTTAATGGAACCCTGTAGGAACTCTGACAGGAGGCAGCAAATTGGGTGCAAGGAATGGACTCCTCTGGAGCTCAAACAGAATTTATTGGGAAGGTTTTTTTGACAGTGGGTCCACAGGAGCATTGTGGAGCTGCCAGAAGCATCAAAATAGATGAAAAGAAGGTGGATGAACCAAGGGGGTTAAGGGTCCCGCTCCAGGATCTGGAGAGGGAAAAGCAGGAAATAATCAGGGAAAAACCCAGGCTGGAGGGATTTGGGAATGGTTCCAGCAGGACAGGATATGTTGTAGCTGGGGTCTGTCCCTCCTGATGCTCCAGGATTGGAGTTTTTACCTGAAGGGGCTCCAGGAGAGCTGGAGAGGGATTTGGGACAGGGGATGGAGGGCCAGGAGCCAGGGAATGGCTTCCCAGTGCCAGAGGGCAGGGCTGGCTGGGAGATTCGGGAGCTCCCAGGTTCTTGGGGGACCTGTGCCACTGTTGTACATCCGAATGATAAAAAGTCTCTCCTTGCACCCAGTTTAAACCAAAGCTCCTTTAGTTCCAAACCACCCCCCTTCCTGTATCACAACAGATCCTCCTTGATCCTGGAAAAGCAGGGAATGAGGGTGATTTTCTCCCAGTGTTCCCTGCAGCCCCAGATCCTCATTAGGCTCCATTTTCTTGGCTAATTGAGTTCCAGCTTAATGGCCAAGACGATCCTGGACTCCAAGTGCCACATCCCAACGCATTAAGGCTTTCTGCTCTGATAAATATCTGCTCCAAATGTGTTCCCATTATCCTACAGGAATGGCAGGAGGGCCAGGAGAGCATTCCAACCTCCGTTAATTCAATAAACAAACAGATAATGAGATTTTCTGGGAGCCGTCCCACAGAATGAAACAGAGATTCCACTCTTTGCCTAAACTCAAAACAATACACAGAAAAAGGAGCTTTTTAGGAACCCTGGGATGGTGGAGGAGGAACCCCTGGAATCCCCATGGAACAGGATCCCCATGGATGATGGACCAGGAACCCAGCAGAATTCCCTTGGGATGACCCAGCAGAATTCTCTTGGGATGATTGAGCAGGAACCCAGCAGGACCCCAGCAGGATCTCTGGGCTGACAGCGCAGGAATCCCTTGGGATGGTGGAGCAGGAACCCCTGGAATGATGAAGCAGAACCTCAGCTTTAAGGTCCCTTCCAACCCAAACCATTCCAGGATTCTCTGACTCTAAAATTCCACCTCCCAGCAGGTGGGAGATGTTTTTAGGCAGCAGTGGTGCTCCCGTGCTTGAGACCTTGAGGTTTTCCCCAGCACCTTTTGGGATTGGTTTGGAACTCGTAGAAATTTCCAGCCCTGCACCATCCCGGGTCGAGGAGTTCCAGCGGAAAAGCACCGGGAACAGTCTCCTGTTGTTTGTTTGAACTTTGTTCTTGTGCTGGGAACAACAGCCCCTTGTTCAGCTCCCAGCCCCAGCCCCAGCTCCTTTCAATGCCCACTGTGCAGAAAAAAGGGCCACAAAGTCCCCTGACAACGTCCCAGCATCCCCTTCCCGGGGCAAAACCCACCCAGGACAAGGAATTATTGACAAGGAGAGGGAGAGGAGGTGAATCCCAACGTCCCAGCCCTGCAGCTCTCCCAGAGCCACCACAGCTGACAAGGGTTCCGTTTTCCCTGAGGTCCCAGCTCTGTCTCCAGCCGGGTTTGTCCTTGAGGGAGGAAGAGCAGGAAAAGGTCGAGGGCTGGGAGGTGGTGCCCAAGCCCAGCTGGCAGTGCCCATCCCTGGCTGCTCCTCCCGCTCCAGGCTGCTCATCCAGGCGGCTCAGAGGTTCTTAAAGCTTCAACAAAGCTCAGGAATTCCTCTGCCAAGCTCCTGCCCCCAAAATTCCCCACCCAGCAGCATAAAAGGGTTAATTGAACATCGGTGGCCCTGAGGAAACAGATCTGGGGGGGAGTTTGGAGCTCACTGGGGCAAGAGGACTTGTCCAAAGAGGATTTTTCCAGTCCCACCAGCCACTTGGAAAAGAATTCCATGTCCTGCCAGGAAATGTTCCCAAAGAGCAGAGAACTGGAGGCACCAAGCGCTGCTCCCCACAGGAATGAACCAGGCTGGAAAACCACGGAGGAATTTTGCTGTGGCCCAGCATAAACTTGGGCTGAAAAGATGGAGGTAAAATTGTTTCCATGGCTGTCCCTCCATGTGAGTCCAGCCCGCAGGAAAAACCAACCCGGCAGCACATCCAGGGCCACTCCTGGATATTGGGAGCACATTCCCATCCCCTTCCCAACATCTCCTTCCTCACATCCCCTTCCCATTCCACACACCCTATTCCACAGGTCCCCTTCCCAATATCCCCTCCCCACATCCCGTTCCCCAGTCACATCCCTTTCCCTTCCCCACATCCCATTTCCCTCATCCCATTCCACACTTCCCCTTCCCCACATCCCGTTCCCCAGCCACACATCCCTTTCCCTACATCCCTTTCCCCCCATTCCCTTCCACACTTCCAGGACCTGCCTGTGCCTCTTTCCCATCAGGAAAGAGAGGCCAATGTGGTTTTTGGGCAGGAACCAGAGGATGGCTGGAAACAGCCCCTAGAATCCATCATCAATGGGCAGCTGGAAGAGAATTTAGCCTGGCAGGAGAGCTGCTGGATTTGTTCATCCCAAAGCTGCCTCCAGACAAGGAATATTTCATTTTGCTCCTCCTCCTGAGCAGAGATTCCCGAATTCCTCTGCCCCAGCCGCTGCCATGCAGGATCCATGCAGGATCTGAGCACCCAAAGTTCCTCTCAGGGTGGCCTGAAGCTGTCCCGGTGTTTTTGGACTGAAACCCTTGGAGACCCCAGAGATCTCAGTGAGGCCCCATCAAGCAGGAGCGAACTCCCCTGTCCTGCTTTTCCTGGCTGGCTGTGGCTGGTCCCGTGGGAGCCAAAGGCTGGGGAAAGGCTGGCGAGGGCCTGCTTTGTTCCCTGAGGGAATGGCAGAGCAGGAATTCACCTTTGGGCAGGATTGCAGTTTGTTTCTGGGGGGAGAGTGGAGCTGTCCCTGCAAGGACACCCCAACTGTCCCGAGCAAAGCTGAGAGCAACCGGTGCTGAGCTGGGATTTTACCTGAGCCTGGCAGGGAGCCATGTCCTGTGCTCGAACTGAGAACTCCAGCTGCTTTCACCAACTCCGCTCCCAAAACAACCCCAATAGCAGCCTTTGTATAAGTATTTCCATATATAAGGATTTTTTTCTTACATATCAAGATCTCTCTTGAATCAAGGCTGCAAAGGTGTCCAAGAGCCCCAGAGAAATGCAGCTGCAAGGAATGGAATATTTCAACGGCAAACCAGGCAGGTTCACAGCTGGAGCTGGTCAAGGAAAGAGCTGGGGGTTTGCAGTAATGCACCCCACACCCGAGTAAGTGCTTTCCAAACAGGGAAAGGTTTGGGACTCAGCCCTTGTACTTCTTGTAAGGTAAAGAGCCCAGAACCTTCTTTTCCATCCTGACAACAATTGGCTCCGTGCCGGCGCAGACACTGTTGGACTTCCTATCTGCTCCTCAAAGCCTCCAACTCTTTCATTTGCACTTTGCCAACAGAACCCTGCGGGTCACTCAGTATCTAAGAACGAGCACAGGGTCGCTCCAGGCTTCTGAGAGTGCTTTTAGCGAGGGCTCGGAGGCTTTCTCTGACACCTGTGCTCGGCTGTTTCCTTTGTTCTGTGTTTATTATTTTTGTCATTATTAAAACCTTTTACTTCGCAAAACACCTCTTGAGAACTGTCTCGCTATTATGAAGCCATTTTCTGTAAGGTGCTGGACACCCTCAGAGGTATTGAGCTCTGGAGAGCTAATTCGAGCTGGCTCTTAGAGAAATTCCATGGGGGTTCCCTAAACCAAATCCCGAAGATGCTGGGCTCTTCAAAGGCAGGACCAGCACCCCCAGCCTCGCTAGGGCTGCTCATCCCAACGTCTCCAGCGAGTCCCGATTCCTGGGAGGTTCATCCCCACCTCCCACCCCAGAGGAAGCTCTTCCCCCTGAGCTTTCAGTCCCACGTGGATGCACAAATTCCCTAAATCCCGCCTGGTTCCTGCCTCACAGCCCCACAGCCTCCCCTGGCCGTTCCCTGGGATTTCCGAGCCGTCATTGAGGCGCTGCCATCGAGGTTCCATTACTGCTACAAAACTGTGACACAAAACGTGTGACAGCGCGGCTCGTGCTGCTCTCTGAAGTGCTGTAAATAATTAAACTTCAGCCAGACCTGTCAAAACAAACCAGCAGAGCCCCGTGGTGCCTTTGATTTTGTTTGTGGGTGTTCCTCCTCCTTTATTTTGGTGCCTGCTAATCCCAGCCTCTTTTACAGGGCTCGGGGATTCAGAGGAGCGCTGAAAGGAAGATCCCAAGCCGCCAAGAAATAGGATTTAAAGGATGAGGACCCCTTTGGAGACAGCTCACGCCAGTGGCAAGGAGCTGGATGGGCAGGAGGGAAGGCTGAAGGGCGCGGGTGCAGCCCCTACCAACCTCACACATCTCATTCCTGCTCCTCTCCAGAGCTTTGCCTCACTGTAGCTGTTCGAAATAATCCCAGGAAGATCCCAAACCTCCACAAAAATGGGATTTAAAGGATGAGCATCCCTTTGAACTGTAAGGTGCTGGATGTCAGGGAGTTGGATGGGCAGCCGGGGAGGGTGAGGGGCAGGGATGCAGCTCAGGAGGGCAGAGACACAAAGAGGAGACAGAGCAGGGATGGACTGGAGTGTTGGAGAACTAGGATGAAATTACCTGGGGATGAATTCCCCCCTGAGAGGATTAAGATGAAGATATTTGGGATTCATCATTTTCGGGCAGCCTGGAGCCCTTCAGAGGCTGAAATTCCAGCAGATCTCACCCTGGCTCCTGACAGATTTAGGGCGAAAGAGGCGGTTCCAAACATGTAAAAAATTCCTTTGCCAACAGGTGATTTTTCCAGGCTTGGGAATGCAGGGAATGATGCTCCGGCTCCACGTGGGAGATGAAGCGAGCTGGGAATGCCAGGCAGGTTGTTAGGCATTAATTAGCATTAATTACCCCCCTCCCCCGCGCCGGCACCTCCAGCAGCAATCAGCCCAAGGGCCACCCCTGCTTTTCTCTGCCTCTAATTCCGTAATTGGAGGGGAGGGAAGAGAGAAGGGGAAAATCGGAGCTGAAGTAGAAATGGCTCCGCTGATGTGCTGAGCGCTAATTGCGGGTTTGCTCGGGATAAATACCCCCCCGTGAGGATCAAGATGAAGATGTTTGGGGTAAATTCCTCCCTGTGAGGGGCTGGAATTGCCAGAGCAGCTGTGGCTGCCCCTGCATCCCTGGCAGTGCCCAAGGCCAGGCTGGGCACTGGGGCTGGGAGCAGCCTGGGGCACTGGGAGCTGTCCCTGCCAGGGCAGGGGGGCACTGGTGGGATTTAAGGTCCCTTCCCAACCCAACCCATTCCCTGTGGGCACAGGCCCAGGATGTGAGCGGAAAGGGCAGGACAAGGAGCCAGGAGAGAGAAGGAAAAGCAGGAAAAGCCCTTTGGGGGAAGGTTTGAATTCCCAGCCCCCCAGAGGCTCAGTCTCTCTGCTCAGTTTCCAGCTCGCTCCCTCCCTTCTCCTCCAGTGTCCTGCAGCTGTTCCTGAGTGGGACAAAGCCAGGAAAACGGGGGCTCAGGGAAGGGCAGCAGCCAGGATTTTCCCTGCAACTTGTTCCAGTTCAGACACACACCCTGCATCCCCCGAATCCATTAGAATATTTGTGGTCTGTCCTTTCTCCCTTCTCCTGCCTCATTTTCTCCCCTAGAACTCCCCTGTTGCCATCCCAACAGCATAAAGGAGATTTGGGAATTCAGAATTTTCCCTGAACCATCCCAGGAGCCTAAAGGGGAATAGGGAATTGGGATTTTCCCTGAACCATCCCAGCAAGGCTGGGAATGTTGATGGAGCAGTGAAGGGAGGATTTTGAGGGGAGGAGTGGGGCTGGGATTTCCTTCCAGATGAGACAGAGCAGGACCCTTTGGAGCATTTCTCCATCCCTGGCTGGAGAGGGATGGAGAACTCATCCCTGTCGCTATAGGACACAAAATCAGACTACACGACTCCAGAATTGTCAGAAGGCTAAAAAGAATATTTATTTATTTAAAGTCTGACCCCCTTATATACTGGGTTGCTAGAGCTAAACCGATTGGTGCTAGGAGTAACACCCATTCCATCACACTGGCCAACAGAGAGACAGCAAATGGTCTCCACCGCTAAGAAGGAATGAAAACAAGATAGAGTTAGCAAAAATATCTTCTTTTGTTTACAGAAAATTCCGTAAGAATGGAGTTTTAGAAATCAAAACATCTCAGGCTGAAAAGTCACGCCTACGCATCCCTGCCGCATTCCCTGCCAGCGTCACCAGGGATACTCCAGATGTGCCTGGGAACAAGCGAGAGCAGAGTGAGGCTGGAGAGGGCAAATATTCCCTGGATTTACCCCAACCAACCTTGGACCCTCCCAGCCCCCAGGCAGGGCATTCCCAGAGCAGGGATCTGTCCCAAAGAGCCCTTGGAAAGCAGCAGGGAAGGAGCTGGAGGAGCTGGGGGTCCCACATTGCCTTATCCTGGGAATCCCAAAATTTTCCTTCCCCCCGTGCTGAGGGAATCCCTTCCCTGCAGCTTCCAGAGCCCAAACCTGGCCAAGTGCTCCACCCGAAATCCATCCAGGATGATCTGAGAGCAATTCCCACCACCAGGATAACTGGAAAAAGGATCTTTTCCCTCTTACAGTGACCCCATGGCTCCTCTCAGACCCTCCTTGGGTTTGTGATGCTCCTCTCACCTCGGACAGGGAAACTGAGGCACAAAGAATCGGAGCCATTAAGGCTGGAAAATCCCTCAAAAATTGCCCCATTCACACTTTTTTTTTTTTTTTTCCAATCCTTAACACAGGGAATCAGCCACAGCCTCTCCAGCCTGTCATTCCTGGAGAGCAATTACGAGGGGGAAAACAGACAACCCATTTAATTTTAAAATAAAATTTAAAA
>WBMY01002792.1:454614-480736 GCA_013397315.1 Donacobius atricapilla | reverse complement strand
TGGCGGCCGCAGCCCAGCTGGCAGCCGGGGAGCCCCGCCAGGGACGCGGACACGCGGTGCGGAGCGCGCCGGGGCCGAGGTGCCCCGTGAGGCATTAACGTGCCGCGGGCGGCTGCGGGGGCCCGGGCTGGCGCCGCTGACACGGGCCATGGCCCGCGGCCCCTGGAAGTGGGGCAATGCCGGGGCGGTGCCCGGGGCTCCTTCCTGCTGCACGCCGCAGATAACGGCGGCCCGGCCAGCGCTGCCGCCGCCACCCGCAGCATGGCCGGCCTCGCCAGCCTGGCCCCTTCAGGCCCATTTCTGCTCTTTCTGCTGGGGTTACCACCCTCTCCGGGCTTCCAAAGCCAGCAGCCCTTCCGCCCAAAGCTCTGCTGCACTCAGAGCCAGCTGGAAATGCCCCTGGCTCAGCCCAGGGGAAAAAGGCCATGGTGCCCCATCTTCACTGGCCATGCCAGCTTTGGTAAAGCCGTGCTGTGGCTCCTGCCTGGCAACGTCCAAGGTGGGCATGGCCCAGGGCAAGGGGTGTGTGAGCAGAGCCCAGAGCGGCAGTGCTGCAGTGGAAAGGCCGTGTGGCCCGCTCGGCTGTGCCAGCTGTGCCAGCTGTGCCAGCAGCCAGAGCAGGAGGGCTCCTGCCCACAGCCCCCGTGCTGGGAGCAGGGCCGCCTCTGCCTGGACCCTGCCCTGCCCGTGCTGCAGGTGCAGCTGGAGGTGCAGCAGGCGGTTGAGCAGCCTGGAAGCGCTGCCGAGCGACGCTGCAGGCAGCACAGCCGTGCTCAGGATTTCCTGCCATTTATTCCTGCTCCTCCCCGCTCCTCCCCTCTGCTCCTGCCCTCCATTAGAGCGCTGCTGGATTCACCATCCCACCCTACGGGGTATTGCAGGAGTTTTGGGAACAGCTTTCCATGAGTCCCTGAGCCTGGCTGGTGGCATGGACCAGCTAGGCGCAGCCCCAGCTCAGCAGCAGAGTGGGGGAGCATGTCTGTGTGTCTGCACAGCTTCCTCGCTGAGGCTGCCACAAGGACTGCCCCGTGGTGAGACAGACAAATCCGGAGTCCTGATTTCAGTCACTCATAAATAATAAAATCAATTACAGAGAGTAAATGATACATTGATTTGATTTTACTAGGATTTGGAAAAGTCACCTGAGAAATATCCATTCCTATTTTCAGAATTTTGTGTTTTGGCAGGGATAGGGATACTCTGGACTAGGGATCTCTTCCCATCCTAAAGCCTTTTTCCAAGCAGAGCACAGGAACCCTGGTTCCTTCTCTGGGCTTTCCAGAGGCTCAGCAGCCTGGTCAGAGTAAAATCCCCGATAAGGGTGAAAGGTACCCAGAAATTTCACCCAGAGAGATACAACAAATAAAATTCCCCATGGGTGTCAGCTGTCTGTTGGATGTCAACAGAAACCCAACATCCTCAAGGCCTCCATCAGAAAAGAGGCTTCCATGGAGAAGGGCCCTGGTCTACTCTGAAAATCTTGGCTGAAATGACAGATTTTCTCCTTTCTCTTGATACAGCTCTGCCACTGCCGGGCACAGTGTGCTAGCAAACAGCCCCATTTAATCTGACATGATTACCCGGGCTATAAACAGAGCAGGGCCCATCTGCCTCCCCTGTGGTGTCAGACATGCAGCAGGGGGAGTCTTCATGCTCTGATGAATGAGTAAAACTGCTCACAAAATACTGGACACACTCGTTGGCAAATTATTACTCAGGCCGTGGTTTGCTTTGTGGCATTGGTTCTGAATTGAGCTAAAATGTGTCGTCAGCCCCAGACCGTGCAGAGTGAGCAGTGGTGGTGGGACAGATGACAGTAGTGCCCAGCTTTTTTCCTTTTCTTTGTTATTATTCCTGAGGAGTCCAAAACCGGAGGTGTTTCTTAGGCTGCAATTATTAAAATAATGAGTTCATTCAGAAAGGCAGCAAGGCCAGCCCATGTCATGGTGCTGCTGAAGGGGTTTCTGTTCCCTACATTTCATATCCTTAATTCTTTCTCATTAAAGCTGGCGGTGTCTGACCAATCACCCAACTCCATCCTTCTTATTATTTGTCCAAATTTTGGTCACATCTTTGTTTTGAAAAATAATGACTGTAAAAGTGTTCAGGGGCAGGAGCATTTTGTTTTGTTTGCAAAGAATGAGGAGCCTCTGGTTAATCTGTAAAAGATTATCTGAATCAGAGGAAGTGTGGGAAACATATGGACAATCTCGTCTCTCCCTCATTAGGAGATAAAGAGTCCTTGCTCCTCATTTTCATCCCAGCATTGGAGATAACAGCTTTGCCTTCCTGCTGGATATTGTGTCAAACAGATCCAGATTGGAAACAAAGGTCTCTTCCCTGATATGGGAACCAGGAGCAGGATCCTCATGTTTTTATATTAAACCCCAGTGTGAAATAATAATAAACTGGCCCTGTTTTACCTTCTTGTGTTGTTCGGCAGCTTTTGTATTCTCTGTGAGGAATTGTGTAACCAAGGCAGACCTGTGCCATGGGCACACTGGCCTGGCTGGCCCTGGGCGGGAGTGGGAGCATCTCAGCACCCCCAAGCTCCATCCCACACCGCATGTTTGAGTCCAGCCAAACAAAGGAGGAGGGGGTTGGCTCAAAAAATAAAACATGCAATTCCCAAAAGTGAAATTCATAGGTAAATGCAAAGTGCACCAGGTAAAACAACACTTACTTGCTTTGTTTGGCATTTTCTCCCTTTCAAAAGTTAGATCCCAAACAAGTGATGCTACTAAAGGCATTCCTGCTGTGTTCTTTGCCTTTTCTTCCTCTTTTTCTTCTTTACTAAATGTATCCAGGTATAAAAGAAAAGATATTTCTAAGAAGTTTTCAGATTTTCAGGCCTAGGACTTAATTTAATTTTCTTTTTCAATCCTACATGCTATCATCCCAGTGCTTGGCAAAGAGCCAGTGGAACTCCCCTCCTTCCCTGCCTTTCACAGCCTCCCTGGGCTTCCAGAGCAATGGCACATTCCTGCCCGCACCGATGCAGCCAAATTAAACATTAACTCCTGGAAATGTTCCTCATTTCTCTCACACATCCTCTGGGTGAGGCTCCCCCGGCTCTGAAGTTGCCGGTAGCGCCGTGCGTGTGGTGCTGGGGCACATTCTGGTGCTGCCAGCAGCTCTCCCAGAGGAGAGCCTTCCCACCCAGGGCGGGGGCAGGTGGGTGCCGGACCCCCGCCTCCTGCCGCCCTCAGCACACGGGCAGCATCTCCAAACCTCTGGGACAGGCAGCACTTCAGGCACTTTGATCCCATCTCCAAATCTGCCATTTCGAACCTGAGCTGCCCAGCTGGGGGGGTTGTGGGGGGCATTGCCTGTCCCCTAGGTGACAGAGGCATCCACAGTTCACATTTAGAAACAAAGAAATTCTTCAGGGAAAAACCACAGACAACTACTTATTAGTTACTCTTGATATTTAACTCAAAGCATGGCTGCTGATGAGCAGGAAACTCTGCTCCGGTAAAAGCTGTGGAGTTTTACCAAAGTATCCCTTTTGCTTCCAGAGGATATGTGCATCTGTGACCCGAAAGAGACACATTTTGAAGTATTCTGCTGTGACACTGCCAAGGGGCACAAGTGGAAGCACGAGGTGAGTCTGCCTTCACACAGAACACAGCAATTCCAGACATGGAGACGTTTCCAAAGGACAACAATAATGCACGTACAGCCCCACCCTGTAAAACCCAGCCATGCTCCAGCATTGCCACAGACAGGCAGGCAGTGACAGGGAGCAACAGTCCCCTCCTGCCAAGGAAGGACATTAAAATTACATTTCAAAGCCTGGTTTCATGTCTGTGTGACTACGGAGAGTTGCTGCTACTTGGCCTACGTGTGCACTGAAATATTACGGTACAAGGAGCGAGGCAGATGTGACTTAGTGACCCCCATATTTTTAGCCAAATAATAAGGATGTATTTTCCCATGTTTCAGCCAGCACTGGCGCCAGCAGTGCCCAGCTCCAGCCTGACACCGCTTGACAGCACCCAATGCATATTTGCACCCTGGTGTAAGTGTCACACCCTTCCAGCGGCTCCGGCAGAGCCGAATGCGTGCGGCTCCCTCCCGGGACGCCAGGCTCGTGTGCCAGGAGGGAATCGCTGTTCCCGTCCTGCCGAGGGGCCCGGCCAGTGCCAGGGCTGGGGCCAGGGGCAGTGCCCGGGCTGGGGCCAGGGGCAGTGACGGGGTCGGGGCCAGGGGCAGTGCCAGGGCTGGGGCCAGGGGCAGTGCCCGGGCTGGGGCCAGGGGCAGTGACGGGGTCGGGGCCAGGGGCAGTGCCAGGGCTGGGGCCAGGGGCAGTGCCCGGGCTGGGGCCAGGGGCAGTGACGGGGTCGGGGCCAGGGGNCGGGGCCGGGCCGGGCCGGGCCGGGGGCTGCAGGAGCCGCCCTGCCCCCGGGCACAGCCTGGCCAGGAGCCGGTGAGCGCATCGCCGCTCCGGCGGGGCCGGAGGTGCGAAGGGGCCGGCGGTGGGGTGTGCTCAGACCTCAGGGAGAGGACGGAGCGCGGCTCGGGGCCGCCGGGGACAAGGAGGGTGCTCAGGTGGTGTGGGACAGCGGCGACCCTTCATGTCCCTGCCTGCGAGAAGGCATTGCCTTTTTGTCACTTTACTGAAGGGATGCCTAAAGGTTTCCTCCAGCCTTGCAAACACTAATTAATCTATCTTTCTGTCTCTTCAGGAAACCACAGTCCTCAATTTCTTCAGAAGGCACTGCTAATTCACACGGGTCTAGCTGAGACCTACTTTCAGACACATCATCTGCTATGAGACACCCTCCAAACAAGCATTTAATAGCACACATTTTCCCAGCCTGAGGAATTAACCAGCGCAGATAAAGTATTTTGGGGAGGGTATTGGGTTCACAGCATGCAAGAGGCCACATTACTTCACTGGAACCACTTCTCTGGCTGACAGCCCTCGTCTGGATGCACCAGCCCCATCCCGTCATGCCCAAAGCAAAATAATCAGAATAAAAATACTGTATGATGACAAGAGTGTTGTTTCTGCCTTGCTCTCATCGAGGCCATGTCAAAAAAGACAATTTCAGGGGTTTCTTCTGTAATCACACACCGCTCAAGAACTGCAAACAGGATGGTGGACCCGCAGTTAAGCAAAGCAGGGTGGCAAGCACAGACCCCACAGACTGACCCAGGGCAGACAGAACACACCACCCACTGCACTCTGACACAAACCAAGAGCTTCCCTGATCTGCTTTTCTACCACACAGCTGCCCACAGAGCACCCATCCCGTTTGTCAGTGTCCGGGCTCCTGGACCTGTCCCAGTGGGGCACAGCCCTTCCACAGCTTGCCACGCCACGGACAGAAAAGCAGAGCAGTGCTTGCCCAGTACAGACCAGTTGGTGCCATGGGCATACTGGGACATCCCCAGGGCCGGGGTTAAAGATCAGCTCACTCTGTAAACACCAGCTGGATTCTCTAACTTGCTATTTAAAGTTGTACTCTTTCTAATTAAGTAGTGATTATAGCTACATGTCATAAAAATCAGGTTGCTAGCAACTAATCATTAGGTCATATGTTAATTATTTTTTTTAGTGAAAAAGGCATCCTTTGTCTCTTGTGCTTTTGAAGGGGATGTAAAGAAAAATATGAAAGATACTATTACAGAAGGAGGGAAAAATAAATAAGAAGCACATCCAGACAGTGAGTCCTTTCAACAGATTTATAGTCTGCATGTTACAGGCATGAAGCAGAAACCTGCCTTAAAATAAGATTTAAGGAGCCTAAGGAATCAAAATCAAGCTTGTCATGCTAAGAAACACTGTTGGAGAAACTTACATTCAGTGCTATCAGTACAACAGCCCGAATCACTGTAATGACAGGCAGCAGCTTTAAGGAAAACGGATTTCTCTGATATAATTCAATATGGGAATAAAGTAGCTAAGACAAACCATTTAACTCCGTTTATTTTTATCTTTATCTGTGTAAAGCAATACTGGGTGCTACATAGAGTGGTCTGAAAAGCATTTTAGGAGGTAAGCAGGCTTATTCTTCCTCACACAGGCAGCAGGTCTGGAAAAGCTGCTTTCATAAATACAGCAGAAGTCACACCAAACCCCTTGGCACTTTGTATGCCACAGTAAGCAGAGGAACTGTTAATAAGAACAGGATAATTGTGACTAAACATTAATTCCTCTCTATTTATTTTGGTACAAGGTCAATTCTGATATTATTTCTTCCCTTGCCAAGTTAGACCAAACACTCTGCCCAAAGGTGTTGCAGGCAGGAGAAAACAAAGACTGAATTAATCTCTGATGGGAGCAGGAAAAGTCATTTGGGGATCCTTTGAGGTTACTACTGAAATTCTTCTAGGAAATAACACAAATCAAAGCAGAGGACAGAGCATCTGCTCATCAGCTCCAGCTCCGTGCACAGGATGGGAATGAAGGACGTGCACGGGTCCTGAGGGAGGCACAGATGAGGCTGGGACAGGCACCTGGGGTCACAGCACTCCTGAAACACAACCTGAATCCAAAGGGATTTTATGGAAATCAAGGCGCCTAAAGCATCCCGTGACACTTCTCTACATGAAGCAAAATGAGCAGCATGAAGCACCACCATTTTGCAACTACTGCCCTGAAATGCGCAACTGATTAAAAGGAAATAAGAAAAAACACCATGAAAGACAAATGGGCACTGAAAATAATTTGCTCCCAGATCAGGGAAAGCTTATTTCTCTGTGACAGAACTATAGACACAAACCTCAGAGAGGGCAGCATTTCGTAGGGCGGTCGATAGCTAAAGCATTCCCTGCAAAAATATTGGGTTGAAATACAAAGAAACAAGAATATCCCCATACACCATAAAGAAAAATAAACATTAGGGTGATAAAGTACTTCCTCTCCTGTCAAAAATGTATTGCTAGATATAAAATCATGGCAATTGAACCTCATACATGAGGTTTTTAAATTCGGACCTCTGTAGAAAAGTGCTCTAACAGGAAGATGTTTGTTTTGCCTGGCTGCTGCTCACCCTGGAGAGCCCCCAGCCATTGTGCTCCTGCAGGAGGAGGATTTCCGCTAGTAAACCTGCCAGGGGAACACAACCAAGCATCCCAGGAGCTGTATTTCTTTAGGAGAATGGAAAACCCCTCGAGTGCCAGGAGCTGTTCAACAACAAAGTACATGAGAATGGCCCAAGGTCCACCAGGTAACTTCATGTTTGTTCTGAGACTCTCCCTAGGGGAAAGGAGAGGCTGGGACTGCTTAAAGAAAAAGAGAGAAAGTCCGAATTCCTTTTAAAAGTGCCATTCCAAGGATGGAGGGAATGATTCCCACCCCCCGAGCCCTCTGCCAGATCAGCTGAGGACAGAAGTGCCGTGTCCCTGCAGAGCCAGGGGGCAGCTCCAGGCTGGTGCCTTGGCCTGCAGCTGCTCCTTGCACTTGCATTTGCAGGGGATGTTGCTGGGTGGTTTCACTTGTAACCCAGCTCTAAGGATCAGGTTTTGCACCCTGCCTCTCCGTCACTACATCTGCAGAAGGCACAGGCCCTGCTGCATGCCCCATTCACCACTTCCTGCCTTAGCAGAGAGCAGTTCCCCCTCACGTTGCTGCAAGAGCACTGCACACACATTTCCGTTGCTAGATAAAGCAAACTGGGTCACTTTCTTTTTCTGCAGTAGCTCCTGATTCCATCTGCCTGTCCCACCACAGCCCAACCCCACAATGCATATACAAGCTCTCTCCCCAGCAGATCATTTAACCAGGCTTCCCCAAGAAGTGCCACATGCAGCAGTAATCTTTCCTGCTGTAACTTATTTAGCTATAAAAGAGACCCTTGAGAGCTGTCACCTCATTCTTACCTGCTCAGCTTGCCCCTTCCTTGTGCACCTGTGGCCCCCAGCAGCACAGCACACAGACAGCACAGGATCCTTGTGCAGGCAGGGAAGCAGCACCACGGCTCCTCTTTAACCCCCTGGGGTCCCACCCCCTGTCTGATGGAGCTCCTGGGGCAGGTGGGATCCATCCCCTCCCTCTGGCCAGCACTGCCCGCTGCTCCTGCCCCACCCCTGGGCAGTGGGCACTCCCCAGCCCCTGCCCAGCACCGCACCTGGCTGGGTGGGCTCACAGCTCCCTCAGTATTTCCCCCTGGGTGTTTGGAAAGCTGGGCTGTGCCAGGCTTAGCCCCCACCTTTCCCATCAGAAAGAAAGAACCAGGCCAACAGCAAGGGGGCTGTGTCTGCCCCTGAACAGCACTCACCAAACAGAGCAGGTCCCTGGCAAGGAAAAAGAATTCCTAAGACCAAGCCATGGAGCAGCCAAGAGCACAGGATTTATTTCAAAAGGCAGCAGGCAAGCCACTGGATTGCTTTATTTATCAAATAATTTAATTATTTCATCTGGATGGCTATTTGTGAGCCCTTCCATCCTGTGACTCTTATGTGGCTGTGTCAGGAAGTGAGGCAAGAGTGCAAGAATGAACAAAGCAGCACTTAAATATTCCACTTCACTTATGTGGGTCAAAATTTGGACAAGACACAGAAAACTGAGAGGAAGATGAGTCTTGCAGGCACCTTGCTCAGACATCAGATCCCTGCAGTGCTCTGCCCCCAGGTGTTTGTGTGCTCAGGGCAGACCCTGGTGCTGCTGCTCCAAAAGCTGCTCTGAACAAACAGGGGAAGCTGTACGTGCTGCCATGAGTGTTGCTGCACGCCTGGGGTGCTGCCCAGAGAGGTGACCACACCTCACCAGCCAAAGGAGCGTGCTGGGGTACAGGCTGCCCAAGGGGTAAAGCTCCTCCTGGGCTCCAGGAAGACTATTTTTAGCTTAAATATTTTTAGAAAGTGAAAACCAAATTGAAACCGAGCAGAAGTCAGCTGAATTAGTATCTTCACGGCTGCCAACATGAGCAGTTAAACTCTGAGCTGCCAGTGTGGCAGTGACACGCTCAGGACACACCGGCGGAATCCACTCAGAGGGTGTCAGCTCATGCAGGTGCCCAGGGCTGGCCAGGCAGGCACCCCTCACACAGCACAGTGCTGAGCCCGCAGCCCCTGGGCAGCCTGTGTGGGCAGTCCTGCTCTTCTGGAGACATGTTCTCAGAAGTCATTGTTAAAATAATGCAGGGCAGGAGCTGCTGTGGCACAGGGCGCTGCAGAGAGCTGCGGGCAAGGAGCAGCACGGACCCCAGAGCAGCCCTGCCCGGGCAGTGGCAGGACAAAACGTGATGGGAACAAAGGCAAACCCAGGAAATCCCCTCTAGACGTCAGGAAAAACATTGTAGGACATTTTACACCTTCCAAGCTGCAAGGGACCTGAGGGTTGGTTGGGTTTGGAATGAATATGAAATAGATCCATGCGTTTCCTCATGGAGCTGGCTAAATTCCCCCCAAAGACGGGTTCCTGCAGCTGGCACCTGAAGAGGAGACTGGGTGCAGCCCAGAGTCTTGGGCCAGTGTTTGCTGGGCTGGGAGCAGCAGCTGGGCTGGCAGAGCCAGGGCAGCCCCTGCCCTGCCCTCACCACTCTTCCCAGGACACAGTTATTTTTAGGTCTCTTACAGCCACTGAAACATACTTGGACTGTTTTCAGGCTGACTCACAGCTGAATTCCTGTTCTGGAGGCATTTTCAGCCCACACCCAAAATAAGGGAAGACAAAACAAAATTAAACCAAAAAACCCCGGTCTGAATCAGAACCAAAGCCCGTGTCCAGCTGTGCTGATGCAGGTGCCTGCAGCCCAAGGGTGGCTCTGCCTGGGGGAACCTGCACCCACAACCCACTGCCCACCACCTGTACCCACACCTGCACCCACCTTAGCCCTGCTTAGTCCAGCTCAGGTGAAACAGGTAATGCTTTGGAGCTTTATTAATTGAATTTTTTTCATGTACTACTCAGAAGTAGAAGAATTGAGCAGAGAGGAACATGTATGTGAAGCTTGAACATAGTGGGTTTTATTCTCCTTTTTATCACATTTTGAATTGCAAAACCTGCAGCATCACAGTAAACTGTATAATGATCAGAAGCTTCTCTCATTAATTTAGGGAAATGATCTAGAGATTGCCCCTTAATCAAAGGTACAAACCAGGGCTGTCTCAGAAGGGGGAAGGACCAGAGCCCAGCAGGTCTTTGGGTCCCTTTGAGGTGCCTGGGCCCTGTTTGGAGCTCCCCGGCTGAACAGAACCTGCCGTGACCAGTGCAGGTCACAGGTGACCAGGCAGGTGCTGGGGCAGACCCAGCATCACTGTGAGGAGACCGGGTGGTGGAATGCTGGGAGCTCTGCTCAGCACTGGGATCCCAGGACACAGGCGCTCGTTCTGCCTTTGCACCTTTCTGAGCCTGGATCTCTGGTGGATTTTGTCAGAAAGAACATGCATTTGGGGCTGAGGATTACCCGTGGGTAAATGCCGTGCCAGGCGTACTCAGGCAGGAACCCTTAGTGACTCAGCCATTTAGAAGGAGCTGATCACCCTGCTCACCTCAGTGGACACAGCAAAACAAATAATTGAGCATATTAATCCATAAAAACTGTCCCTACACGTTGTTTGCAAGGAGAAACCAGCTCCTGGCCATCGACACACGGGCACAGGATGCCACGTGCTGGGCAGATACCTCTCTGGAGCGGGCAGTGGCACCCAGCATGGCACCCAGGGGCTCCAGCCCTGCCTCAGGGCTTGGACTGGAGTCGCTGGGCAGGACAGTGGGGAAGGACCCCGGCAAGACCGGGGCAGTGACACCTGGATGCTGTTGGGCTGGCAGTGCCTCCTCTTCCTGGGAATCCAGCCTCGAGGAGGAAATCTAAATGGACAAAGCAGCTTGAGCTTCTGCATGGCTGTGTTTGTGCTATAAAAACCCCAAACCAAGAAAGTTTCTTCTGCATTTCTGCAAAGAGCACAGGGTCACCTCCCTGGCAGGCCCAGGAGTGCTGCTGCTGTGTGGGGCTGGGAACCAGAGCCTGCTTTGATAACACTGTCACAGGGCTGTGTCAAGGCACAGGACCCTGAGACACGCACCAAGGCAGACGCTGAGGTTTCACGGATACCCCAGAGATCAGCAAAGAAAGTAAAACAACACAGAGGAGCCTTTTTCTGGTTTCTTAAGCAGTTTATTATCTGGGGGCTGGTGCCACCCGAAGCACCCGAAGCACAGCAAAGCACTGGTGCAGGTGACTGGCACCTCTGAGAGCAGAACGCGGGGTGAGCTGGGTGAGACCCTAAGGCTGCGCCATCCCTGTGCCAGCAGTGAGTCCCTGTGCCAGCAGCGGGTCCCTGTGCCAGCAGCGGGTCCCTGTGCCAGCAGAGTCCCTGTGCCAGCAGCGGGTCCCTGTGCCAGCAGCGAGTCCCGGGGCAGGGCTGGGCCCCCCGGTGCCTGCAGGGGCAGCAGGGGAGGGGGCTGCCCACACCCTGCCCGCTCTCCCTCCCTCTCTCCCAGCAACCGTGGGCAGCCCAAGCTGACAGCAGCTGGTCACTCCATCGATCTTTCCCCTGTTTGTTTGAAGTCGGGTCAGGCCATTGGAGAGCAACTTGTGCCGCTGATCGATCCTGCGGGGATCAGGCAGGGACTGGCTCCTCATTAGCTCCTGGTTCATTAGTAGAACTGCTAATGAAGTTTGAACTCCGAGGTCTAAATTCTGCTTCAGGCTACAGATTCCACAGGCACTTACAGACAGTTTTATTGAAGACAGGTAACCCCACAGCCTGAGAAGTGGCTGTGTGAGCGAGGGCCCATGTGAGCGTGCCTGGCTGGCCTGGTGACATACGGAGGCACGTTTTGTCCCAGCCCAGGCCCACGTTATGGCTCACAAAGCAGCTGTCTGAGAGCAGGCTGTTTTCCCTCCAAGAGCCGGCTTGATGGACTTTTGACTGCAGTATTAATGGGTGTCTCAGGCTGAGAGCAGGGTCCTGCTGGGAGCGAGCAGAGCATCCCTCCTGGTGTGCTGGAGGCAGCTCAGCAGAAGTCTCCTGTACAATAAGGTAGCAGGTGCATTTAGAGGAACACAATCAGCTCATACCTATTCTACTGCATAAATAAAGTTATCTAGAAAAAATGGCACATTGCTCAATGCCCTCCCTAAGAGAGTTTCCTCCAGACCTCTCCCAGCACAAGGGATCTCCTTACTCATTCACTTCCCAGTGGTTGTCAGCCTGCCCAAAAGCTGTCTTGTTTTGGCCATCAGCATGTCTCTGAAGTGGTCACCCATTAGGAAGTAAAAAACAGGATTAATGGCGCTGTTTAGAAAGGCGAAGGGTCTGGTGATGACATAGATGGTGCTGATGGTTCCCTGCGTGTGCTCGGAGACGTTCAAGGCGGGGATTCGGGACGCGAGGCGGACGTTGCGCATGACGTGGTAGGGAGTGAAGAGCAGGGAGAAGATGACCACGGTGAGGATCACCAGGGCAAGGGGCTTCTCCAGGGTCAGGGCAGAGCTGATTTGCTCGCTCCTGCTTTTAAGGAAACGAACCATCTTCACGTAGAAACAGCACATGGTCAGGAGAGGAATGAGGAAACCAAAGACAGTCAGGAACAGGCTATAGATGAGGTTTGTGGCGGGGTCTCCAGAGCTCGCGTAATCGAGACATTTGTAATTATTGGTGGGTGTTAGAGGCTCCAGGAAGTGCACCAGCGGCAGCAGCTCCAGGATCACCCCGATCCATATGGCAACGGACACCATAACAGCTGTTCTCCTCTTCTGTAGGATGTGGTCCCTGAAGGGGTGTTTTATGAGCATGTACCGGTCAACGCTGATCGCCGTGAGGAAGAGGATGCTGCTGTACAGGTTGGCATGCAGCAGGAATCTGTTGCTGTGGCACAGGGTGCCCTCCTTTGCCCACTGATCTTGGGAGTAGCTATTCACCAGTCTTGGCAGAGTGCACAGAAATAACAAATCTGATATGGATAAATTGAACAGGTAGATGTTGCCGCTTTTCCATTTTTTCAGGCAGAAAATATAGCCAAACACCACAATGGTGTTTCCAATGACACCTAAAATGAACTCAAGGCTGTACATGGTGGAGAGATAATACTTTTCTAGTACTCTGTTCATCAGAAAAAAGTCACTGGTCTCATTCACAGCCTAGAAAATCAAAAGGGAAAAATAAACACCAAACCCAAGCGAAAGATCATTGCACAGTTATTGTTATATCATTGGAATCAGTGTTATATCAGCTGGAATCAGTGGCTGCAGCCTGCAATTTCCTTCCAGCCTACAGGGTAAGTAGATATGTGACCTCAATGTCTCTCACACGTGGGATTGCTTCTTGCAGACACTGATCAGAGCTACAGAACAAGATGAGAACTGGACCTGTGTGAGCATCACCTGAATGAAGGTGTCAGCCACAAGGTGCCAGCTGCTGCTTGGCCAAACCCAGGGCAGTGCCAGGGGCCAGGCAAGTGAAACCAGCCTGTGGGTGCCCTGTCAGTGCCTCATGGAGTCATCTGCCCCTGTTACCCAATGCTGGTCCCGTGGGTGCTCCCTCATCGCTGAGGCAGAGATTTGCTGACAAGGCTGGCCAGGGATGAAGACACCAGTGGCAGCACTGCTCAGAACTCGTTAGGGAGCCAGGAGAGGTGTGTTTGTTCAATTAACCCAGCCCTTAATCGAGCACTCTGTGTGCTGTGCTGGTAAGTGGGTACCCGAATTGCACGGAGGATGGAGCACATTTGTGCATCCTGCCAAAGTTTCTTCCGAGCTGCATCACACATGAGCTTGCTTGCTTTCTAAAGGCTGGTAAAAAAAAAATGCTTTCAGGTACAGGGAAAGAAAGAGAGCAGAACCTCAAGTGTTTACTCCTCTCCTCCTCAGCAAAGCCACCTGCCCCTGCAGAACACAGAGAGCTTTTGGTGAGAGCCTTGGATAAAGTGTCAGCAAACAACGGGAAAGCAGAGAAAACCAAATGCCAGGAACTGGGTTATAGATCAAAACTGAACTCAGGCTAAGGTTAAGCATTTCCAAAGGTGTTTTGGTGTCAAGAACTGGTTCACAGGTCTCTGCCCTCAAAGCATTGTATTTCATTTTGAAGGGAGATCATGAAGCTATTTCCATCAAGTCTCTATACTTACTCTGTGCCCCCCAGGAGACAGAAATGCTACAGAGAGTGCTCGTGCTGCTCAGACCTCACCTGCTGCACCTGCCGAGCCCTGTCTGCTCGGCTCTTGAGGAGAAACTCAACACCTTAGTGAGATTCTAAATCCAGAAAGCACATCACAGGCATTAGCACTTTAAACAGCGATAACAATTTAAAGTTTGGTATGGACAGATACATTAATTTAGCAAGTTGTTAAGAAAAGGCAGATGGATCACTTTTAAGGTAAGGAGGTAAAGCAGTTAGAAGCCCACTCAGAAATGGTCTTGGCACAGGAACAGGAAAGGTTGCCCAGCACTGGACTCCTTACCATGCCCAGGGCTGTGGTGCTGCAGGTCCTGGCAGAGCTGTGGGGTCTCAGCAGGGCTGGGGGGTCTGAGCAGAGCTGTGGGGTCTCAGCAGAGCTGTGGGGTCTCAGCAGGGCTGTGGGGTCCTGGCAGGGCTGTGGGGTCCTGGCAGAGCTGTGGGGTCCCGGCTGGGCTGGGGGGTCCCGGCTGGGCTGTGGGGTCTCAGCAGGGCTGTGGGGTCCCAGCAGAGCTGTGGGGTCCCAGCAGAGCTGATGGGTCCTGGCAGGGCTGTGGGGTCCTGGCAGAGCTGTGGGGTCCCGGCTGGGCTGGGGGGTCCCGGCTGGGCTGTGGGGTCTCAGCAGGGCTGTGGGGTCCCAGCAGGGCTGTGGGGTCCCGGGTGCAGCCCCGCCGCCGCCACGCCGCCTTTGTGCAGGATTCAATCATTAACGAGTCGAGGCGAAGGCGGGATCTGCTGGGCTGAGCTGTCGAGATGCAAAGAACACTTCCCCTTCACAGGAGCCCACTGGGTAACCAGCAGGGAGGCAGAGGGCACCCACTGCTCCCATCCCACACCCTGAGACAGCGGGGGCTGTACAGGCAGAGCCGGGGAAAGGGGGGCACTTGGTTTTCACACAGCAGCACATCCCCACTCCAAAGCTCACTGCTTTACTCAGCATTGCATAGAAATTATTGGCAAAGATAAAAATATAATGAATGCTGCTAATGCAGAACAACCGAACCCCACAGTGACTAATTCCACCCCCTCTGCCACGGGCAGGGACACTTCCCCTAGACCAGGCTGCTTCAGGCCCCATCCAACCCAGCCTTGAACATCCTCAGGTGTGGGGCAGCCACAGCTTCTCTACCTTTTCCTCCACCTCCCCTTTATTGTGATGTACTTCACAGTTAGCAAATATTAACCCTATTAGTATATATAAAAAGCTATTGTAGCTTTTCTCTGTGGACAAGGCCAATAAATCAGCTCATATTTAGGCATTACAGAAGCTGATTTAAAATTTCCCCCATGGCTAATAACCAACACTGGCTTCTCATTTACCAGCTTTTATTTTGTTCATTCAGGCAACTGCTCTTGCACTGGAGGATAAAATAGGGCTGAACAAATGGAGCATTTCTTCCTTCCTGCTGCAGTAACTCCTCAGAAAACTGGTGAGGGAGCAAGAACTGCTCCTTAATGTCATTTCAGTAGATTTAGATTGGTCCCTGCTTTACAGCTCCGTCGCTATTGCATCCGTTGATTGTACCTCTAAGCAGTTTTCTAACCCTCAGTTATTTTGAGGCTGTCCCAGTCACACTTGCTGGCACCTGTAGTTCCACCGCCTTTAGCAGCCTGTCCTAAGGAGCACCTGAGCTGGGGGTCTCAGCAGCAGGCTCTGTGGCTGCTGGGGCATGTGGTGCCTGCTGCCGTGGGCCGTGCCCAGCAGCTCCTGCCTCCACCTGGCTCCAGGTGGGCGTAAGGAAGCAGGAGGAGACCCGAGAGCTGGGCGGGGTGACCCGTGGTGGCAGCATGGGGCCCTCCCCGAGCCCTTCACGGGAACAGGGGCCCGGCTGAGCGCTCCAGGAGCAACCCAGCCAACCAGAAAAATACCAGAAACCCAAGAGCAGCGCCACGTTCTGGGGTTTGGGTGGTTTGTGGAGGATTTTGGGGGTTTTTAAACTGGTGTAGTACTTCAACAAAAAGTTAAGGATTCTTAAGAGATGGGTAGTGGGGAAGCCCGGGTTGGTGGGGATGCTTTGAGGATGCTTCATTTCCTCCTCGACTCACTTGCAAGCAGGAACCCAATTCTCTTCATACAGCTACCACTGTGGTAGGAGAGTCTGTGATCAGTCTCCCTGTGCTTGGGCACCCTTGGAGGGTTTGATCTCTGCAGCCAGAGCTGGCTCCAAACAGGGTTGTGAGCCTGAGCTCTGTCCTTGACTGTCAACCACCAAATCCCATCCTCCCTTCAAGGGAAGGCTTTTGGAGACGTACCAAAGCCTTCCCCTGTGGTGGTTTGTCTTGTTTTCTGGTGTGGATAAATGGGTTGCTTACTGCAGCTCCAGCCTCTCCTGCCAGCAACATCAATAGTGCAGCTTTCACTGCCTCATTTTGTGCCTCACCAGGCATTTCCAATCCCAAAAGTCTATTTTAGGAACCTAAACAAAAACATACAGCCCAATCAATCATGAGTCCATATTTAGGTGCTGGTGCTTAAAAGCCATTTACTTCTGGTTCCAAGAGAGTCCTATAAAAACACAAAGGAAGGCTGGCAATTTTTGGCTGGCATTATTTCTTAGAACATAAATTTTTCTTCTGCCTTACAGGCAGGCATTCAGCGTCCCTGACACAGCTGATGCCGGAGCCACGACGGAGGAAACACAACAGTGGTGGCAGCATGGACAGGGAGGGTGCCCAGGTTGGCTCAGCTGGGCTGGCACAGGCACCTGC
The DNA here is from genome assembly GCA_013397315.1 of Donacobius atricapilla. Lineage (NCBI taxonomy): Eukaryota > Metazoa > Chordata > Aves > Passeriformes > Mimidae > Donacobius > Donacobius atricapilla. The sequence goes on along the minus strand of WBMY01002792.1, from coordinate 463,957 downwards.
AGCACCCCTGAGAGGAAGCAAAGCCATCTGACCCCAACCCTTCACCCAGAGCTGCTCTATTAGCAACATCCCAGTGCTGCAGGCCAGGAGAATGACCAAAGCCAGCTGGGTCACTGCAGGGCAGCCTGCTGAGGGATGTCATCTGGGCATGGCCCCTCCAAATCAAAACCAAGCAAGGCTGCCTTCCTGGAAACCCCAACTGGGCTCATCACATTGCATTTCCAACCCAGAAATGCCCACCCCAGGGAACGTTCCTGTGGACATGACCCTAAAACTGTACAGAAAATCAGACCGAAGGCGTTACTGAGCAAACCCCAAAGCCCAACTTCCTCAGCAACATAAGGAGGCTGTAAATGGGTTCCAAATGTGGGAGGAAGAAAACTGCAGTGGAAGTCCTCTGGCAGCAGGCAGGAGCCTGGTCTGTGGGTGAGTGCAGGGGTGTGCTGGCGGTGCTGCAGAGAGACCCCAGGAATAACTCCCAAGCACTGGGGATGGAGCACATGAGCACAGATGTGCCTCCAGAGGGTGTGCAAAGGTGCAGAGAGAGCCCTACTCAACCACTGCCCGTCCCTCCTGGACAGCCCCAGCCCAGCACTGTCCACACCCACGGTGAGAGCAGAAGTGACACCTGGGGCTGGCTGCAGCAGCCACCCTTAGGCTCCAGCACTCCTGCCACTGCTTCCTTCCCCAGGAATGGGACACTGAGTGACAAAACACTGGAATCAAAAACAAGTTTAATGTTTATATTCAACTTAATAAAGATGGAAAACAGTGATCATGCCCTACATTCCATCTGAACAGGCCGCACACACTCAGGAAAAATAACCCAGAATTATTGAACGGGCCGCACACACTCAGGAAAAATAACCCAGAATTATTGAAGATTCAGTGCCTTTTATGCAAAAGAAAAGCAGGATACATGAAGTACCTGCTCAGTGTTCAATTTGCTCAAACCAACAGCCAGCCCCTGCATTCATGCTTCAGTCAAAAGTTTTAGGGTTTATATTTAACACACGAAACATTTACTCAGAGGCTGTTTGTTCCACACACCCAGCTGAACCACATTTCTTGTTCAAGTCTAAAAAGCTACCAAGCTAATTCTACTTTTAAGAAAGAAATCCTATGTAAAATCTGATAAACAATATTAAGGACAATTAGAACACCTAGTACATGACTTAAGAGATTGGTAGAGCACAGACCACGCAGCAACGTTACCGTAAGGCTGGGACCTTCACAGCTTCCTTTTTCCAGTGTATATCCAGTGCTAGTTTGTTTCACTATTTCCTGCTAGTTCAAGGATTAAAGAAAGGAAGCAGGAGTAAGATATGTGCTTAAAAAAAAAAAACAACCCCCAACACTACAAAACCCCCCAAACAAACAAAGCCCAAAACACTTGCTCAATTTTTCAGCCATCCCACTGGGTTTCCAAGTGCTTCCCTCAAGCTGTGCAGGGCAGGAACAGCAGCCCCAGCCCAGCCTGCGATGGGCAGTTCCCTCCTGCAGCCTCCCGGTGCCTCCGTTCACCCCATCAGCCCAGTAGGGCCCCTGGACATCCCATGGAGCCAAAGGGGACGGGAGCGAAGCAGCCACCGAGCACGGCCCGCGTGGCACACAGCCCGGTCTGGAGACGTTGTGAGAGGAAGAAAGAAGCACAACAGAGACAAGACACCAAATCCCGGAGGCTGCAGGGCCAGAAGAGGAGNCGGGGGTCCAGGAGCCCGGGGTAGCTCCGCGCCGGCCCCCCGCCGCCCACGGCCGGGCTGCTGTAGGTGTGAGCCCCCCACATCTCGGCGGGCAGCCAGCGGCTCCAGTTCACAAACTGCCACAGCTGGCCGGCCTCGGCCGGGACGTGCATGTTGGAGGCCATGGCCTCCCTGAGCGCCGGGTCCGCCGTCAGGTACTCGCTCCAGAAGCGGAGCATCAGCGCCCTGCTCAGCAGCGGCTTCTCGGCGTTGTCCCGGTAGGACGGCAGGTTCAGGTCCAGCGCCTGCAGAGCGGGGTAGATCAGGACTTGAGCTTTCAGCTTGGTTTTGACCTCAGGGTCCTCCGACAGCTGTAGAAACCAACCAAAAACAATTGCAATGAGTCAGTAAAGGCATCGATTCTCCCACACTGGTAGATCGTCTGAGGTGAAGAATTAAGGCACGCATTTTACAACGTGAGCAAAATAAGATTATCAATAAAACCAGGATAAAGAAATTCTGAATCTATAGGCAGGTCATCTAAAACAGCACGCTGTAATACAAATTCTCAAGCATCAAATAGAGTTTCATTTTATTTCTTATATTGAAGGATAATGATTTTTAGGAAATACTCTTTTCGAAATTTTGATGCTTTCTGAAGTACTGACAAAAGGTTTTCTATGGCTACAGAAAATCTGTATTCTTATGTCGTGAAACTTTGAAGTTTCTGTGTCTCCTTATCATTTTACGCACTTTCATCTGTTTGGTTTTTAACCCTGAGATGTTACAACTCAAGCAATTGCAATACTGTGCATCTTAGAGATGTAACAAATAAAATGTGATGAATTGAACATTGGCATTTCTTATATGTCAAATTTTTTCCTCTCTTCACTAATAATTTTTCCATTTTTTCCCTCATTTGCTGCCTTCAGTATCCACAGCAAATTCACCACCATTGCCAGAGTTTCATTACAGTCCAGACAAGTTCTTAAGGAAGCAAAACATCATGCTGGGTTTATTTAATAAAGCTGAAGGAGAAGTGCAAAGGGCACCAAACTGTATGATCAGACACTGCAACATTTAGTGAGGGGGNCATCCCACTGGGTTTCCAAGTGCTTCCCTCAAGCTGTGCAGGGCAGGAACAGCAGCCCCAGCCCAGCCTGCGATGGGCAGTTCCCTCCTGCAGCCTCCCGGTGCCTCCGTTCACCCCATCAGCCCAGTAGGGCCCCTGGACATCCCATGGAGCCAAAGGGGACGGGAGCGAAGCAGCCACCGAGCACGGCCCGCGTGGCACACAGCCCGGTCTGGAGACGTTGTGAGAGGAAGAAAGAAGCACAACAGAGACAAGACACCAAATCCCGGAGGCTGCAGGGCCAGAAGAGGAGCCCCAGGGCAGTCCTGGCAGTCTGGGGGTCTGAGGTCCAGATGGTGGCACCGGAGGAAGGTGTGGGTCAGGATCAGGCTGATTTCCTGCCAGAGAAGGTGGGAAAGGCTCCAGCCCCAACGCTGCGGGAATTGCGAGGGAATTGCGGTCACGGCCGAACTCCAGCACGGCCCCCAGGCATGAGGAGGGCGAGGAGAGCACGGTCCCGCTCACAGGTTCTCCCTGAGCCACTCCAGGCACGTGTTGAGCAGGCGGTGGCCCAGCGCCAGCTCCAGCGGCCATGTCACGAAGGTCATGGCGCCGTGGAAGGCGTCGGCAGCGTGGTGGTGGGTGACGGGCACGCCGGCGGCGCGCAGCCGGCCCGCGTACATGGCACCGTCGTCCCGCAGCACGTCGTGCTGGCAGGTCAGGATGTAGGCCGGGGGCAGGCGGCGCAGCCGGGCCTCTCCGGCCAGCAGCNGATAAAGAAATTCTGAATCTATAGGCAGGTCATCTAAAACAGCACGCTGTAATACAAATTCTCAAGCATCAAATAGAGTTTCATTTTATTTCTTATATTGAAGGATAATGATTTTTAGGAAATACTCTTTTCGAAATTTTGATGCTTTCTGAAGTACTGACAAAAGGTTTTCTATGGCTACAGAAAATCTGTATTCTTATGTCGTGAAACTTTGAAGTTTCTGTGTCTCCTTATCATTTTACGCACTTTCATCTGTTTGGTTTTTAACCCTGAGATGTTACAACTCAAGCAATTGCAATACTGTGCATCTTAGAGATGTAACAAATAAAATGTGATGAATTGAACATTGGCATTTCTTATATGTCAAATTTTTTCCTCTCTTCACTAATAATTTTTCCATTTTTTCCCTCATTTGCTGCCTTCAGTATCCACAGCAAATTCACCACCATTGCCAGAGTTTCATTACAGTCCAGACAAGTTCTTAAGGAAGCAAAACATCATGCTGGGTTTATTTAATAAAGCTGAAGGAGAAGTGCAAAGGGCACCAAACTGTATGATCAGACACTGCAACATTTAGTGAGGGGGGTTTTTTGTTTGCTTGTTTTCCCTGCTGTTTACCTCTTTATGAGTCACGTAGTTAAAATTCCCTTCCCCAAAATCTTACCTAAACCAGTCAACATGAGTTTCAGGTTAGAGTGGTGTATGCCCCAACGAGAGGGCAGAGAGCCTTTTTTAGGGGCCGGGTGTCTGCATGGCACTAAAGCTCCTCCGATGCCACCGAGCAGCGCAGGCACAGCCGCTTGCTCCATCCCCGGAGCCCTGTGACATCCTGTGCACACAGGCCACGAGAGCAGCGTGTGCTGCGAGCTGAGCTTTTCTTGGTCGTGGTGAAACTACAGAAATGCAGCTTTTGGGCTTGCAAACCAGCCTGGTTGTACCTGTTGTGCCACGGCCGCGGCCAGGTTGCCGCCGGCGCTGTCGCCGGCCACGCAGACCCGCGCAGGGTCCACCCCGTAGTGGGACAGCACCTTGCTCTGCAGGAAGAACTTGGTCACCGAGTACGCGTCTTCAAACTGGGCGGGGAAACGGTGCTGAGGGGCCAACCTGTAGCTGGTGGAGGCAAGAGAAGCGAGTTAGCCCCTGCTGTTAATAAAGACAAGGGCTTGCTCGCACCTCCCTGTCGAGGGATGTTTATTTCTGTGCCCAGGGAAGTGGGAACTGTCTATCCCAGAGGATCCACCTAATTACACACCCTTCTCCATAAAGCCAAAATAGCCACCAACCACAATTCTCCTTATAAGTCAGCAGGCCAAACAGAGAAACAATAAGCACGTGGCCAAATAGAGAAACATTGAAAAATCAGATTAATTGAAACTAATTAATTTACTCCAAACCCTCACCCCAACTGGAAGGAGGATATCTCTTACTTGACTGACACCACGACAGCATTTAGCTCGTTTGAAATCCGCCGTGACGCGAGGTCGTAGCTGTGCATGCCTGAAAGGAAAGCCCAGTGGTGTGGGAAAGGACACTCACACTCAGCCTATTCCTCTTCAGAATGGACACTCACCCCCAGAGCTGCCTGTTCCTCTTGGGAATGGACACTCACCCCCAGAGCTGCCTGTTCCTCCTGGGAATGGACACTCACCCCCAGAGCTGCCTGTTCCTCCTGGCAGCAGCTTCCAGCTGCCTTTCCCAAACCTCCCCCTGCTTGCAACTGGTGACACACTTGTCCTCTGCCCCTCCCTGTGGCAACTCCCACAAAACAAAAGGCAGCACCTGGCGGGGTTGTTGAGATCTTTCCCACAGACCCACGGCAGCGATGCAGCAGGCAGCGATGCAGCAGGCAGCGATGCAGCAGAGCTCACCTGCGTCTCCCAGGCACCAGCCCCCGCCGTGGAAGTAGAGCACGGCCCTCCGGAGCCCACCGGGCGCCCTCCTGGGCAGGTACAGGCGCACCGGGACGTTGCTGAGCTCTGTGTCTGTCACAGTGACGTTTTCATCGGACGTGGGAGGGACGAGCTCCATGACCGTGATCAGACTCAAGCCGTCCATGTAGTGCATCAGCCCCAGCAGCTCCGCCGCCTCCGACTGCAGCACAGGACAAGGGGAAACTGTTCCAAGTGCAGCCCTATTTCCTCTCAGATTCAGCTCCCAGGGAGCCATCTGATGCTCCGTACAAAGGTGTGAGGTTGCTGTGGAAGTCAGTACAACGGGGCAGAGCGTCCATCTGAGGCTGGCAGGGCAAGGAGCACCCTGTGGCGTGCTCACACTGCCACCAGCTGCCCAGCAAGGCCAGAGTCCAGCCAGAACCAGGGCTGCTGCTGTGTGCCCACACTCAGGCCCAGGCTCGGTGTTTGTGTGGGTCAGCTCCACGCCCAGTGTCCAGCTCAGGGACCCACAGCATCAGCACGGGCATCGTGCCACAGAGAGCCACCAACAGCCACCAGAGCTCCTGCACTGCTGCTGGCACCGGTGTGCTGTGGGGACAGCCCAGGGAAAGCTCTGCAGAGCCACCACAGCTCCTGCTCTGCTGCCAGCAGCATGTCATGGGGACATGGTGTGGGGACAGCCCAGGGAAAGCTCTGCAGAGCCCCCACGGCTCCTGCACTGCTGCTGGCACCAGTGTGCTGTGGGGACAGCCCAGGGAAAGCTCTGCAGAGCCCCCACAGCTCCTGCTCTGCTGCCAGCAGCATGTCATGGGGACATGGTGTGGGGACAGCCCAGGGAAAGCTCTGCAGAGCCACCACAGCTCCTGCTCTGCTGCCAGCAGCAGCACCATGGCTCCTCCACCACCACCCCCGGCAATGGGACATGACCCTCTTCCCACCCCAGCCTCATCACATCACAACTGAAACAGTAAGAAATAAAGCCAAGTTCTTACATGTTATCTGAAGGTGAAAACAGATGAGATTCAGAGCAGGGTTGAGTTTTAAAAGAAAGAAAATAGCCAAGCCTGGTGCAGAACCCGTTTGAAGTTTGGCTTCCAAGAGATGCTCCCTTGTCCCCAGGAAGAATGTGAAACTCCCCCAGTGTAACTGATCACCTGCTGATAGGTGTAACCTCTACCCTCAGGCTGTGACAGTGTACAGTTATACAACTTGACCCTGCTTGGTGTATTTATTTTTCTTAAAATTGTATTTAAATCAACAGTTTAATCATCATCTACATATAAGCAGGTTTCGAGCAACCTGGTCTAGTGAAAGCCATCCCTGACCTTGGCAGGAAGGTGGAATGAGGTGAAATTTAAGATCTTTTCCAACCCAAACCAGTCTGTGATTCTGAGATTCCATGATTTAACATTCTTTTTCAGGAGTTAAAACAGCACACAGCTCAGCCCTCGCTGGCAGCCTGTGACAGTGATTGTCACCACATTTTTGTGTCACCTCTCTCCAAAGGCTTGGAGCGGGTGATGCCAGGAGAGCCCTGCCAATCCCAGTGTGCTGGAATTGGGATGGAGATGAGTGGGCAGGCGCTGGCACACTGCAAAGGGAAACACAGGTCCTTGCCATCAGCTCCATGAAAACAAACAAACACACATCCACGTGCCAGAGCTGCCGTTTTAGCCACAACATTGACACAGTTTACATAAACATTTCTCAGTTGTTGCTTTTCCCCCAAGGATTAACATCTTGAACAAACAAATATTTAAAGTGAGTCCTGCTGTGACTCCAGTGAGCCTGTGAAAGCCCCGCGGTGGGAGGAATTCCCTGAGCCCCAGCACTGAGGATTTCCAGCGCTCTCAGAGCTGTGTTTTCCACAAGTGGACAATTTACGTTGTGGAAAACCACTGGGCTGCTGCCTGTGGTTTCCAGACCATTATCAATAAAAAGAAATGGTGCCCTCATCTGAAAATCCCTCATTGTCCCAGTGTGAGATTTTTGGGTGTTATGAAGCAACAGGAAAGCCAGCCACTTTGGGGGTTGGGATCCTTGTGCTTTGGACAGGACAGCAAAAGCTTTGTGTTGTATTTTGTGCTTTCTTCAGGAGTTTCAGACCAAGGGCACGGGGCACTTCCTGGAATACCTGAGGATTTGGGGCTCAAACACCACAGCAAGCAGCAGTTTGTTCTCAGAGGCTGTTCCCCAGCTTGGCAGCACATGGACACAGGGCGTGAGCATCAGCAGGCAAGGGAGACACTCCAGCTGCAAAGAGGGGGCACCGAGGGCCTCTGAGCACACCCAGCAGGGCTGCCGAGCTGGGGGTCCCCAGCACCTGCCACAGGGAAGGGGAGGGAGCTGTGCCGTGTCACGGTGCTCTTGGCACAGCCTTTGGGAGCTCGCAGAGGATTCTACTGCTCAGGAATGCTCGAGGGTGGCACTTTGTCCCCTTCGTTCAAACCAACGTCAGGGAGTCAGACAGGCTAAAACAGAGTCCCCTCTGCAAAGGCAGCCCTGCCCTAAGTGACCACGAGTCGCTGCCCTGCAGCTGGACATTCAGGACATACTCGGGACAACTTAGAGCCACCTAAATCTAATCTGCACTAGCGCAGCTCCAGGGAGCTGTGGCTGGGTCCATCCCCTGGGATTATGGTTTCACAGGAGATGAGAGCCCGGTGACAAAACGCCTGCCCACAGCCCCGCTGCTCCCAGGCAGGCAGGACAGCAGGCAGCACGGACACAGCTCCATCTGCCAGGGCAAGCGCAGGAGCCCCGCACAAGGAGGCCGCTGCCGGCAGGGCCGTGCTGCGGTGACACAGGGGGCAGTGTGGCCGGGCAGGCACCAGGCGTGCCTGGGCAGCGAGCTGCCCGTGCCCGCCCTCCTGGCAGGCAAGGGAGCGAGAGGGGAAGCAGCAAGGCAGCACACCAACACTGCACACTACAGTTTCCTTCTTTCTCACCACTGTCATCTTCCACCACCTCAACCCCCGAAATCAAAACAAGAGTCCCTGCACACAGCAAAAAACTCCTCACCCTCCCTCCTCCTGCAGACTGGACAGCCCCCAAAAGGTTCTCCCTGCCAACAAGGGCTGTCTCACACAGAGACTGTTGTTTTGTGCGCTTTTCAGGCCTATTTTGCCAGTGGGTTTCCATGAAACCACAAAAATCAACAGAATGTGAGAGCTGCCCTAGTCTTCCCTCCCGTGACTCCCAGCGCCGCCGAGGGAGCTGGGCACACAGGAGTCGGGAATGAATCAAGCAGCAGTGCTTTAGCTGCAAAGCAGGAGAAGCTTGTCTGTGCTTGTCGATCCACATCCCACATCCCACATCCCATTCGTTACTTTGAATGGCGCTTTCTCAGGGCTGCGAGATCTGATCTCTACCTTGCTCTGTCTCAGTCTCTTTGGTGCTCCATTTCAGCCTCTCCTGCCCCTCAGTCGGTGTCACACGGCTCCCGTAGAACACAGGCAGCACGATACACACGTCCTGCCGTGTCCGTGTCCCAGGGGCACGGGGACCCCCCTGCCCGCAGCTCTGCCCCCCCGGCCCCGCTCCTCACCAGGTGCTCCAGGGCCCTCACGGCAGCCGAGAGCAGCATCACTGTCCAGGGCTCGGCCACCTCCTCGGGCAGCGGGCTGTAGATGTAGTAGCCGAGGAGGGCGGTGAGGAAGCACAGGCACAGCAGCCTGGCCCCCATCCTTGCAGCTCCGCTGCGGCGCTGCTGGAGCAGCTCTCACCGCCTCCCGGCGAGCCAGCACAGGGCAAAGTTAATCCCGTGTTGTGCTTGGGTGCCGGCCAGGAGGTGATTTCTTGTCGTATCACCCGGGGCAGAGGTTACTCCACCGTGCAGCTTCCAAAACAACACGTTTCACCAGCAGGGCGTGCAGCCGCCGGGAGCAGCCGAGCCCCGCTCCGAGCCCCCTCTGCCCACCTCGTA
>WBMY01002792.1:433529-454356 GCA_013397315.1 Donacobius atricapilla | reverse complement strand
TAGGGACCCGGCCGAGGCACGGGCGCGGCGGTGCCGCTCGGGGACCCGCACGGGGACCCGCGGCCGGGTCGGGGACCCCGGGGCAGCGAGCTGCCGCTCTGCGCGGCAGAAGCTCCATCGGAGCCTGAGACGCAGCGGTTTCATCTTTGCAGTTTAAAATTCCGGTGATTTCTTTGGCTCAAGGCCCAGCAACAGCAAAGCGGCACAGCCTCGTGCTCCCCGAGCAGCCTGTGGCGCGGGGGCATCCTTGGAAGGAGCAGAGCAGGAAACATCACAGGAGGCTGGAAGCTGAACCGTGTGCCACCAGCCCAAACACTGATGAAGACTGGCCCTTAGTCAAACTTTCAGACATTTCTTTAAGTTCTGGGCACCTCCAAACTATTCAAATATTTTTAAAAATCCATCTGTGCTCTCTCTCCTCAGTTCCTCTGCAGCACCACAGCCAGTGAAAACCCAGTGTTCCTGACCCTGCTCCAACAAAGCCAAGGGAGAACAGAGCTCCGTGGCCACTCCACCTGCCCTGGAGCCCAGTGCCAGGTGCCGGGAGGGGACAGGGGAGCCCATTCTGACACAGGTAAGAGTGGCCTGGCCCTGGCTCCCAGCACAGTGACACGTGTACACGCAGGGCTGGGCACGGACCAGCAAACCCATCCCCTCTTCTGCACAGCTCAGGTCTTTTATCAGGGGCTGGGGGGTAAAATATAGGTGAAGAAGCCAGATTTCAGGTGGCATGGGAAGATAAGGCACAGGTGAGTGATGGGGAATGCAGGACAAAGCCCTCTCCTGCCCTATCCCTCCCCAGGAGCAGCAGGAGCTCCCAGGACAGCTCTGGCACGGGCAAACAGCACAGAGGAAGATGAGGCCAGACCTGTAACCACCACAAAACTGGTGGTTTACTTTGTGGCACTTAAGGAAGGTTTCCCACTCTCCTTCCATGCTGGTCTCCAGAAGGAAGCGTGGCTCTGCAGCCACAGCCTGGGCTCTGCTCTGCTCCTGCCCTGAGGCCACCCTTGGCTTAGGGAGGGAGCTCACAGTGCTTAACCTTGAAAGACCAATGTCTCATCTCATGCCAGAGCCATTCCCCTGCCCTCCAGTGAACCACCCCAGCAACCGCCCTGCACCCACAGCAGTCCCAGATAAAGGAAATCATAAACTGATTTACCCAAAGGAACTGTACAGCATCAGCTGCGATATGGAAATGCCCATATGCCAATTTTATTTGAGCCCTTTCAGTCAAAGGGACCTGTCACAGTAGGACATGAAATAGATTGACTCCATGGAGCTGTCAGCGGAGAAAGAAGGGTTTATTTACAGTTTCTTTTAGAACACGCTGTGTAAAAAGGTCTGTTACTGCTCCATGGCACTGACACTGCTCTCCCTTGGTTCAGGAATAGGAAACAACCCCTGGGACAGTTGCTCTGGCAAAGGGAACACTGTTTGCTGAGCTGAGAAACAGAGAGAGATGGTTTGAAAAGAGAAAACTGCTGACAGCTTTCCCTTGGGAAAGGAGCCAGCAATGGTCAGCGAGCTGAAATTCAGGCTCAGAAATGCCGAGTCCACAGGGACCAGTTGGGAGAGCACAAGACCTCTCTCAGACAGGGGATGAGGTGCCAATAAAACACGTGGATGTTAAAATCCAGATCAATCCCATGCAGTGATTGCCCTTCATGCCTCACCCCAACACCAGGCCCTGCACTGCCAACACTCTCCAGAGCCCACACCAGCACCCACCACTGCTGGTTTGCTGTGCATCACCTGCTCCCCCACTGCTCACAGCCTTCTAAAGCAGACAAACGTCTGGTCTGGTCTTTTCCCTCCTTATTTATTTCATTAAACAAGGTTGGAGCAACTGGTCTAGTGGAGGGTGTCCCTGCCCATGGCATGTGGGTGGAATGAGACCATGTAAAGGCAGCCCCCCAAACCAAACCATTCTGTTGTTATGCAAGGATGAAACCTCATCTTGCTGCTTTCCTGCACACAGTGTACCAAGGAGCCATGCAGCATGCTCTACTTCCCACCGCCTGCATTTTCATGTAGTCCAAGCTACTGATGTCGCAGAAAAAAATGAATGCAAAGTTTAGCAGACTAAAGCCAGGGTTAGAACTGCAATGGGAAGAAGAGCAGCCAGCATGTCACCCTGCTCAGGGCCAGCATCCCCCGCATCCATGTGCTCCACGACAGGGACAATCAGGGCTAGGATTGCCTGTCACTGCGTATTGTTCAGCCAAGGAGAGAGTGGCATGGGCTCAATCAGGCACTGACCTGCCACCTCAGCAAGTCAGCCCAGCAAAAAATAAATATTGCAACATCAAACTGAGTTTTCAACCCGTGGTTTGGAAAGGAGAAATGCACGGGTTTCTAGTCTTACAACTCGTTTGTAACAGCAACCCAGGCTTACCACCTTACACCTGTTTATAACAGCAGTCCCTCCTCACCCCCTACCCCCCACTGCATTTCCACTTACTGCACTCACAGCATGACAAGCCCTTGCCCTGCCAGTCACAGAATCTTTCAGCTTGGAGAAGGCCTCCAAGACCATCGAGTCCAAACACCCCCTCAGCACTGCCCAGGCAACCACTGACCCCTGTCCCCAAGTGCCACAACCACACAGCTTCTGAACTCTCCAGGGGTGGGGACTGCAGCACTGCCACGTGCAGCCTGTGCACATTATTTCCCAATATGCAATCTAAGCCTGCCCTGAGGTTCAGGTGTGCTGGGCACGTCCCTGCTGTGGCCCTGGCTGAACCCAGGGGTGCTCCTGGCAGTGATGGCATCCCCGGGCTGCCAGGGTGGCCCTGCTGTCTCACAGGCACTGCTGGAGCCCGTGGTGACAGCAGTGCCTTGTACATCCACGCCGGGAAGGGTCACGTCTCCTCTGGGGTGTGGAGTGAAGCTGCCCAAAACAGCACCCAGGGCCCATGGGCAGAGTCTGCCCTGGGTACCCTGATGGGTGACAGGGTCAGGGCAGCCACAGCCCTGCTGGGGACGGGGGTGTCCCTGCTGGGGACGGGGGTGTCCCCGCTGGGGACGGGGGTGTCCCCGCTGGGGACGGGGGTGTCCCTGCTGGGGACGGGGGTGTCCCGGCTGGGGACAGCCAGCTCTCGGCGCTCAATCCCCCAGCAGGGCTGTGGGGTGAGGGATGGAGACGGGTGTTGCAGGATGCGGGGAAATCGCGCCACAGCCGCAGGGACCGTGCAGAAACTTCAGCGGGAGCGGGACAGATGTCCCAACAGCCTGGGGCTGGCAGCCGTGGCACGGGGTGAGGCGGGAGCAGGAACGCTGCGGGCATCACCCCGCCAGCTGCCGCCAAAGCGATGGGCTTTCACCCAAAGGATTGAGGAGAGGAAGGGAGAAGCCACCGGGAGGCAGTGCAGCCCTGCAGACGGTCTCCTTTCCACCCTTGATGTCCTTTGAGGGCCCTCAGAGCCCTGCAGGAGCGGGAGCAGCAGTGCCGGGGCCCTTCCCTCCTGGCGGGGCAGGGACAGGCTGCGACAGGCGCTGGAGCCTCCAGAAGGGGAAGGGGCACAGCACAGCACGGGAGCCTCTGAGTGCTGCCCGCCTCTGCCTGCAGACAATTAAGTTGCAACCGTGTAGTCAAAAGCAAACCCGACTTATTCTGCCCTTTAATGCCCCTGATGGACGCCCACTGAGCAGTCAGTACAGTCAGGGCAGCACTGGAAATGCCCCTTGAGTCTGGGAGCAGCTTTTGGGTTGATATTCAGAAGCCAGTGCTGGGTTTCATACCACTTCACTAAGCTTCAGTTATTTCTGATTTCTTTCTCCATTATTAGTATCTGTGCTTTGTAATGCTACTCACAGGACTGAAAACTGGCCTGTTCCTATGAAATGAAGGGATGGCATTCGCAAGAAATTTTATACAAGCGAATTTGGGCACTGCTTTTTCATCTGTTGCTTATTATCAAATTGCAAGTTGTCTGAATGGAAACAAATGTCTTATTTGACAATACGTTCATACCCTGAACTGAAAAGAGCAATTCTCTGAAACTTTAGTAAGCACAAGTACAGCACATGCAGTATTTCTGAACACAAGACAAAGCAGCAGCTCCAGAAACATACAGGGTTCATGAAGGCATTAAAGTAGCCAATAAAACTTCTTCCAACTCTGTCTGAAAACAACATTAGATAACAGGGGTTTTCAAACAAGTCAATGTTTTGCTTTGATGTTTTCAGACTGAAATCTTGTTTTCAAACACGCAACTTTTTACTGTTTGGCAGGAAGGCAGCAACGCTTTTGCTTTTCACTCTTTCTATTCCAAGTGAAGCAAGAGGCTCAGAGCTCCCCCTGGGTGCACAAGAGCATCTCACTGAGCCAGCACAGCTCCTGCTCTGGGGGCAGAGCAGGGCAGAACCCCCCTCACCGGGCACACACAGAACCAGGATCTACACACACTCCCAACCACCTCCAGTGATGTCCTCTTCTAAATTAAAGTTGGTGGTTCAAAGTAATTTAAGAAACCCGAACTTATAACAAGGATTTCATCTAGCCCACACCTCTCACTGCCAGCTTCTTCATGTCCATCTAGTTCTAGTTCTCATAGTTTCCCATTTTTTAAAAAATGACCACAATTGCTGAATTCTGGATCCAGCAGCATCTCACCAGAGTTAGATTTGCCATCCTGGGGGAACAGATAGGGCAGAGAAGGAACCTGAGGAACAACCAGCAGGAATCCTACACATAGTTAAAGCAGTAAACTTTTAAAAAATAATTGATAAAATTGAAGCCCAAGGCAGTTGCTTGGGAAGGGAAGTGACCACCTGAATGACCACAAACAGGAAAGAGACCGTTTGGGGAACGTTTGCAGCAAGAGGGTGGTTGGATTTGTTCACTCAAACATGTCTCTGGCTTTGTGAATGCACATCTGTACACAAGCAGGAGCACATGTTGAAGGCTGAAGTCTGAAATTAGTGACACTTTGGAATTGCAGGGTCACCAGGCATGCCAAGGATGAGGAGCAGGAGGGACATTATCCAAACCAGAGGGTCACAGCTTCTCCCGTTGAGCTGCAATGGCACTGGGGGGGGATTAAGCTGCTGCTAAAGCAACAGAGCTCTGAAATGGAATAGTAAATGAGAAAAAAAGCATGATGAAGACCAGGATTTAGTTACTTCTGCTGTTTATCTTGCCAAATGAACACTTGGAGAAGTTTTTGGAGAGTATATATAAGATTATGCAGAGTTCTATCTGCCCTGGGGTGCAGGGGACCAGTTCCACCCCACTGCTCCAGGGCAGCCCCATTATTCCTGGCTATACCTGAGGTCAGGGAAGGGAGTTCAGGTTTGATGGGGATTGCCATATGCTGGGAAGACGCTGATATTGCTGCTAAGCAGGTAAAGCCATGGTGAACTGGACTATTAGAAAGTAACCATTTACACTGGATCTAATATTTAATAAACCAAATCTGCAGCAGTATTGGGACTTCCATTGATGAGGAGATAATGACATGACTTGTGCTGAATGAGCACAGTGTCCTGGGGAAAGTGTGGGCTCCTGGGACACAGCGTTCCCCTCAGGTGTATTTCATGTTTCCCCCTCCACAGATCTCTCTTATCTCTCTGTTTCTCCCCAAAGCCGTTCTCCAGCACCACAGGAGAGATGCTCCACGCCCACCTCCCTGCAGGGCCCTGCCAAAGGCTCTCCCTTGCATAAGCAGGTCCTGCTGCACAAAACAAAGTCCCAACTGCTGCCCAGACCTCGTTTCTACAAAGGTTTTTCTTTCATTTTGTACGCAGGAAACCTTGACTTTCCTAATTTGTTCCTTTTGTGAATAGGAGAGGGAAAGGAAACAACCAGGAGTAATTCTCACCAGCTGCTGGAAACACCAACACAAAAGACCCCAGGGAGGTTTCTTTATGCAAGAGGAGGTTTGGCCAAAGTGCCACAGATGCTTGGCCTGTGTATTTGTAGGAGAAAGGTTAAGCTGAAACCCTTGTTCTCCCAGGTCCCCATCCCCTGAGCAGCGCCAGGGGCATGGATTTAAACTCTTCCTATTCCCACTGGAAAAGTGGGGGCTCAGCCAGGGTGAGTGGCACAGCTCAGATGGGTATAAAATCACCTCACTGATCTCTGGAAGATCTGAATGCTCTGGGGAAACACAGACCCCATCCCACCTGTGCCAGCAGAAGGTCCCTTCTGTGACAGTGCTGAGAGACAGCCTTGCCAGTGTGGAGTCATGGAAGTGCTCTGAGGGATCCTGGGCTGTTTCCTGCCTGCTCACTGGGGTGGTTCAGCAGCAGCTCTGTGCTGGAGATGTATCCTGCTGGCTGCTGCTACCCTGCAGTAAATTCCACTCAGAAGCACCAGAACTCGAGCAGCAGCCACGTGTCCAATGCATCTCCCATGTGCAGTGCAGAGAGAACCGGCAAACCTGCAGGCTTCATCTTGTTTCCACAGAGATCATACTGAAAGGATCGTTCCCAGTAAATCCATTCTTAAACGCAGCCTCACACTGACATTCTAGTTTTCATTCTCTCAGTGTGTAACAAAACCAGTCATTCAGCTAAAATCAAACACAGAACTGAAAACTTGAACTCCCAATATCCTCTTCTGGGGACACATTTTCTCCCCCTGCTTCTCACCCCCATTCTCATCCAGACCCAGACACCCTGAGCCAATGTTCTGCCTGCAGCTGTGGCCTGGCTGGAGCTGAGGCGCTCTGGAACTCTCAGGGAGATCCAGGCTACACAGTTCTGAGAGAGCCCTGAGCTGGCTGCTCAAACCTCCCACCGACACTGTCCCATCGGGATGGGACACGCAGGGAGCACAAACACACCGGGGAATACGGGGCTGCTGAGCAGCTCCTCAGAAGAGCTCAATGTCCATGGTCACACCAGGTACCGCCAATGTGTTTTCTCAAATCCCCCTGCGAAGCATCTGGGATCGTGGGTCACCTCTGCCTGCTCAGGGCTGAGCCCACAGAAATCCCTCCTGGAATAATCTCACCAGGCCAGGTCCGAGAAGGAGGACTCAAGCCAGGACCATGTACAGCACTTCCGTCTCTCAATCCACCAAAGTTGTACAAAACTAGAAGGAAATATTGCAGAAAGTATTTGGTTGGTGTTAAAATGAAAACTCTCAAACCAAAGCAGAAAATGCATCCACAACTTCAGTAGATGCACTGTGAGGGAGAAAACCCCTCTGTGTAAGCAGAGTCCTGTCCATACACTCTCTGCTCACCAGGAACAGGTGAGCAACACCTGTGTTCACTGAAGAGTTTGTTCTTCACTCCCAGTGAGTTCTTAGAATGGAGACACAGGGTTTGGCCTCCCAAGAATTCTGAGGAGTGCTGTAATGTCAAATACTTCTAATAAGCATCAAGGACATGATTTTGCAACAACTGATTGTTAGCATTTATTAACTGAAGGTTCATTACAGAGACTTATTAGGCTGTAAAGCACCTGCAGGGCCCAGCGGGTTGCAGTGCTGCTGCAGGATCGTGCTCAGCTCTCCAGCAAGAGCCTCGAGATTCTCAAGTTGCAGCTGGTATTTCTACCCCACAGGAGGCTGTGCCCAGCTGTGGGTCAGCCTCCTCTCTCAGGCAACAAGAGACAGGACAAGGGGAAATGGCCTCAAGCTGTGCTGAAGAGGTTCAGGTTGGACCTCAGGGAGAATTTCTTCCCTGAATGGGTTGTTAAGCATTGGCAGGGGCTGCCCAGGGCATTGTGGGGTCTCCATCCCTGGAGGTGTTCAAGGGAAGACTGGGTGGGGCACTCAGTGCTCTGGGCTGGGGCAAGGTGGGGACGGGCACAGGTTTCACTTTGTGATCTCAGAGTTATTTTCCAGCCTCAGTGGTCCTGTGGTTCTGAAGCAGTGGATTTACAATGAAAGAACCAAGTCCCTGCGGCTCATCACTGCTGCAGCTCAGGTTTCCCCATTCTGCAGGGCAAGTCGCAGTGTTCCCACTGGGTGATTTGAAGCAAAAACCATCTACAATTATAACTCTCTAAAACCTTTAAAAACCCATTTCTGTCTTTAATAATAATAGTGCAAGCTAAGCAAATAGCTCTCAAACCACTTCTCCAAATATGAAATCGGCTCCAAGACCGTGTTTTGCCTGTGGGAAGGTGAAGGCAGGGATGGAAAGTGACTCGTGGCTTTGCACAGTCTGAGGGACAAAGGCAAGCCTGACTGCTGATGCCTGCAGACTCCCTGGCAAGTCTCCCTTTGTGGCCCCATCACTTACAAAAGCACTTACGAAAGTGCACCCCATCATTTTCTCGTGTAAAATCATTAGAAAGCTGCAAGAGAATCCACAGCCTTTGCCAATAGCCAATAGAGCCGAGGAAAACAATTAGAATATTAGCAGGGCTGGGATTTCTGCTGGGATTTGACCAAGGACTGGCCAAAAGGGTTGATCAAAACTTCATAAAAACAGCCTCAGAATGTGAATGGTGTCAGAGTAAAAACTCACAGCCCCTACTCTTTAAACAATCCCAGCAATCCACAAGCAGTGTTTCTTGCCCCAGCCCGTCACAGCCTGGGGGCCTTGGCCATTTCCCTGTGGCATTTAACTGAGCCATAACACCCAGTTATCCCCAGCCTGCACCCCTGGGTTCCCGGGGTGCTGCAGGAGCTGCGTGCCCACCCAGACAGTGGGACACAAGGAAGGGCAACAATTTTACAACAAAAAAGTTATTTTTAAAATTATAAAATGCATTACAGAAGATTTAGCTTCTACAAAACAGAAAAATCAGCTTCAGAACAAGGTGGACTTTGAGCCACAAATTATCAATGTCTGTATTTGAGGGGAAACTCAGAGTTCCTGAGAAATTTCATTCCTGCTGTAATCCTGCTCCAAGCAGGAACTTTCACTGTCAGCCCTGCTGTAATCCTGCCACAACCAGAAACTTTTATGGTTTTTCCATGGACTGCATTCTTTCTGGCTAGAAACAAATTCTGGCTTTAGCTCCCAGAGGCAGTTTATCCCAGAGGTGCTCACAAGCCAGCGCTGACACTCCAGGAGCCCAGAGCTGCTCATGGCAGCAGCCTCAGGGAAAACGTGGCTGAATTCCCCCTGCACAGTTCCCAGGAGCGCCCTGGCCCCGGAGAGGAGCCCCAGCTCCCAGCAGGCAGGGCCCCAGCCCAGCTGCCCCAGCCTGGCCCCTGCAGGGAGGGGAAATGGTCTCAGCTCCTGCCACAGACCCAGAGACCCAGCCCTGGTGTCTGACCCTTCCCCATCACCTGGGGCATGCCCCAGCACTTCCCTTGGGCAGATCCTCAGCCAGAAATGAGGGCTGGATCCCAGCCAGCTGCCCAAGCCAAGGAAGTGACGATCTCTGGGAATGAGCCCATGAGTCAGACATGTTCTTCAGGCTTGTCTTGGTCTTGAAATAAAAGTATTTCAGAAATTACACCTGGAAATGTATCACAGCCTCCTATGACACCTATGAACAATTTAGACACAACCTGTGGTT
Organism: Donacobius atricapilla; assembly: GCA_013397315.1. Taxonomy (NCBI): domain Eukaryota; kingdom Metazoa; phylum Chordata; class Aves; order Passeriformes; family Mimidae; genus Donacobius; species Donacobius atricapilla. The sequence goes on along the minus strand of WBMY01002792.1, from coordinate 444,924 downwards.
GCAGGTGGAAAAGGCTCCCTCCTTCCATCCGCTCCCACCAGCTCAGGAAGGAAAACTTCCTGGGATATTCTGGGCTTTACCTGCACAGTGCAAGGAGAGGGCAGTGGGGAGTGGACAGAGCCTCAGGAGATGCCCATGCAGAGGGCATCACTGATGCTCACTGGCATTCCAGAATGCTGCGTATGTGGCAGTGACCACAGAAAGGAACTACAGCAAAAAAAGTCCCAGGGAACTACAAAGAAAAACCAGGATAGCATTTGATATCCAAGGAAGTAGAGAGGAGGAAGCATCAATGAGTCAAACTGCTCAGTGCCATTGCTTAACAACTGTGGAAGTGTGTTACATCCAGCATTCCTGGGCTCCCTGCTGACTTATTTCCATGCAGTGGTTTGGTTTTAACACAACATTACAGCTCATAGTACTGGTGAAAAGAAAAGAGCAGAGAACAGTGTGTACATCCAGAAGGACAGAGAAAATCTCCACATCCCCTGTCAAGCCAGGCCAGAAAGGGAACGAAGGCTCAGCCCCCCCTCTGTAGTGAAGGTAAAACATTCCCTGCATGCAGCACCAGAGCTGCTGACCACCCAATGGAAGGAAGAGGCTTGTGAAGGTTTGGTGCAAACCCCTCTCGGCTGTGTGTCCGTGTCACAGGCTGCTCTGGCAGTCACACACAGCATCAGAACTTGGCACATCCAGGCAGTTCCCTGAAAATCCAGCTCTAGGGAAGGTGTTTACACCTGGTTTCATGTTTTCCCACCATGTCACTCCTGCTGCTGAAAGCACTGAGGTGACTGCTCCTCTCATAGCCATGGAGATAATTTTTATTGTCTTTTTAATACATGGAATAAAATTGTAAAAACTGTTGCACGCACACTGCTGTGTGGGTTTTGGCTGGGGCTTAAACCACAACAGTTGCTTATCTCAATATCAGGATAGATAAATCACACTGGCTCAGTGCTGCACTGCAGGACCTGCAGGAAAGCTTCTGGCCCCAAATTTGTTTTGCACAGCTTATTACAGACACGTGCCACTATTATAAGAGGGTTTTGTCTGTGAGCATTTCTGCCCACCATGAATTTCAGTGCCATTAGCACAACCTGGCTGCCATTTCAGGCTCACTTGGGACACCAGGCCAGTGGGGCCCAGCCCTTGTGCAGACCTGGGAGGTGGCAGCAGTGGGAACTCTCACAAGAATCCTGCATCCCCCCAGCCAGGAGAAACCAGAGGAGCAGAGCTGTGAGACAAGAGTACAGCAGCTCTGTAAGGCTCCTCCAGCTGAGCAGTGCTGATGGCATTTGCCAGACATGTTTAGTTTCATTTATACCCTCAAATATATCCAGACACATTCAGCCTCTCGAGCCAGCAGGCACTGACATAAACATCTGAGCTGGGGAAAAAATAATGGAGTGCTGGCAGAAAGTGAGCCAAATGTGTTTGTCAGAGGCACTTGGATTTGCAAACCCAGCCCTCCGCAGCCAATTCACTCTTTGGAAATCAGTGGGAGTTTACCCGTGTCATCACTGGATCAGAATTTGGCCCCTCATCCTGCTTACCACGACCTAGAAATTAAATCCAGCTCATACACAACCAACCAGGTATTTTCTACACGTAGTCACAAGGGAAAACTTGCCAGCAGGAGAAGAGTAAGCCCTGTGGCACTCTTAGCTTGGTTTATACTTGAACCAGTATTACCAGGGGAAAAGGAAAAGCCAGCAGGAGAACACCCATAGGAGAATGCCAGGTAGAGTGGAGGCTCAGCACAGGGGAAAGTGTCAGATGTTCCAGCAACAAAGAAAATTCAAGCTCCATATTTGTACACAACTCTCCGAAGCATCTGCACTTAAAGATTTGAGCTACGTGGCCTCTCTGCCAGATGTTTCTTATTCTTTTAACATCAGAGATGGACAGAGGGAGCAAAGTGCTCCTGGGTCAGAGCAGCCCCTTGGCACCTGCCTGCCTGGCACAGCCTGAGCTCAGAGCCTGGCACAGCCCGGCAGCCTCATCTGCACCACTGCCTCCCTGAGAGGCATTTCGCTCTGCTTGGAGGGCAGCAGGAAGCCAGGGATGTTCCTGGGAAGGCGCTGGTGGGATGTTCAAACCTCCAGCCCCACGAGCACACACAGGCACGGGAAAGCAGCTGAAGGCAAGGGCAGGAGGGACCCCCTGTCACCCCAGGGCTGTCTGAGCCCTCCTAGGGGCTGGGGTCTGCAGCAGCTCCCCACCTTGTCCCTGATGCCCCCCTGCAGGAATTTCAGCTCCCAGTGGGAATCTCACAGACACCTGGTACTGCTCTGGGATTGACACAAGGACGAAACTGGGATGAAATGTTATTTTCACTTATACATGATGCCATCGCATGATCAGTGGGGCACAGATGCTGCCAGCTTTGCCCAACACACACGATGTTAATCTCAGGACTGTAAAACCCTTCTCAGGAAGACACTTTGGACCTCACATTGTCAGCAAAACCAGAACAAAGCCAAAGGCTTTCTGCTAAACACACAGGAGATAAACCAGAGGCCAAGAGCATGTGAATATACAGCTAAGTGCTCCCAGGCAGCCGCTCTGGTCTTGGCTAATTTCAACATCACAAAATGTTTTTCCAGGAAGGACTTAGAAATGAGCTGAGTCTTTTAGAACAGGAAAGAAGCCAAGCTGTCCTTTTTCATTCTTACAGTCAAAAAGGAATTCTGAAAGTCCTTTTCTAGAAAAGGAAAGGCCACATTTCATTCAAATGCTGGAAGAGCAAAAATTTTGCCCAGGTACAGCTTCGGGCTCTTCCATCTCTGGACAGTGAGTGGGAAACCTCCCTTCCCCAGCTGCTCTGAGGGGCCTCTGCTTGAAGCAGGAGAAAGGTCAGCCCTGCCGGGGGGCTGCGGCCATCCAAGGCTTCCATCAGTGCCGAGCTGCCCCAGGGACACAGCCCCGGGGGAGGGCAGGCACAGAGAGCAGAGCCCCCCACTCACTCCTTCCAGCAGGTAACCAGTGCCCCATCCTCTGCTGTGGAACAAAGCAAAGAATGTGCTCGATGTTTGGAAACTCAGATGAAAATCTTCTGTGATTAACTACAGTCTTATTTATTCAATTTATTTACTGCAGATAAATCCAGTGTTTGGAGTTGTTTTCCAAGTGCTTTGCAGATAAACAAGGCTGTATTAACATGCTGGCAGAGGTTTAAAAACTGTTTAATTGCACAAGTGGCCGCTGGCTCAGGGCTGGCAGGGACAATTCAGCAGGACAAACCAGCTGGACTTTGATCTAGACCAGCTTCTGGCCACAGGGTTCTGCTCATAACCACAGCACCAGCCCAGGGCACAGCACCTTGCAGGGCTGGGCTTCCCTGGGAAATCATTTCTGCACACAGATTGACAAGTACCTTCAGCCCTGAGACAGCGTGGAGGAAAAAACTCATTTTCTCTTCATTTCAAAAAATGCTGGAAAACAGGAAATTGAGGCAAATGTTGTAGGAATAAGAACAACATTGCTGAGGTTTGTGAACAGAGCTGCTGAACGTGTGGCTCAAGAACTGCTGAAAGAATTAAGGACACATTCCTTTCAGCTTGATTCAACAACTTTCTTTATGTAAAAAAAAATGCAGCATTAAGCTGACTGTTGTGGAAATTTTAACAGTTTTTAGCAGAGACTTATCAACTTTCATCAGAAAGCTCTCAGCCTGCATTCACAACTTGCTGTAGTTTTACCCAAGACCAGCATCAAAGTCTTTATCGATGTGATTATTTCCTGTTGCTAGATTCAGCCATTCAAAACCAGAGTCATTGCCACGTCCTGATGAAAGTAGGGAGTTTTTTGTACAGCAGTGATGCATTGTACCTACAGCAGTAATGTGTAATACCCACAGCCTCACTGAAATCAGTAATTTTTTCTAGCGCAGCAACAGAAGTCAGTCATGCTTTTGGGTTTGACCTGTATTCAATTAAAGACTCGGTAAGACAGTCAAAGTTTGAGATTCCTAATTCAGCACATTTAATTTCCGGATGCACGCCAAGGAATAAACAGAAAAGAACATTTATTTTAGTGGCTGTCGAGTTGCTTCCAAGTGCTCTGTATCCCACATCCCTCACAGGATAAATAAAACCAGATCATGCTGGGCTGAATGCAAGGGATCCCAAACCCCAGAGCCTGACTCCTGACAGAGGATCCCTGCTTGCCCAGGTGTCCCAGGGGACCCTGCAGCATCTCCTGCCCCCAGAAATGCCAGGCAGGGGCTGCAGGTGAGGAGCACAGTGCTCCCCCAGCCCGGCACCAGGCTCTGTCCCAGCACACTGCCCTTCCCCTGCTCCCCAAAGGGATGGAATTTGCATTAAGGGTCATGCCAACAGCAACAGGGAGACAAGGAACTGGAGTAAGATGTAGGGAGAATAAATGGAGGTTTATTGTATTTTGGTATGTACCAAAGCATCAGATTTCTCGACTTTGAGCACAGCAGCTGGATATTCCATAGGAGGCTTTCATGGCAGAAAAGGGTGTTTGGGAATAGTCTGCAGCATTCATCACAGAGGAGTTTGTTACGTTCAGTAATGGAAAGGACATTCGATCCAGCCGGCAGCTCCAGCACAAACCAACACACAGCAGAGCCTGGAACACGCTTTCCAAAACAAATGGAACATGAGAGCAGGTCCCCACGGAGCCAGGGAGGAAACGCTCTGCCCCACACCAGCCCCTTCTTGCTTTACCCCTGACAGAAAGCTGTTGTTTCATCCAGCCCTGCTGAGGGTGCCCACCTGGCAGTGCGATGGCAAGCACCAAAAGGCATTCCCCAGGTTGATAAATGCTGTCATAAATAGCTGTCCACAAACTTCTTTGGGGTGCCAGGTTGGACTCTGGTTTCCTGGACTTGGAGGGGAACTCACTTCACTGATGAAAACAAGCCTGTAGGAACCTCTGGGCCCAGGAGACCTGGATCCATGCCATTACCAATACTCCCACAGCTCAGAGCTACCACACCAAGATAGAGCTCAAAATGTTCCAGAAAGACCTGTGGTGATACCATGAATTCAAAAGGAGCCCTTTCCTTGTAATCAGTAGGGCAGCAGCACGTGCCTTTCGCCAGCACCTTCACTGGGCTTACTGGGAATGCCTCATGTGATGATTCCAGTTCAGCTCTGCTGCTCCTGCTCGTCCCCTCCTGCCACCCAGGGCGCTCCTGCTTGAGACACGAGGCCTTCAAATCGTGCCCCCTGCCACAGGGAACTTCTTTACATGCTTCAGCCGACTTCAGGCATTTTTAGCATTGCACTTAAAAACACCAGTTTTTTAAAAATGCACTTTTTGTAACAGTTCAGATGTTTCTCTGCACAAGGATGAGGTTAAACACAACCTGGACAACCAGTTTGCAGAGCACAGAGAAAGAAACTACACAATATTACTCAATACTGGAGCACAATTAGCCAGCAGAGACTTCAGAAACCTCATCTGGAGATGTTTGTGAAGTGGTTTTTTGACTAGATCTTGATTTTGCCTGTGGTGATCCACTTTAAACCGTAACAAAAATAAACTTATTAAGTCTAATAAGTGACACCACAGCTTTAGTGTGGTTTAAATGTTCAGCCATCCCACATGCACAGCTCAAAGCAGAGCAGTTCATGAGCGTTTAATTTGCCATAGGACACAGCCACTACCAGAGCCTTGGAGAGCCAACAGCCACAGTCCCTGAGAGCCATTAAAGAAGCCATAGGGAAATATTTTTAAGACAAAAGTAGCAGAAGACACAGTGGGAGATCATTATCCAGCTATGACCTCACTGTTTCAATTAGGAAAATTATAATTTTTAAAGGATTTTTAATTAGATATTCACAGCTGCTTGAAAGTTGCGGAGAATTACTCTGATGAACATACAAATGGAGAAAAAGGAGAAAATGACAAGTTTGAACTCTCCGCTTTCTACCTTTTAATCCATATCACACTTCCACATACCTTCTCCTCCCAAACAATTCTTCACATGCTATTCCAGAGAAAAATTATTCCACCACTTAGAGCCAAAGGTTTTAAAATGTCCCAGCAAGTGACCATCCCCTCTGCCTTCACCAGCTTATCAGTGCCAGTTCTCCACAAACCCAGCTTCATTTAGCACACACAGCCCCAGAACCCACACGTTTACTTTTTGCTGGCATAGTTTTAGCAGGAAAGTCTTCTAATGCAAGTTAAACTTATTCAGGAGAGGGTGGTCCAAGTCTATGTGACCCATCATAGCAAGTTCAGCAAGTAAACTACATTTACCAGGTAAAAAGCACTCTTACTCCCCATGCTGCCAACAGGAAGACCCCAGAGTGGCATTCAGGCTTCCTTACCTGCAGGACAGGCATCTTTGCTTCCCTTCTCCCCACAGTTCAGCCCAGAAGAACTCACATTTTCTAGCCTTGACCTTGAATTTCAAGACTCACATAGTAACTCCTACCTTCGTGAGGCTTCCCACACCCTGCTGTTGCTGGCTTCCCATCACAAGCCTCAAAACAAGGACTAAGGCACAACAGAGAGCACTCAGCCCAGCAGGGCCTGACCCTGTGCCCGCCTTAAACAGCCCCAGGGGTTTTTGTGCCTGCGGCAGGCACCTGCACCTCACCCCTCTGGCACCTGAAAATAACGCAGCTCCCTGGCTGATCAGCACTGCTGACAAACTGAGAGCAGCAGCGATCAGGTGGGCAGGGGAAGGGCTGCAGCTGACACCTGCACTCTGCTTTGAAATTGTTTATTTAATTGTCACTGGGAAATAAAACATAATTCAGAAACACACTCTGACCCTTAGCTTGGGGATAAACAGCCCTGCCTCATGTCCCATACCCTGAGGTATCTCTTGGCTTCTTTGGGCGAGGGTTGGTTAGTCTTTTAGTTGGGGGCTTCTGTTTGTTTTTGCAAAAATTTAAAGCCTGAATTAAAGACCAGTGTGCAGGGCCACCTTCAGCTGATGACAAATTGTTATTCCAGGACAAGTAAAAACCGCAGCAAAAATCAACTTTTGCTTTGCTTTCAGTTGGCTGGGAGGTGTTCAGGTTCTTATTAATGAACTGCAGAATATTTTCCTTTCACTACTGCATTAGACCTACAGGTTATGGGGGCTATAGATTTGTAAGCTTGCTGCCTTCCCCTGTGGATGTAAATCCGTGATGTATAGTGGCCATCAGGAAACAGGAACATGCCTGAATAATCACCCTCACAAAACAGCTCCAGAGAGCAAGACAGAGACCTCCAAAATCTGGTTCAGTGCTGCTTTTGCAATTCAAACCATGAAAAAAGCACTCCAGCTAATGTTTGGGATGAGTGTTAAAGACATCCAGCCTGCACCTGCAGAAGTGCTTTAGCAGGAGTGCCTGGAGTGCATTTGCAGGTGCCGGACTCTGCCTGCAAGGTGGCCTGACAGGAGATTAAAGATCTCCCTGAGAGCACAGGAACCACCGATGGAGCTGTCACTGCTGATCAAACATGGAATTACCCTGGCTGAGGATCTGCTCCAGTAATGAGGAGAGCAGATCTTCCTCAGCACAGCCAGTGTTAAACAGGCTTTTCCTCTAAACTGGAGTGACAGACAACCCCTCCCTTCGTGCCCACCTCTAACAACTGCCCATGTGAAAGGGAAAGGTGTCACAGCCTCCCAGACAAGGAAATACAGACCTTTCTCAGCTCAGCAGGTTCTGGTGGTGCTGGGATGAGAAGCACCCAGCAGGAGCTCCCGCTGTGGCTGCCCACCCTGCGGATGATTTACAGAGCCCCGGGTCATCTGTGTGGATGGAGTTCAAAAGCAGCAGCCCCCGGGGGCCCGGCCCTTCACACCTGGTGTGGACATCAGCAGCAGCCCTTCCCACCCAGGAGAAGATGGATTGCCTCCAGCCCACCCAGCTGAGGGAGGACAGGAGGAATCTGGGGCACAGAGCTGCTGGGGACAGGAGGGGACAGGAGGGGACAGGAGGGGACAGGGGGCAGCCGTGGCCCAGTCCCCTTTCCAAGGTACATTCCTCTGAAGTGCTGCAGCGTTCCCTGCCCTGTGCTCAGCACCACACTGCCCACGCAAACAGCACTGACTGTCCCAAAATCAGTATTTGCACAAAGACACCGGCAGCTCCAAACGCCGACCGTGCTCCCACACTCGGTTGCTGCTTTGCTGGCAGCTTGTCCAGCTCATTACAATGGAACTAAAACGCCGGACTGTGGCCTTGAGCCACAGGAGAGTTGTACCTAAGTGTGTTATTTTGAAAATTCCCAACAAGGCATTTGGAGGGTCATGTCATCCTTTCCAAGGCATCCAGCAACCCACTGAGGCATTGAAGGAATTTGGCCAGCAAGAAGCTGCGAAGGAAAAGAACAACATGAAAACATATTTTAAGGGACCTTTAAGGAGAATTGGCACAATGCAGAGAGAAGAGAGAGCATCAGGAGGGATAAACAGGCAGAGGGGGAATGCTGAGTTGCAGGAACAGAGGCACCTGCGGTGCTGGCCTGGGAAACAGCTGGGACTGTGTCACAAGGGAACAGTGGGATGAGGGAGGGACCAGGCAATGTCTGCAATGGAAGAACAAATTAAAAACCAAACACCGTCAAACAAAATCCAGATACATAATTCAGGTACCTAATTAAGATTAGAATGGTATGAAAATCACCTTTTGCTGACACTGATGCATGGAACACATCAGGGTGGTGGTCTCCAAAGCTGTGTTCTGCCTCCTGAATAGAATTTCTATTGACTCCTGTAAATAAAGAGATCATCCACCATTTCTGTCAAGATCCCGTCTGTGGATCAGCCCCACCACAACTTTCTTGAAGGAAGCTGAAGATCACCTGAAGATCCAGAGCCTCACACACCAACCCCTGATGGGCATGAAGTGCATCCAGATTCCCTGTGCTGGGCTGTCCCAGGGGTACCAGCACCATCATTAATAAGAGAGTAATGAGCAGGCTGCCCACTAGAGATGCAGAGTCCCTGCCTGAAAGGTGAGGCTGTTTCCACCTCTTGAGAAGGAAAGAATCATTCGTCCCATACATCATTTGCTTTCTACGACTCCATTCCCTGAAGCTGAGTCTTTTTCCACTGGCTCTTTCACACTGAGGAAGGAGAAGAAGAAAACACTGATTTAAAGAGTAAACAGAGAAACAGCAAAGCAAAGCTGGATCCCCGTGAAGGCCCTGGCAGGGCCGGGTGAGTGTGTGTGCTGGGGAAGTCTGGCTGTGCCCGACTCCTGGAGCAGTGTTCCAGAGCTGTGAGCGAGGCTGGGCTGTGTGACAGACCAGGGCTGCTCGCAGCTGGGGTCCAGCGGGGTCTGCTGGATAGAGATCCCCGGGCTGAGCTTCAGAGCAAGAGTGTCACCCTGACCCCCTGACCCAAGGCTCGGGGCAGCCGGGCTGTGCCCTCCTGCCACCTCAGGTATTTGTGCACTCCTGTGCAGGTCTCCTGCCGACCTGCCCGCTGTCACCTGCCCACGGTGACCTGCCCACTGTGTCTGCAGGTGCCCCCAGGAGCACAAACCCCACACAGACGAGCTGTGGAGCAGCTCTGCCTTCCCTCCTGGCTTGCACAAAGCCAGGTCATTCCACAGAAAGGTGCGTTAGGAACTGAACTGCTGAAATGGGAGCTGAAATTGTGCTCCAGTTCTGATATGTACAATTTGCTGTGCAGATGCAGTTCACAAACACTTCCTTCACTCAGCTTTCCTCTTCCCAGCACTCCTGAGCTCACACTCAGTCACTCTTTCTTGCCAAAATATAGTTTCACTTAACAAAAAGCTCCCTTCATTCTCCCTAGTAATGAATTCCAGCTAAACCAATGTCCTAAAGTCAGACATGGGCCAGAATTGCCAGCAGAGCAGCGAGCTCAGCACGGGTTTGTACAACCATTGTGTTCTTCATAACGCCGCCCCGGGAAATCCCAGCCACATTATAATAAAATATTCCACATGTTCCTCAGCCACCTTCCAGAGGGGGAACTTTGTATCTCTTGTAATTTAATGCTCTGCCTCTCAGAAGTGAGAGCTGCAGCATAATGACAGCAGACAGCATATCCTGACATGAAAACCTTGCTCTTAAAATATTGACAAGGTCCATGTACATTCAAAATATTTGGTTTTATTTTAATGCAGATTTTCAGATATGTGATTTTGGAAAATGTTCTCAGAAGTGACTTCAGTTCCTTGTCTACCATGTCTACTAATTATGGAGACTGGTACAAATAATTTAAAAATGTCTTTTGACTCATGTTTAAATTCACACAAGCACAGCATTGGAATGTGTCACTCCAGAAGCCTTGACCTCAGTCATCCAGAAGAAAAAATCTGATGAACTGAAAGAAAGTAATTGATGCTTTGCTTTTCAGACAGTCATTAAGATGGGGAAAACACACCTAACAACAGCCTTCTCACCCTCTCTAGCACTCAGGGGAACAGAATCCAGCCTGAGCTGTCAAGATTTCCCCTGTTCTGAGGGTAGCACCTAAAAATGCCACCCAGGATTTAGTGCAGGGCTCAGTTGAGGCGTTGTTCTTTTTTCTGAGACCCCAAGTGCCAGTCACACGAGTGGTCAGTGTTTCCTGGCCCCAGCTCCCGTGCTGAATCAAGGTGAGCCCATCCATGCTTCACTGCGGCAACCCTGAGACGACAAACTCCAGCCAGAGAATTCCATGAGTAAAGTTCTAACTGGCTTCCAGAGGACACCCCATCCCTGCCAACCCTCCTGAACTCCCTCAGCTCACATTTGATTCTGAACTCGTCTGAACAATTTTAAAACCTTCAAAAATGTGTTTGAGGCTTTATCTTATCTTTAAAGTTTTGTATTGCCTTTACATCTCTGGTCGAACTCCTCCTAGAAGGAGGTTTGCCCTAGAATGATACTTGCAGCAGAAAGGTGCTGTCAGTCGAGTTTGGGGCTGTTACTGACACCTCTGAGCCGAAAAGGACCTGAAGCACCGACGGAGGCCGTCTACAGCCAGAGGAAACTTGTCCCTCCAAAAGCGACCTGCAGGTGTCACCGGCCGGTTTGGGGAGGGGCCATGCACGAACTCCCCGCGGACAGCGAGGGCACCTGGTCTGCGAGGGCACCGAGCCCGGGGGCGGCNAGGCGGCGGCGGGCGCTTCTCCCCTCCCCGGCCGGCAGCGAGCGGTGCCGATGGGGCTGCGGGGAGCCCGGGCAGGGTCCCCCCCCGGAGGAGGAGTCGGTGCGGGTCTGGCCCTGCCCGGCCCTGCCCGGCCCCGCGGCTGGAACGCCCAGGGTTTGTGCGAGGGATGCGAACCGAGTTAATTTCGCTTGGAACGGTTCCTGGCGGGGAAGGAGCTGACGTGTGGGGACGCCTCCGGGGGATGAGCCGCCGGCGGAGCCGGGAGCGCTCCGCGCAGCCGGGCCCGGTCCGCAGCCGGGATACACGGCGGGCACCGGCTGCGGCTCCCCGGGCTGCTCCCGG
>WBMY01002792.1:401507-425391 GCA_013397315.1 Donacobius atricapilla | reverse complement strand
CGTGCCGAGCCCGGGGCAGCCCCGCTCCGCGCATCTCCTGGCTGCTGCCCGACGGCAGCCGCCTGTCGCGCTCCTCCGCGGGCAGCCGCAGGGCCGCCGTGGCGGCGGACGGCACGCTGGTGATCCGGGCGCTCTCCGTGTACGACCGGGGCCTCTACACGTGCCTGGCCGAGAGCCCCGCGGGCTCCGACACGCTCCCCGTGAGGCTGCAGGTGGTGGCCGCCCCTCCCGCCGTGCTGGGCGAGAAGAGGCAAAGCGTGGCGGCGGCGGCGGGGGACAGCCTGGAGCTGCCCTGCAGGGCGCAAGGGCAGCCCCAGCCCAGCGTGCACTGGGTGCTCCCCGACGGCACGGCCGTGAGGCCGCTGCAGCGGCCGCAGCCGCGGCTCTCGGTGCTCCCCGACGGCACCCTGCGCCTGGGCAGCGTGGGCCCCTCCGACAGCGGCAGCTACGAGTGCATAGCCACCAGCTCCACGGGCTCGGACAGGAGGGTGGTCAGCCTCGCGGTGCAGCGCAGAGACACGCTGCCCAAAATAGCCGACGCCTCCCAAGAGCTGACCCGGCTGAATTTTGGGGAGAGGTTGCTCCTGAACTGTACAGCAAGTGGGGAGCCCAAGCCCAGGATAATCTGGAGGCTGCCCTCCAAGGCTGTTGTGGACCAATGGCACAGGTATGACCCCTTTTTCCTTCCTTCAAATACTGTCTCCTCTGGTGCTCACATAAGAGCCTATTACAGCATTAAAACACTGTGAACTAAACCGATTTTTAAGCATTTAACAGTGGTGAAACATCTGTTCTAACAGCATCTATATCTAATAACAAACGTAATAACAGATCAAACCAGTTGCCATAAGCGGGTGAGGTCTCAAAACAGGTACAAGTCGTATTTGAATTAAGGCGACCACTGCCACGATGCACTGGCTGACTGCAGTCAGTTTAGAGGAGGGGAAGTCACTTGTAACAGATTTGTGAAGCAGCGATCAGGAGGGAGGGGTTTCTTTCATCTCTGCCACATCTACCTTTGGGGGTCTCCCCACACCCCTCCCACAGTAACACTTCACCTCCACCCTAGGAGAGACAGCCCCAGCTCAAGGTGTTCCCAGCCGGGGCAGCACCGCTCACATCCCCACAACACCAAAACTGACAATGACATCANCAGGCAGGAGGCAGTCTCGGTTCTCTGGGCCGGGCACAGCAGAGCAGGACGCGGTGTTGGGGAGCGAGGACAGGCAGGAGGCAGTCTCGGTTCTTTGGGCCGGGCAGAGCAGAGCGGGACGCGGTGTTTGGGAGCGGGGACAGGCAGGAGGCAGGCTGTGACAGGCTGTGTCCCTCGCTCCGCAGGGCGCGATGCCGCGGGGCACGGCGCTGCCGGGCGCTGGGCAGTGCTGCCCAACGGGACGCTGTCCATCCCCNGCCGCCCCTCCCGCCGTGCTGGGCGAGAAGAGGCAAAGCGTGGCGGCGGCGGCGGGGGACAGCCTGGAGCTGCCCTGCAGGGCGCAAGGGCAGCCCCAGCCCAGCGTGCACTGGGTGCTCCCCGACGGCACGGCCGTGAGGCCGCTGCAGCGGCCGCAGCCGCGGCTCTCGGTGCTCCCCGACGGCACCCTGCGCCTGGGCAGCGTGGGCCCCTCCGACAGCGGCAGCTACGAGTGCATAGCCACCAGCTCCACGGGCTCGGACAGGAGGGTGGTCAGCCTCGCGGTGCAGCGCAGAGACACGCTGCCCAAAATAGCCGACGCCTCCCAAGAGCTGACCCGGCTGAATTTTGGGGAGAGGTTGCTCCTGAACTGTACAGCAAGTGGGGAGCCCAAGCCCAGGATAATCTGGAGGCTGCCCTCCAAGGCTGTTGTGGACCAATGGCACAGGTATGACCCCTTTTTCCTTCCTTCAAATACTGTCTCCTCTGGTGCTCACATAAGAGCCTATTACAGCATTAAAACACTGTGAACTAAACCGATTTTTAAGCATTTAACAGTGGTGAAACATCTGTTCTAACAGCATCTATATCTAATAACAAACGTAATAACAGATCAAACCAGTTGCCATAAGCGGGTGAGGTCTCAAAACAGGTACAAGTCGTATTTGAATTAAGGCGACCACTGCCACGATGCACTGGCTGACTGCAGTCAGTTTAGAGGAGGGGAAGTCACTTGTAACAGATTTGTGAAGCAGCGATCAGGAGGGAGGGGTTTCTTTCATCTCTGCCACATCTACCTTTGGGGGTCTCCCCACACCCCTCCCACAGTAACACTTCACCTCCACCCTAGGAGAGACAGCCCCAGCTCAAGGTGTTCCCAGCCGGGGCAGCACCGCTCACATCCCCACAACACCAAAACTGACAATGACATCAGGGCAGGACACTCTGGGCAGGCAGGTGCCGTGGGCACAGTGCCTTTGGGAAGGGCTTCTGTGCTGTATCGTGCTGTTAACACATTCAGTCCCTTCCCGTGCTCGGTACTCACCCCCAGCACTTGTTTCCATAATTCTTCTCCTCTCTCTCCCCACAACAGAATGGGAAGTCGGATCCATGTCTACCCCAATGGCTCCTTGGCTATTGAGGCAGTTACAGAAAAGGATGCAGGTAATTATCTGTGCGTTGCCAGAAACAGAATTGGGGATGATCTGATACTGATGAAAGTCAGCATCACCATGAAGCCAGCCAAGATTGACCACAAGCAGCAGTTCAAGAAGCTGGTGCCGTATGGGAAGGATTTCAGAGTGGACTGCAAGGCCTCGGGGTCACCCACACCGGAAATATCCTGGGGCCTGCCGGACGGGACAGTGGTGAACAATGCGATGCTGGCGGACGACAGCGGGCACAGGGCTCGCAGGTACGTCCTCTTCAACAACGGCACTCTGTACCTCAACAAAGCTGGGGTGGCAGAAGGAGGAGATTACACGTGCTACGCCCAAAACACTCTGGGCAGGGATGAGATGAAGGTCCACGTCACAGTCATTGTGGCAGCCCCCCAGATAAAGCACAACTACAAGACACACGTTACCGTGGCAGCTGGAGACACAGCCCTGCTGGACTGTGAAGCAGCCGGAGAACCCAGGGCACAGATCTTCTGGCTGCTGCCCTCCGGTGAGATGATCTCCTCATCCGCAGACCGACACTCCCTGCACGCCAACGGCTCGCTGTCCATCAGCCAGGCCAGCCTGCTGGACGCTGGGGAGTACCTGTGTGTGGCTCGGAACCCTGGCGGGGACGACTCCAAACTGTACAGGCTGGATGTGGCTGCAAAGGCCCCCATCATTAATGGCTTACACAGGAACAAAACCATCATGAAGGTGACGGCAGTGAGGCACTCCAAGAAACACATCGACTGCCGGGCAGAAGGGACACCTCCTCCTCAGATTATGTGGATCATGCCTGATAACATTTTCCTAACAGCCCCATATTACGGGAGCAGGGTTGTGGTGCACAAAAACGGGACACTGGAGATTCGGAACATCAGGCCCTCAGACACAGCGGATTTTATCTGTGTGGCACGAAACGATGCGGGAGAGTCTGTGCTGGTGGTGCAGCTGGAAGTCACAGAAATGCTACGGAGACCAATGTTCAAAAACCCTTTCAATGAAAAAATAGTAGTAAAACCTGGGAAAACTGTCACACTGAACTGTTCTGTGGATGGAAACCCTCCCCCAGATATAAGCTGGATGCTGCCCAATGGCACGTGGTTTCCCAGCAGCATCAGGACATCCCAGTTTTTCACAGGAAGCAACGGGACCCTGACCCTCCATAACCCCCAGGGGCAGCACGCCGGGCGCTACCGCTGCGCTGCCCGCAACCAGGTTGGCTACATAGAAAAGCTGCTGGTCCTGGAGGTTGCCCAGAAGCCGCAGATCCTGACGCGCCCCGCCGGGCTGGTGAAGGGGGTCAGCGGGGAGCCTCTGTCCCTTCACTGCCTGGCCGAGGGCAGCCCCAGGCCCCGGGTGGCGTGGGCGCTGCCGGGGGGCCGCGTGCTGGAGCGGCCGCAGGCCAGCGGGAGGTTCCTGCTGCTGGAGAACGGCACGCTGCTCATCCGGGCAGCCGAGGCCCAGGACGCGGGCAGCTACGTCTGCAGGGCCCACAACGATGCTGGAGAGTCCTCCCTCACCACTGCTGTCGTGGTCGCAGCCTACGCCCCTCGGATCGTGGGCAGACCCCCCCCGGCCATCCACACCACGCCGGGGGCAGCGGTTCAGCTCCACTGCGTGGCGCTGGGCATCCCCAAACCAGAGATTTCCTGGGAGTTACCTGACCGCTCCATACTGTCCACAGCTCACCAGGGCCAGGGCTCCGGGGGAGAGCTGCTCCACCCCACGGGGACCCTGCTCCTGCAGAGCCCCCGACCCTCCCATTCCGGCACGTACAAGTGCACGGCGAGGAACCCCCTTGGCACCGACTCTGCAGGGACATACATCCACATCATCTGAGTCACAAATGCAGCAGGAACGGCGGGGAACACGGGCTGCAGCTGGGCTGGGGTCATCCTTGCAATGGCTTTGACCAAAGGCAGCCACAAGCGCTCACGTGAACACATCCACAGCATTCAGTCTGCAGGGACTGGGCAAAAGGAGAAAGGAAGGGGGAATTAGCTCCAACAGTATTTACTGGCTTTGGTTCTCTCCATGTTCAGGGGATTTTAAATCAAAGCAAAATCAGGGCACTTCTGCTCTGTAAAGTAATAGCAAACATCGACTATCAAACACGGTAACTTTCTGGAAATGTGACCAGAGAGCTCTTGTACAGACATAGTTTTGCATCAGTTCAGTATTGCTCACCTTGTGTGACTGTCACAGGCATGGATCAGAGAGGGCAAGGACACCTGGGAAGCCAAGAGCAGGTTTACTGGGATGCAGGTTACCTTCTTCATGTGTTTTAATCTTTAGTATGTTTTTAAAATAAATATTCAATGCTGTAACAAGTAGTGAATTATTTTTAATAGCACAGCTGTGGTTGCCACGGTCTTTTCTGCAGAGCTGTGGGATGACACAGAACAGCTCAGTTTGGAGCAAGAGAGGAAGCTCTGCTCAGCACTGGTGGGCCAGTGCACACAGACTGGGTGTAGAATCACTCCAGCTTGGCATCGCCTTCTTATTGTCACAAAAGCATTTTTTAAAGATTTCTCAATAGACTGAAAATCATGTCAATTTGAATCTCAATTTAGAATTGTGATGCCTCAGTTGAGCAGCCAGGTAGGTTTAAGAAGCAAATTATGTTAGCACAAAACAGGAAAAAAGTATTACCAGGTATTCCAGTAGGTTTATTAACATCACATTGTGGCTTTTAATAGAAACTTTAAGAAGTTCTAATACAAGCAATAAACCCACTTCAGCACCTTTGTACCACAATAAGAGCAAGAGGAATCGGTACTTTAAACAAAGAAGTCTATAAAGTGCATATGAAAATCACAGTCAAATAAACATTTCGAGCAATGCTTGTTCTGCCAACAAAGAAAGAGGTGAACATTTTAATGAACAAATTAACTTCTATGCCAAAATCAGAAGTGTCTTTTAGTTCAGTAGTTTGGTCCAGTGCAGTTCTTGAAAAAAAAATTAAAATAAAAAAGTGTTTTCTACAAATAAATAAATTCAGCATTCCTTGTCCTCTTTAAAAGTAACAGGACCTAAAAAGCACCAAATTCATAAAAATTGCCATAACACTCTTCAATTAGGCCCATAAAAGTCCAGATTTTGAAATCTGTAAACCTAAACCCAACCCCCAACCTTGTTACATATTCACATCAACTGCAGCACAAAAAATAATGATGGAAATAAGAAGAGAACTCATGTTCTGCTGCCCAGCGATGAGGAGTGCATCGAATGTCCTGTGTCCTGCTCCTCAGTGCAAACATCCCCTGCATCCCCCCTCGCTGTGCTCAGAAGTGGGGTGCCCATACTGGCTCACCCCTTGCTGCTTACCTGGGGGAGGAAGAAAAGGGGGTGACCGTACCAAAATACAGAAAATCACTGAATTTGGTGCAGCAGTCAGCAAATCCCTTATTCCCCTGAGGTCAGGAGCACTCACTTCCCTGCGGGCTCCTCCTGCACAGGACTGAAGGTGAGTGTGTTCCCAGGGCTGCCCGGGGACCAGGGGGCTCCAGGGGGTGCCCCAGCACCGGGATTTGGTGCCACAGCAGAAGGACTGGGACACCTGTGCAGCTGCCAGTCGGTGAATGACCTCCACGTGCCTCGAGCAGCAGGCAAACAGGCAGAAAGCCTCCGGAAAGACAATTCCACCTTCAGACACAAATTGCCGTGTGTCTGCACACACACACCGACTGCAGAGCTGCTGCTGCAGCTGCCTGAGCAGCACTGCTGCTGCTGGGGCTGCTGCTGCTGCTGGGGCTGCTGCAAGCTGGAACTGGGAACTGCAACGGGAGGGGAAAGGGGAACAAACCCCACAGTGCCTGAGCCAGGGCAGGAACAAACCCCACAGTGCCTCAGACAGAGCAGGAACAAACCCCGCAGTGCCCCGGCGCAGGGGCCAGCAGGTGGGAGGGCAGTGGCGGCAGGAGGGGGTCCTGCACAGCAAGGGCACAGGGAGCACCCTGAGAACTCTCAGAACATCTGCTCTCTTCCTTCCCTGCCGTGTCCCACCAGGGTGTTCAGCCTGCAGAAGGGAAGGCTTCAGGGAGGCCCCACTGCAGCTGGGGCACTGAGCACAATGGGATCAGGGCCCCAAACTCAGCGTCTACCACCCATCTCTGCTCTCTCATCTTTACGGATCTCCCTCCTAAACCCCCGATTTTTTTTCTCATTAGACACAGTGAAAATGCATGTGCTTTTAATGCTTTTAATTAAGTGATTCTTTGGAAACCTGACATGCTGAACAAAACTGGAGTAATCCTGTACCCTAATAACTCTGTGGGCGCTACAGAAACTGCCCAAGCTTTGCTCAGCAAAACCTGGCACTTACTGAAGGCAGTTTCAGTGTTTTACAAGACTTCAGCATCTTTTCCCTTTCTGAAACCAAATCCTTCACTTAAAACCTGTTGTGTAATCTGCTGGCTACCAGGCTGTTGTAACTGCTGAGGTTAGACACAGGCACTAACCGGCACACCAGGGTTTTTTGGGAACATAAACCCAACCCACAGCACCTTTTTTTGTGCAGTGCTGGCAGAGGGGTCTGCACCAGGCAGGTGCCCACTGCAGCGACACTCTCCCATCAGTCTGTTCAATTTATAAGAACTATTAAAAAAAAAAATCAAAAATGGATGAAAATTTTATAAGATTAATGCGTTTAAACTCAAAAGCTGCAATTTCAGCATGACTGTATTTTCTCTACTTTTCTATAGCAAACTTTTCCTAGTTATGCTCACCTTAAACACATTCAAAAGCCCGAGCAGGGCAGGAGCTGACGCAGGGGCCGAGCCTGGGGAGGGAAAACAGCAGCTCGGGCCATTGCCTGCCCCTGCAGGATACAGCCCGGAGCTCCAGCGAGGCTGGTTCTGCACACAAACCCCACCAGGCTGTCCCAGAGAGTGGCAGAGTGGCCAGCAGCATTCCCTCCGGACAGCGCCGCTGACCGCTGCGCCCGGGCACTGCTCTGCTCCCGCAGGTGGGAGCACTGCCCGTGGGGTCTGACACAGCCCTTCACCACACAGGGCCTGCAGAGACCCTCTAACGGGGCTTTGCAAAGGGCCAGAAATGAAATTGTCTGCCCCAGGAGCCGCTGCTGTGAGGCTGCAACCCTTTGTTAGGTTGGAAGCACCTGAAAACCACCCAAAACAGGAGCTGCATGCTCTGCCTTCCCTCAGAGCAGTGGTACAGAGCACTGCTGATCCATCTCTGTAGAGACACAGTCTAAACTGAACCCAATTTCTGGCCTGAAATTTAAATGGACAAAGTAATTTTGAGGATTGGCACTTGTAAATGAGAATGAAAGAAGCTCAAAGACTGTGGGCTGCTGCACGTTCTATGTCACATAAAGCATCTCGCTACTACTGCTGAACAAAAGTTGCGTGTCAGATCAAAAGCATGACGTGAACATCCTAATACGTTAAGACAATTTTATCAGATGGCAACAGTTTATGCACTCTCTGCAATTTGACAAAAACCGTGTATCTGTCAGACGTCAAAGGTAATCTTATACATTTGTTTTCAAAAGCAGCATTTCCTTAAACTTTTTAGCCACTCTCTGGTATATTCTGAGGACCTTACACAGTTGTAATACAGGTTGATTGTATTTGGAGCTTCAGAAATAAATATCTAACATTTATAACTGGAACCAAACTTTTAAACTTTTGCTTGGAGGAGTGACAGTAATGTTTCTCAAATTATCACAAAGGGCTGCTGCCCTCTGGAGCTGGTAAATCGTTGTAAAACTGTAATTCACTAACTAGAAGAAACAAGACAATCCTACACAAAATAAAGCACATACCAGAAATGCTGAAAAAATGTGAGCCTGTGGATTTTGCACCTAGTGGATGGCAAATTAGCCACCTTGGCTCTTGGTACAAATCACAGAGGAAATACCCCAAAGGGCCTTTGCTCCTTTACTCGTCCCTCTCTCCCTTCACTCCCTGCTGAACCTCACCGGCTCTCTGGCACTGCCACCACTGGAGCTGGGGCTGGCTTGTCAAAGCCACCCAAAAAGTTCAGCAGGAGCTCTGGGGAGGTGTTTCAGGTTCTGTGTGGGCATCAAACACTCACCTCAGCCCTGGAGCTCCACTTTGACTTTTGTTTCCTGCCCTTTACCTTCTTTTCATCTGTGGCAGGTTTGCCCTGATCTGAAAGCTCTCCCAGCTTTCTTTCTGGTTCCTGAGACACAGGTGAGATGGGCTCTTCCTCTTCCTCCTCCTCCTGAGGAAGCGGCAAGGGCTCGAGGCAGTAGCTCCGTGGTTTGGGTTTGGGCTGTGTGTGGTACAGCAGCAGGTGCTGCTGCTCCTCCTGTTTGATCACTTTCTGTCAACACAAACAGTCCCAAACCGTGCCCAGGACAGAGGGGCAGGATTTTTGTGACCTTCAGATAAATTCCAAGGGGACACCTTTTGTTTGGTTGACATCTGAAGACCCTGGTTTGGAACCAAAGGGAAGTCAGGATGTAAGGAAGTTGAACAATGCATTTGCTTTTGTACATCACTGTTTGAGTCAGAAAAAAACAGTAAGGATGTTTCCCCTCCACAAAATGCACACAAAGGGGATTTTAATTTCTGTGCAAGGCTGCCACTTGAGAAAAGCAATTATATTTTTATAGTAGCATTTGCTTATAGACATGCCAAAAATCTTAAGTGCCATTGATGATATTTTGGCAGAAAAGACAAATATCTGTCAGAAACTGCTTATCTGAGAATAAAAGTTTACATCTCTTGCTGAAAGATAACACATTCAAATCAGGGAAGGAAGCCTAAGCACTATATGGCCAAAACAGTCTGCAGAATGAAAAGCTCTATCCCTAAGCTCTATCCTTCTCTTTTAAATAAATTCACATTAAAAAATTATCCAGGGATGGGGCATCCGTAGCTTCTCTGAGCAAGCAGCCCTAGGGTCTCCTCCCTTCACAGGGAACAATTCTTTCCCAAAAATCCTGCCTCTGGCAGTGGGAAGCCATTCCCTATGTCCTGTCCCTCCAGGCTCTTGCTCAAAGTCCCTCTAGAGCTCTCCTGGAGAGAAACACCAAACCCTCTGCCATTTGCAGCTGGTTTTAGAGGTGTCACTTGGCCAGCCCCGCGCTCCTGGGTGCTGGCAGCACTGCCCACAGAAAGCCCAGCTGTGCCAGGGACCACAGGGCGGGGGCTGCAGCTTTCCTGGGCACTGGGAGGGCACGGGCAGCCCTGCCCCAGGGTCTGCAGCCCTGCAGCTCTGCCTGCCTGCAGCTCCCAGCTCAGCAGAACCTGAGACCAGAGCAGAGCTTTGCTCTCGCCTGCTCCTCACCCACGGGGTCACAGCCTGGGGCTCTGTGGCCCTTGCTGGGCATGGGGGAGCCAGTGGGGGCACAGGTGACTGTGGGTTTCTTGTCTTCTTTTCTTCTGTTAGAGCCAGGATCAGTGCAAGGGAGACACAGCTTTCATGTTCAGACTCGGTGTTTATGAATTCTTATCTATAGCACAGCCTCACGAGTCGTGAGCTCTAACAAGGTGAAGATGGATCTAACTCCTTCCATGGTCTTTTTAAGCACTAATTCCCCAATAACAAGATGACACCTACATTGTTTATACTTTTGACCCAATAATGACTGCCCAAGGCCCACAATGCAGACCCCTTCACCCAATTAGGGAAAGCCACCCAAAACCATGACAAAGAAGGTGGAGAAGAAGGACTTAGCCAGCACCTTAAATTCTCCATCTTGCCCCATATATATTACTATATACTAAAATCTTAAACTCTATTATCCACCCTGTGATGTCACACACTTCTATTCAAACCACACACCCACAATCCCGGTGCTGTCACTCAATTTTGGAAGCCTCTTCCCTGGCCTCAGGTCAAATGTGGTGCTTGCTTGGGGGTCAGTGCCTGTCAGCACAGAAAGCCTGAAATTCCCAGTGCCCAGGGTTCCAGCAGGTGACACTGTCCCACAGGTGACCACGTCCCCCAGGGGAGCCTGGGCAGTGGCAGCAGCTGCCAGGCCCTGGCGATGCTCTCGGAGCTCTGGTCCCCCTGCTCCTTCTGGGGAGCAAACACACCCATCAGCCAGACAGACACGGGCACAGGACACACCACCACTGCTTTCACTATTAGAAAACATCCACTTTCTGCATGAATCATTTCCTTGTACTTTTACTAAATTTAAGCAAGTGGCTTTGCAAGGTTTTTGGATTTTTCTCTTTGTTTGAAAAACAAAAGTTTTCTTTTCGTCTCTTCTTTAAATGCAACATAGAAAGTACATAATACAAGTCTAGTGCCCCAAATATTGAATAAAAGCAACTAAGTGTCTTGCAGGGTTCCCAATTTTAATTGAATATGAAAAAAATCCTAGAAATATCTTCCCACACCCACATTTCTGTATTTTTATTTTCTTCTATTCCTCCTTGTTATCACTAGGAATGTTTCCATCTCTCCTCGTTTTTCCAAGAGGCCTTCCCAGACACTAAGAATGACAGAATTAAAAGATGAGCACAGAAAGCAGTTCAAAGGAAATGCTGAAAATTACGTACATGACACTTACTTTTACTTTCTTCACTAAATTCATGGAAGCCCTTTTGCTCTCCTCAGGCCCACCTTGGGAGGCATTTGACAGGTCCGAGGCAAAGCATCCCATTGATGAGGACCCCCAGCACATCCAGCACGGTGGTGAACAACTCACTGCGAAAGAAGACAAGTGTTATCCTGGGGAGCTCTGCCTGCCAGGAGGTCCAGAGGTCTGATTCCTGGCAGAGGCCCCAAAGGCAGCTCGGCAGCACAGACTGCCAGCAGGGTCAGGAGGAATTCGTGTCCAGCTCAGGAAAATGCCCAGGTGAGGAAAGGCTCCGGGGCTTTCCCAGATGGAGGCACCCCCACACCAGGCCAGCAGAGAACCTCTAAATCCCACTCAAGCAGTAACAGGATGAAAAGATAACAATTACATACATGCAACCTAAGCCTAAAGCTCCACATGAGTGAGCTGTTTGGACAGTGCAGACGTGCTTGTTGGGCTGCAGATCCACCGGCCCTGGGGTGATGCTCCTCTGCACCGTGTCACACCTGTCCCTCACCTGTAAAACAGCACACAGGGATCAGGGCTCTGTGTCACACCTGTCCCTCACCTGTAAAACAGCACACAGGGATNCTCACCTGTACAATGCACACAGGGGCAGGGCTCTGTGTCACACCTGTCCCTCACCTGTAAAATGCACACAGGGGCAGGGCTCTGTGTCACACCTGTCCCTCACCTGTAAAATGCACACAGGGGCAGGGCTCTGCATGTCCCAGGCAGCACACAGCCTTTGGCTCCCCTGGCACGGGGATCCCTCAGGATAAAAAGAGCTGTAAAACTCCTTAGCTCCCTGCTCCTGACCACCTCCTCCTGTGCAGCTGCTGCATCTTTCCAGACCATCAGGATGGCCACAGGTTTTGTTACCTGGTGGAGACGCAGTTGTAGGGCTTTGTGCATTGTCTGCCTGGCTTTGACATCGTCCTGGTTCCCTTCTTCACTCCAGCTGCGGAGGAGCTAAGAAAAAGCATTGGACTAAGGCTGTTTTCTTCCTGTAATGTTCTCCCTCTAAGTAGCTGTGGCCTTTTAGCTATAAGGAATCACAAAAGATTATTGACCTCTTTATCCTTCTCTCCGTTTAAGGCTTAGACCAGACTAAGAAAACTGACGGGAAGAAGTTAATTTGTAAAGAGCTGATGATCTGCTGTCATTTGTGTGACTGCATCTTCCTGTTGCAGAAAAAAAATAGCCAGCTTTGTCATGCATTTCTTAGCAATATTCATTGAAACACATTACTTCACAACAGGTAAGCCAATAAATCTCTTGCACTGGGTGCAGCTTCCCAACAGGATCTGGCGGGGTCTCAGGATGAGAAATGACCAAACTGAGGGAACCTGGATCAGCTGCAAATCAGGAGACAACCCAGACAGTGACAGGAAAAACCCAAATGGCAGAAACCAGGGGGAAAAAAGAAATCAAAGGAATGAATTTCCCTGGGATGTGTCAAAGCCTGGACCTGAGCTGAGGGGCAATACGGGAAATAACAAAACTGAGAGAAAGGAGGCATGGCCACTGCTCTGGGCACTGGGCATGTTCTGTCTGAGGGAGCTGCTGGAGGCTGGGGCAGAGTGGGTGGGAGGAGGAAGTTCGGAGCACAATGAGCAGAGGCTGTGAGTAAGCTGAGACCCAAAGGAGAGCTGCAGGCAGTGGCCAGTCTGGGACCAGGAATGTTGCTTCTTACAATATGCAAAACCCTTAATCTGCGCCGGCTGGAGAGGGTGACATGTTTTCCTTAAGAAGGACAGGTTTAAACCTAAAAAAACTTTCCAGGATCAAGCAAGGGACTGGGAAGACATGGTCTTGGGACGAACACCTTTATTGTTTTTCCTAGAAAGAACTGAAATCAGACTCCAGTTCGTTACATTTCTCTGTAACAAATTTAGGAGAAAAGACGTATTCACACTCAAAAGAGGAAACAAGCCCTCCCCGTTTTCCCCTCCTGGGACTGCTCCTTTCGGCACAGCACTGTAATTTTCCTGGGTTTACTCCATCATATGCACATAAAACTGCTGACACACACCCAGCTGACAAAGGGTGCTCATGGTTCTGTGCTTGTCTTACCTGAGTAACTTGATTCTGCAGGGATGTGAGGAGCCCTTCCCTTTGCTCATCCTGACCTTAAGGCAAGCGAGCACCAGTGACAGGAAAGGCTGCTGGCTCAGCAGGGACGAGCCTTAGGAGAAGCAAACACAGCACTTCATTAGTAAAGTTATTTTGATACTTCCCATCCTCAGTCCCTTCCTTGTTTTGTCTACGCTTTTTCCCCTGAAGTGGCACTGCTGCCTCTACGTCTGTTTCTGTTTTAGTCCATGAAGCCTTGGCAGAGGCACTGGGGACCATTCTCCAGGAGGGCAGAGTCCCAGCCAGCCCAGCTGCACCCGCTCTTACTGAGATCCCCCAGCTCAGGGGGGCCCTGGGGGAGCAAGAACTGCCACACACCTGAAGGGCTGGCCCAGGAACACAGCAGCTTATTCCAAGACTGCTTTGTCTAACCAGGGATGTCATTTTGGTGGCGATAAAGCAGCTGAAGTTTCTGGGCCATGCTAGTGGTCTGCAGTAGGTCCCAAGGAAGTTTTCCTTATGGGCTCTGATTAGAACAAGAGATGCCAGATTTGCTCTAAAATTCCGGCATGGACTTAATTAAGTAGAATGTTGAGCACAACCACAAGAAAGTACAAGCACATTTCAGTCATCGTGGAAAAACACTGTACTGAAGGAAAATCAATAACCATTAAGTAATTAAAATTCTCATACATTTGGAGCTAGAGATGAGCTTAAGCTTAATTCCCAGCAGGAAGCAAGTGACATGACAATGGTGGGACCTTAATAGCAAGGAAATCTCCTCCAGCCACTGAAGGGAAGAGACACGTGCTCTAACTGTTCCTTTAAATCCCTAACACTTCCCATCACCAAGCTGCAAAGTAGCCCCTGGCAGGAGGGTTACAAAGCTGCCACATTTTCTTCCTCTGAAACCAATGTCTGCAGTGAGGCCAGCACATCCAAAAGGGCAGCACTGACTGCCTGCACATCACCAAAGCACTGTCCTCTGCCTTCACGGTGCAAAGCATTTTTAATGGGAATTTCAGAAGTAGGAAAAGGTTTATACAAATCAAACACAGCTAAAGGCACCACCTGCTCAGCCAGAAAAGGTGAGTGAAAGGTCTGCTGTGGCAGACAAGGAACAGTTGAGTTATCCACTCTTCTCAAGTGCCCTTTTTCCAAATCCTATCTCTCACTTCGATTTATTAACATTCTGTAGTTCAAGAGATAAGTTTGAGCAGCAGCCCCTCAGCCACTGAGAGGTCCCTCAATCTTATGATGAGCCCACACCTTTATCCAGGAAGGATGAGAGGGAAGAAGCTGGCAGGGAGATAATACAATGAGGAGAGTGGCACCAAGGCCACATGAACCTAAAACCATCCCAGAAGGCTCAGATAAAACTGGGGCTGCTTCCTCAGCACAGAACTGCAACAGCTACCATTTATCTGATGTTTTTCCTCAGCAAAGCAAGTCAAAATTTTGAATTACTAATGCAGGGTGCCAACAAGCTGAACTTGTGCCAATCCAAAGGGAATTACTTGTTTGGAAACAACACTCACCATTCATGGAGAGCTGCTCAAAGTGATGCTTTTGCAACTTCCACAATGGCAGACTCCTGGGATTTCTGCCAAAACATAGTAAGCTCATCTGAGACCCTATTTCCTCTCTATATTTGAGAGGGACTTGCCTGACTTTAAACGTACTGGGACTGCGGGGTGGAGGTTGGGGTCAAATCTGAAATAGTCACATGTGCCTAAAGCCTCTCCACTGGCGCTGACCCAGCAGGGAGAGATCTGTCCTTGACCTGGAGTCCGCACTCCCCACGTGCCGCAGGAGCAGGGGCAGCAGCCACATTCCTCCTTGTTCTCAGGGCTTTCCTTCCCAGGAGCATTCCCCCAGAAATGAACCAGCATGAGCTGTTTCCCACACAAACACCGGCATAGACACATCACACAGGACTGCACACCCTTTCCAAGCACCAAAATTGCTTTCAGGGCTGCAAACACAGCTCCCACTCTGATGCTGTTGTGAGCAGCAGCCAAGAGGTGATGATCACAAGAAGAACGAATTCCAGGAAATTATTTCTCTGTGGCAAGAAGAGGAAATCTTTTTAAAAATGGGTGCTATTTACCAACTAACATTTCCTTTGCATGAAATCCTTCTCAACTAGAACAGCTGCAGAAGCTCAAGAACTGAAGAAAGAACTGAATCTTCTGACACTGAGACTACAGCCTAACAGGTAAGTGATTAATTCAACTGGGATATGGGGTTATGATGGATTAATATCAAAATAAGCTGTGTGCACTGAAATAGAAAAAAGGAGCCTGTTGCTCACTGCGTCCATGTGAACAGTGAACTTGACCACAATGAGACACTTTTGAAGCATATGTTGTTTTTGACAACACAGATTTAGGAAATTACTTCCCTTTCCTCACCTGCATGACAAATGAGGCAAAATTAAGTGCTGTAAATGCTTGAGATCCCAGTTACTCTCTATTTTCATGTAAGGCTCCCAAACAGCACAGTGTTTATCCCTGTTAGTGCCTCTGTCACTGCCCTTCTCAACACTGCCAGGTGTAGAGAATTAATAAGTTTCAGCAAATTCCTGTAGTTTTACCTACATCCAAACCATTCCCCAAATAATTAAAATTATTGGTATCAACTCCTCAGCAGCGAAACGTCTGCAATTCTGAACTTGCACTATGGATGTTTTCACCCATGAAAATCTGCAGCCATCACAACCCAGTCCTGGGCTCACTTTCTGCAATGGAGGGATCAGGCAGCTGGCAGCTCACCTGTTTGCTGGGGGCAGAGGCACACCTGGGCTGTCCTGAAGAGGTGCAGGAGCAGCAGCAGGTCATCCTTGCCCCAGGCTCGGCATCCCCACAGGCTGTGGGAGGTGGGACACGGACATCAGCATCTGCCCAGGACCTCACAAGTGCCAGTGTCAGGCCTGGAGATGTTCTTCCTCCCAGCCCCACTTTAAATGGAAATGCAATGATTTCAGCAACAGGAATTAGCATTTAGGGCCTTGAGTCATTAAACAAACAGGAAAGGAACAGCAAGATTGTTGACAAGCAAGAGCAGCCAGGAGCTGAGAGCAGCAGGCGAGGCTGCACACAGCAGGAAGGGGCACGGTGCCCGGCAGCAGCTCTGCCCCGCTGCCCAGGGCTGCAGGGCACCCCCAGGCACAGCCCCTGCCTGCCCCGGCCCTGCAGACCTCCTAGGAAGCCTCAAGTCTTTCCTTTTAGCTTTTTCTCCTGGAGTTTTCTCACCAGCTGCCCGGAGGGAGGGCAGTGCTGGACACATCCTCCAGGGAGAGGCACTGCTGGGTGAGCAGGGTGGTGATGGCATGGCCAGGGAGCCATGCAAGAACAGGTCACTCACCCCCCTGCCACTGAGGAATTCTCTCACAGAATAAACACTACAACATTTACACATAAGCACTGGTCCCTTTTGTACCTTTTAATGCATTTCCCAAACATTTTATGGCAAATACTGACAGCTCTTATCTGGATTTCAACAATTACTGATTTCAAATACCAAAATTCTGGAATAAAAAACATAAACCTTATAAAAGCTTCAGGAGATTTTATCATTCAATAAGACCAGGTAACACTGAGACTCCTTCCTCAGCTTCAGGACAGGAGTGTCCCTGTGGACACAGCTTCAACCTGCTCCCAAAGGCAAATGCCATCCAGCTGAAGGTAAACATCTGGAACCAGGTGTTGGAGCAGACCAGTCACCACAATCCTGCTGACTGTAACGGGGCTATGGGAACACACCAGGCGAGCACGAAACAGCCAAGCACAGTGCCCCGTTTACAGCTGAGTACCCAACAGCAAAACATGGTCCTTAACACAGAGACAGTCATTTACACATCCATCAGCATCGTAGGGAAAGCACACAGCTCTGCCTGCTCCTGTTGAAGACTGGCTCAGGTACTCTGCATCATCCTATCAGAGAGACGGGAAAAAAATTGCCCAGAAAAAACTCTAAGCACCGCTCAAATTTTACATTAATCCTGAAAACGTAAAAACTAATAAAAATCAATCAGGAATCTCATTAAAAGACTTGAAAATTCAACCGGACAAGATTGAATTCGTGCTCCATATTTCGTGTACAATGGAAGCCCAGCTCTAGGGCTTCCTCTCTAGGGAAAGCTGGGGTGTCACAGGTGCTCAGAAGATACTGAACTTGCAGCCACACTGCAGAGCAGATCGTTGGAGCCCCAGGCATGGCTTGGAGAGCAGCACCAAACTTTCAGCACCGCCAGGCACTGGGAGCCAGGCACGGGGCAGCTCACTGTCAGCTCTGCACACGGGTTCTGATGGCATCGATCCTGGCAGGGACAGCAGCACTCTCACAGAACCCAGGGATTGTGTAAGCAGTAAATATTTAGGTCAAACAGAGCAGTGCTTGGCAGCAGGAGTGGTGTTTCCTCACTCAAGGTGGGTGTTTATGTCCAGTGTGATTCGGCCACTGTTCAGATGCCCCACGGCTACTGCGTGCTGAACAACGAGCCCCCGGGAAAACCTCTCCAGCAGCATCAGGGACAGCGGCGTGGGAGGCACTGCTCAGCTCAGTGCTACTCTGACAGGTCACTGCAGGACCCTTCCCTCTGCCCGGCCAGCACGGCCATCAGGAGGGAGACACGCCACAAAACCAACTGGCATTACAGTTTTACTTCAGAGATCCCGTACAGTGTAATGTGGGATCTGGGGCATGATTCAGGATTATGTTACAGCTTAAGAAACAGCAGAGTTGACTCACCCCAGTGCAAGTTATTTTCTCCTTGTTCCAGAGTGAAGCTCGTTTGGCTGCTTTTAGATGTACCCTTTTATGCTCTTACAAAACTGCTTCCTCTCAGCTGCTCTGCCCTGCCGAGGATGCCCCACATGCCAGAGAATCACAGACTGGTTGGAAGGAACTTTAAAGGTCATCCCATTCCACCCTCTGCCATGGGCAGGACACCTTCCATTATCTCAGGTAGATCCAAGCTCTGTCCAGCTGGCCTTGGACATTTCCAGGGGTGGAGCAGCCACAGCTTCTCTGAGCACCCTGTGCCAGGGCCTGCCCACCCTCACAGGGGAGAATGTCTTCCTGATATCCAATGTAAACCTAGTCTCTGTCAGTTTAAAGCCATTCCCCCATTAAAACCTCTTAACACTTTAAAAAACCATTATTCAAAAATCTATGTAGACAAAGCCCATACTCTGTAATTGACACATTTAATAAATGAAACACCCATCATAACAGGAGGCAATGACCTAATGCAGGACCTTCCGACCTTCCCTCATTTCCAGACTTCAAACAAGCAAAGATTGTCCTGAGCTGTTCAGTGTGAAACGGCACAACAGCTGATACCAATTCCTGTCTGACAGCGAGTGCCTGCTGCTCCTTCCTCCCTTCTGCTAAACTACAGACTGATTTAACAAAAGTAACTCAGAGTACTTCACTCAATACATTTTCAGCAACAGGCATGTAAATGAAAACGATTGCAAAAAAGAAGACAGCATTGAATTTTCACAGAGCTAGATGTATTTAGCTCTGCGAGGGTTCAACACCTCCGAGGGTGTCCAGCACCTCACAGAAAATGGCTTAAAATAACGAGCCAGATGGCATGGTCGGGTGTGTCTTGAAAAGTCAAAAAAGTTTTAATTAAAGAAGAAAATTATACAAAAACAAAAGAACAAAGCTGTTCACAGTGCAGGGACAGGTCCCACACACCTGCTACAACACCCCGAAAATGCACTGAGAAGCCTTGAGCCCTTCCTTAAATACTGAATGATTTGGGTAGGGTTTTTTTGGCAAAAACCCAATAGGGAACAGCTACATTTCTGAAGAACAGGTAAAGAGACCTATCGGTGTTTTTGTCTTGGCACTGAGCCAATTACTGCCAGGAGAGCAAAGACACTTCCAGTGTTCTTCCCTTAAAAGGTTTTGGGGTGAGTCCTAAACCTTTCCCTCTATGGAGACACCAGGCCAGGTGTGGAAATGCATTCCTAGAGCACAGAACAAAGAGGTGAAAGGCAACGTGTGCAGAGCCCGCGGAGGCCCAGGTGGGCTCACCTGGCCCAGCCCTGGTGCCCCACACCCACGCTCAGCAGGGCACTGCAGACCGAGCTGCTGCACCCACTCAGGACCTTGCCCAGCATGGAGGGGTTAATGCTGAGAGCTGAGGGCTTCTCCAGGAGAGCCAGCATGAACCCCAGGTCCCACAGTGAGCTGGAGGGCTGAATGTTGCTGGAGATGCCTGACCTTGGAACACGCACTGCTGGGGACCAGAAACAGAGCGCTGCCTACAAAGGCACGCTGCAGGAAAGCTGCTGGCATGACAAAGTCCTGCCTGGGTTAGCACGTCATACACAGTTTTAAAATCCTGCCTGGGTTAGCACTTTATACATGTTTTCAAAATCCTGGCTGGGTCAGTACCTCATACACATTTTCAAACTCATTTTGGATAGGCAGCATCTACTGGATAAAAAGGCTGATATGCCCAGTTTGTTCAAGTTTTCCTGCAAAGTCTTGAATTTCCAAATCGCTTTTTGGAGGTTTCTAGGACTGAAATTGTGAGCAGCTGGGTAAGGCCCAACATCCTCCTCCCCAACATCTTCCTGGGGCATCAGGCATCCCTACAGGGCACGTAACCTCTCTTCCCAACACTGCTACCCCCTTCAGCTGTCATGACCCAGTGAGCTGCAGTGGGGCAGAGGTTCATCAAGGAGAAATGAGAAAATTTATCCAGATTAAAAGCTACAATTGATAATAAGATGACTTAACAGACAGGGTCTGGAAATCAGTAAATAGAGAAAAGATACTTAAAGCTCATATATTGACATTAATGATAAGACACAAGGGCAAGAACTGTCCCAGGCCAGGGACACCAATGTATGAAGTGGTTTTCTTCAGGGAGAAAAATAGGTGTTAGTGAGGAATGCAAATTTCACGCCCAAAATATTCCAAGGAGCATTTGTCTCCAGCCTGGGGTTTTATGTCACAGGGACAAATTTCACTGATTAACCCAACTGGGAAGACTTCCTCCTTACTGAAAAGAACCTGTGAATTGAAGTTTACATATAATATGTCCTGCAGCCCTGGGACCCCCTGTCACTGCCAGCCCTTGCCTGCTGCTCCACACACAGATACCCCAGGGCAGGAGGACAAGGCCATTAGTGGTAATTAATTACATGAAGGACAATGCCTGCTGTTAACCCTCTGCTCTGACAGCCAGCACAACAGCAAAGACAGAAATCCAGGGAGTGTTCCACTCTGAGACAGCACTTGCACCAGAAGTAATGCTGAAGGAGTGGTCAGGAGATAGGATTTTTTTTAAAAGTGAAAGAATTATTTGAAAAGAGGAAGCTTAGGGAAGATAAGTAACTGTTCCAGACACACAAAACCAAACACAGCCCTCCCTCGGTGACAGACACTCAGAAGCCACTGCAGAGGAGACCAGAGCACAGCAATCCACAGAGGGTGAGTCTCTAACTGTGAGCGTTTGTGAATTGTAATTTAACATCGCTTCAGACGACAGAGAGAAACAGCTGGGCTTGCAGCAGGCTAGAAAGGAGCTGAAAATGTTACTGTGAACATGCAGTGGGGTTGGGTGTTTCAAACGTAGCAAGGAGACCAACATGAATGTAATGTTGTTACCTTAAGTATAGCTTTCAAAATGTATGCATAAATTTTATTAACAGTTTTCAGGAATTACTAACTCTGCTTGATAAAAAGGTGCTTCCAAACAAGCTCTGTGTATCATTTCTTTAACAAATTATTTAATTGTATTATTACTAGACACTGTTTTGACTTATTGCAGATTAATGTTAAGAAAATTTGTTATTTTTATTGTGTTACTGAACATTAGCTTGTAAGCAGAAGAAATTACCATCGAGCATAGATACTTGTGTAGTTCTTCTGTATTTCCTATTTCTTTTTCCTAGTGTTTCTGATTAAATGCTACTGCTGCCAAGTGTCTGTAAACCTATTTCAATATTATTACTGAGAAATACTTTCCTGTTCCCTATGAAATGAAACCACAAATCTGAACTCTGCAGACCCAAACAAGGGACTCAAACAAGGAGGGGAAACAGCGACTGGGGCAGTTAGTATCACAAGATACAGATTTGCATCTGAAAGGTTTCCACTCCTCCTTTTCAAAGGAAAAGCCAAAAATATGGCATACGGAAACTTAATTATTTTTTAATTTAAAAATCAAGGAACTGAACATTCAAGCATAAAACTTCACAAACTCAAACACGTTTGTGCCTCTCCCTGCATCAAAGGAAACCTTCACAGAGCACTACGGCTGCGGCAGCTGAGATTTTGCAGGGTTTCCACCCGCGCTGCCTGCACTGCAGCCGAGGTGCCCCAGAACCGACCCCGGCACCGCCAGCCCTCGAAGGCAGCGGGGTGAGGGGGACCCCATGCCGGGAGCACGGCTGCACCGGGAGGGTCCCGCACTGCGGGCGGAGCAGCCCGGGGCTGACCCAGACGGGAGCGGCCTCAGCCCCTGCTCCCCGCAGCGCCAGGACCGCTCAGCCCCGGGGAATGAACAACCTCCGGGACCGGACAACCTCCGGGACTGAGCATCCTCTGGGGACTGAACAACCTCCGGGACTGAGCATCCTCTGGGGACTGAACAAACTCCGGGACTGAGCTTCCCCGGGACTGAGCATCCCCCGGAACCGAACATCCCCCGGGACCCGAGCTTCCCCCGGGGACTGAGCATCCCCGGGAACCGAGCATCCCCCGGAACCGAACATCCCCCGGGACCCGAGCTTCCCCCGGGGACTGAGCATCCCCGGGAACCGAGCATCCCCCGGAACCGAACATCCCCCGGGACCCGAGCTTCCCCCGGGGACTGAGCATCCCCGGGAACCGAGCATCCCCCGGAACCGAACATCCCCCGGGACCCGAGCTTCCCCCGGGGACTGAGCATCCCCGGGAACCGAGCATCCCCC
This sequence comes from Donacobius atricapilla, assembly GCA_013397315.1. NCBI lineage: Eukaryota > Metazoa > Chordata > Aves > Passeriformes > Mimidae > Donacobius > Donacobius atricapilla. The sequence continues at coordinate 403,275 of WBMY01002792.1, read as the reverse complement.
GGAACCGAACATCCCCCGGGACCCGAGCTTCCCCCGGGGACTGAGCATCCCCGGGAACCGAGCATCCCCCGGAACCGAACATCCCCCGGGACCCGAGCTTCCCCCGGGGACTGAGCATCCCCGGGAACCGAGCATCCCCCGGAANCCCTCTGCTCTGACAGCCAGCACAACAGCAAAGACAGAAATCCAGGGAGTGTTCCACTCTGAGACAGCACTTGCACCAGAAGTAATGCTGAAGGAGTGGTCAGGAGATAGGATTTTTTTTAAAAGTGAAAGAATTATTTGAAAAGAGGAAGCTTAGGGAAGATAAGTAACTGTTCCAGACACACAAAACCAAACACAGCCCTCCCTCGGTGACAGACACTCAGAAGCCACTGCAGAGGAGACCAGAGCACAGCAATCCACAGAGGGTGAGTCTCTAACTGTGAGCGTTTGTGAATTGTAATTTAACATCGCTTCAGACGACAGAGAGAAACAGCTGGGCTTGCAGCAGGCTAGAAAGGAGCTGAAAATGTTACTGTGAACATGCAGTGGGGTTGGGTGTTTCAAACGTAGCAAGGAGACCAACATGAATGTAATGTTGTTACCTTAAGTATAGCTTTCAAAATGTATGCATAAATTTTATTAACAGTTTTCAGGAATTACTAACTCTGCTTGATAAAAAGGTGCTTCCAAACAAGCTCTGTGTATCATTTCTTTAACAAATTATTTAATTGTATTATTACTAGACACTGTTTTGACTTATTGCAGATTAATGTTAAGAAAATTTGTTATTTTTATTGTGTTACTGAACATTAGCTTGTAAGCAGAAGAAATTACCATCGAGCATAGATACTTGTGTAGTTCTTCTGTATTTCCTATTTCTTTTTCCTAGTGTTTCTGATTAAATGCTACTGCTGCCAAGTGTCTGTAAACCTATTTCAATATTATTACTGAGAAATACTTTCCTGTTCCCTATGAAATGAAACCACAAATCTGAACTCTGCAGACCCAAACAAGGGACTCAAACAAGGAGGGGAAACAGCGACTGGGGCAGTTAGTATCACAAGATACAGATTTGCATCTGAAAGGTTTCCACTCCTCCTTTTCAAAGGAAAAGCCAAAAATATGGCATACGGAAACTTAATTATTTTTTAATTTAAAAATCAAGGAACTGAACATTCAAGCATAAAACTTCACAAACTCAAACACGTTTGTGCCTCTCCCTGCATCAAAGGAAACCTTCACAGAGCACTACGGCTGCGGCAGCTGAGATTTTGCAGGGTTTCCACCCGCGCTGCCTGCACTGCAGCCGAGGTGCCCCAGAACCGACCCCGGCACCGCCAGCCCTCGAAGGCAGCGGGGTGAGGGGGACCCCATGCCGGGAGCACGGCTGCACCGGGAGGGTCCCGCACTGCGGGCGGAGCAGCCCGGGGCTGACCCAGACGGGAGCGGCCTCAGCCCCTGCTCCCCGCAGCGCCAGGACCGCTCAGCCCCGGGGAATGAACAACCTCCGGGACCGGACAACCTCCGGGACTGAGCATCCTCTGGGGACTGAACAACCTCCGGGACTGAGCATCCTCTGGGGACTGAACAAACTCCGGGACTGAGCTTCCCCGGGACTGAGCATCCCCCGGAACCGAACATCCCCCGGGACCCGAGCTTCCCCCGGGGACTGAGCATCCCCGGGAACCGAACATCCCCCGGGAACCGAGCATCCCCCGGAACCGAGCATCCCCCGGGGACTGAACATGCCCCGGGACCGAGCATCCCCGGGAACCGAGCATCC
>WBMY01002792.1:345005-401470 GCA_013397315.1 Donacobius atricapilla | reverse complement strand
GGACCCGAACATCCCCCGGGGCCGCCCCGCCCCAGCCGAGGCTGTGGCCGCCCCGCCCGGCCCCGCACGCTGCCCTGGCGCGGGCAGAGCAGCGGCATCAGTGAAGCGAAGGCTGCAAAGACGACGGCGATTTCCACGGGATGCAAAGCAAAGGGAAAGCCCAGCAGCCCGCACCGGTCTGTGAGCGGGGTGACAGCAATTCCCTCTCCACGCACCTGAACAGGTCTCCACAGCTGCTCCTCAGGTGGCTGCAGGACACGGACAGGCGGTGCAGGTAAGCCAGAATGCACCGTTCTGGAGGGGGACACTCAGAGGGATTCACAGCGCCTTCACCACCCCACACAGCCCGCAAACAAAACCATCCCAGGTTCGCCCCACTGCACCTGGGAAACGTGTCCCATATGTCCGAGCTCCTGTGCACCCCTCAGTCAGCCGGGGAACGTGGCAGACCCTCACCAGGCTGACAGGCCCCGCTGACATTCAGTGTCCCCTGTGGTACAGGCCCTCAGGGAGCCCAGGGCGGAGTGGGGCCAGCGGGCAGGAGGTCAGGATGCACAACCCCTCCCTGGCCGGGGACACAAAGGGTGGGGGGCCCAGCAGCCCCTGGCAGTGGGGCTGAATCGTCCTCCCCACTGCCCTGAGCTCACCTGCAGCCCCCACCAGCGCTGCTGCACCTGCGACCTGAACCGAAAGGCTTTTTCTGCTGAGAGAGACCTAAAAGCACTCTTGGGAAGGGCAGAGGTGCCACCAGCCCTCGGAAGGGGAGCACGGGGGGCTCGGAGCTGGGATGAACGAGGCAGGCGTGGGGCCACGGTGCAGACACACGGACACACGGACACACGGACACACGGACGCAGACACACGGACGCAGACACACAGACACACGGACGCAGACACACGGACGCAGACACACGGACACACGGACGCAGACACACGGACGCAGACACACGGACGCAGACACACGGACGCAGACACACAGCCCCATCCAGGCTCCCAGCCAGGCTGGACAACCTGAGCAGCAGCTCGGCCTCCACCACGCTCATCTTACTCAGCAGCTGAGAATACACACGCAAATAACAAACTGAAAGTAACACCTCGTTAAGCATCTAAAACAGGAGGGGGAAAAAAAAGCCAAAAAACATTAAGGATAAACTGAGTGGCAAACAGAAATGCAATTCACTATTCGCCAGAGAAAAAGGAGAAGAGGAAGCTAAATAAATGGTTAAAGTAGAAAAACCATCCCTCAGAGCTACTCCTCAGAAATCCACGGTATTTCAGGCAATCAGATGTGTTACTAAATATTATGATGGTTCGGCCCAAAACAGAAAAGCCCACCCTAAAATCCTTTGTGTTAAAATAATCAAGAATTTTATTAATTTTGAAAGATTTAAAAATAAAATGCATGTATTGATTCTCCACAACTATCACAGTACAACGGAATGGGGAAGTGCCTGGCATTGTGTTTCAGAGGACAGGAAACTGCAACAGATACAAGCACATGGCATCAAATCTGGGGAATCTGCAGTCCAGATCTTGGGGTTTTTCTGCCTTCACAAAAAATGTACTGCCGATTTGTCCTGCCATAACTCCCCAAATGAACTCTGCTCACCTGTACTGCAAAGTCCGTAAGTCCATTGATGTTCAGTGCTGCTCCATGAGATCGAAGATGAGCTGGATGTGACGAGCCAAGGGCAGGTGGCATCCCTGAGGCACAGCTAGTGATCTGCTCGAGGACATTGCTGGAGAACAGGAATGTCAAAAGCCAGAGGCTACTGAGGGCTCCTTAGGTACAGCAGCACGCCCAAGGTCACCATTTGCCACACTGAGTTGTCACCTGATGTTGATCAAAATAGGACAACGGCTGCAGTTTCAGTAACACTAGGGTTGCAGTTTCATTCAAACTCTAGGGTTGGAAATGCCTGGTTTGGTCTTCCTGGCCTTCTGTCCTTCATCCTCCACTGAACAGGTATAAAAGGTTACCTCGGTAATTTTATATTTAATGGAGCCCTAGCAGGTTTCCATTGTTACCATTTAAAAGACAATAAAAATCTTAGTAAGCTTTACTCATGACTAGACAAACCCTGCTTGCCCCAATTTTCCATTATAATTGGGACAGATACAGCAGAGCATGAACCACTGTCAAAGCTACTGAGAGGTTATCCCAGTGCAAAGAGGTGACACTCCAGAAGAGCTGCAGGCAGTCACTCGGTGCTACCAGGAGGGTAAGGGACACGGAGCACTCACATTCCAGGCTTTAGCCCAACACGAGTGTTTGCAGCCAGCTGCCACAATGGAAATCTGGGATCTGTGGTGGGCATTGGTTGTTCCCCAGCACCACGGGGCAGGGCTGTGCTCAGCCCCTCTCCCAGTGACTGCCAAGTGGAGGAAAATCAAGTTATGGGCGATGTGCACAGCTCCAGACCGTGCTGACCTCACAGCTCCTGGGAGCTTTGCTCCCAGTGCCCAACAGCAGGGTTAGAGCATTTACCACCCATTTCTGTAGTGCTCTTCTTGTTCAGGATTTGGAGGGTGTCTTTGGTAATCTTCTTCAGCTGATGCCTTGCTTCATCACGTGCTGGTTACACTCACAGCTCGAGGTCCATCCTGAAAAGAGCAGATACCAGTGAAGTCTCTTTGCCTGTCCCCTCATCACCTATGGAAACCTGAGGGGAAACAACCAACTCTGACACAAAAACATCTCCCGTGGCTGTCACCAGGGAGAAAACAGTGCCAGGGGGAATCACTGCAGAAGGGGTCAAAACACAGAAGGGAAAATGTAATCTGCTATTAGGAATTCCGTGTGTATTTACAAGGACAGAGTCAAAGGGCTGCTCCTCCAAACTGTCCCCTGCATCAATATTCTGCAGCAGATCAGTAAATAGAAGAGAGCTGTTTAGAAACTGACACTTATTACATACAAATCCATAAAAAAAAACCCCAACAATGCAACTCCTAAAGCTCTGTCTTGCACATCCCAAAGAAATAGAAATATGTGTGGTTTATTTCATTGTAGCTGTTTATATTTAGTCTTTCAATTACATGTATATGTCATATACATGTATATGACCTACTGTAGGTAGCTTAAAACTTGAAGCACTGCTCTACAATTCACATATGGAAGAAATATTTCCTTCAATAATAACCTTCTCCAAAGTAACAAATCACTACTTCTTCCAAGTGCTTTAAAAGTTTTAAGGAACAAGGCTGTGTACAGAAGTAACACTAGGGACTCACAAGGCCAAAGGGGGCAGACAGGAACGCAGCTCTGTGCTCAGAAAAGTTGCACAATCTGACAAATCCCTGCTCCCTTTACAAATGATGCCTCTGGGAGTTAGTCAAAGGCAGGAAGCAAACAGCTAATTATTTCTTAAAATTTCATTTCTCTCTCTTTTCTACAGAAAACAGAAGCAGAAGCTTACAGTGCATCATCTGGAATCTGCAGCTGTCACTGCCTAAGAAACCAGCTCCCAGCCAGAGGAGGGCGGAAGCCTCAGGCCTGGGATGCTCAGCTGCTGCTGCTGCCTCTGCCTGCCCCGAGGGGCTCCAGGGGAACACTGCTCCCCACTGCCACGGTGAAGAGCTGGAGGGGCTGCCAAGAACCCCCTGGGTGGCAGCAGCCTGTGCCCAGGGAGCAGCTGCTCCTCCTGGTACCCTGCCCCTGGTGCTGGGGGCTGCTGCCCGTGCTCTGCCAGGGCTGCCTCCCACAGCATTGGACTTGGCACATGAACCTGTTTCATTCTTCAAAGCAAAAGCCAATTTTTTCTACCTTCTAGGAAGAAATAAAGTTTCATCAGGGATCTGGGCATCAGCTGGGAGCACATCAACTCCCCCGAGTGCCTGTTTTACACAGGCAGAGCCCAGACAGTCACATCAATAACTGCATCACTGCACATCTGAGAGCTGCCCTGGCCCAGCTGGGCCCCCCCGGCTGAGTGCATTTGTTCACAACACAACAATTCACTGAACTGGCTGAAAAGGCTGAAGCCTCATAACAGATAAAACTCTCAATTTCTTCCCTTTTTTTCTGTTTGTTTCTCCAGGGAGAGGGAATACCACAATGCAGATGAAAGCCACAGCCCAGTTCAGCTCCTCCAGGAACGTCAGCAGCAACTGCACCAGCGACAGCAGGATCAGCCAAGTCATCTTCCCTTTGCTCTACACATTTCTGTTCCTGGTGGGGATCATTATGAATGGCCTGGCAATGTGGGTCTTCTTTAAAATATCCAGTAAATCCAATTTCATCATCTTCCTCAAGAACACTGTAATTTCTGACTTCCTCATGATCCTGACTTTTCCATTTAAAATCCTCAGTGATGCAAAGCTGGTATCCTGGGTCCTGAGAGGGTTTGTGTGCCAGGTCACCCAGGTGGTGTTTTACTTCACCATGTACATCAGCATCCTGTTCCTTGGCCTGATAACTGTTGATCGCTATCAGAAAGCCACTTCACCCTTCAGAACATCAACTCCACGGAGCCTTTTAGCTGCCAAGATCCTGTCCACAGCAATCTGGGTATCAATGTTTGCTCTCTCCTTACCCAACATGATTTTAAATAATAAGAAGAAAACACCCAAGAGCGTAAGGAAGTGTGCTCTGCTCAAATCAGAGTTTGGCTTAGTCTGGCATGAAATTGTAAACTACATTTGTCAGCTCATCTTCTGGGTTAACTTAGCAGTCATAGTGGTATGTTACATCCTCATCAGCAAGGAACTGTACAAATCCTACAAAAGGACACGATGCACAGGGAAGGCATCCAAAAAGACTGTCAATCTCAAGGTTTTCATAATAATTGCTGTGTTCTTTATTTGCTTTGTGCCATTCCACTTTACCAGAATCCCCTACACCTTGAGCCAAACGAGAGATGTGTTTGACTGCTCTGCTCAGAACACCCTGTTCTACCTGAAGGAGACCACGCTGTGGCTGACGTCCCTCAACGCCTGCCTGGACCCATTCATATACTTCTTCCTTTGCAAATCCTTTAGGAAATCCTTGCTGGACGTGCTGTGCAAGCAGAGGGCAGTGTCGGGGCTCGGGGCACACACCAAGGAGCAGAACGAGGGCGATGACACTGACCAGACGCCGCTCTAGGTCTCAGGGCTCCACACGCTCATTGAGGGTGGCAGGAGCACAGGCCCGTGAAGAGTATTCCAAACTTCACTGATTTCTTTAGAAATAGTCCTGCAGATGAAGCATGAGCACGCTGGAACCACTGCCTGCAAAAACAGAAAGCTTAAATAACTGAGGAGTTCCCCCCCCCACCAGCCTCCACCCTGGCCAAAACAGGAGCTCCCCTGACCCCAACCTCCACGCCTCAGAACTGCTGGGAAGAAGTCTGAACTTAAAGCTGGAACTGTGAGGAAAAACTTCAAACAGAATCATGAAATGCTGCAGATGATATAATGAACCGTAAAGATTTTGCAGAAATAGCTGAACTTGGGCCAGAGTAAAGTCCGTGACAACACAGGATCTGAGAAATGCAGACAGAATCCACAGTAGATGTGATTTTTCAATACAGGGAGTTGTCACCTTGTACGTAACTGGCAGACAAGCAGAAACCTAGACCAGATGTAGGGGAGCCATTTGTGCAGATTTTTGATAACAGAATAACACTGTGCTTATCTCATTCTATGCTTACAGTTCCTAATCCATTGACCATTAATTAATAGTTGTATGTCAGAGGAAATTATTTCATAATCAGGCTTATCTTGATATGAATTAAATCCCCAAATCCTTCCCCGTACTACATAAATAAACAAAACCGTATGTTTTCACAGAGAACATTATATTAGAAAACATACAAACACTTGATTTACATCATCCTGAGACCTTGGGGAAAGACAGCATCATGGCAACTTCTTTACTGATGATTAAGGGCAGTTTTTTGCACTATACAAAATACTCAACCACTTCCCTTTTTGCACTTGGAAAACTTGAAAAAAAAACAGGGAAGTATTTTCAGGTACATGACATTTTGAGGTGTCACAGCACTTGCACATGGAATAGACTGTGGGCTATTGGAATAAATTGTGGCTCATTTATCAGCACTGCAAACAGCTCCAGTTGAGCAGTGTGTGTCCCCATCACACAAGGACTCATCCTGCCAAAACCACGGCCTGTGCACCCTTCCTGGGATGTGTCCCTGCCTGCCAGGGCACTTCTAGGACCAAAACCCAATTTCCTAAGAAGTTAAAAGGCAGCTCCCTTGCTGCTCACTTACTGCCACACTTGGCCTTGGGGTCTGTGCATCTCTGATACCCTGCTGGGACAAACTCACCCTGCCACAAACTGTTTGGGGCCCTGCTGCAGCTGACACAATCAGTAACTCAGGTCCACCACAGAGCACAGGGCACCAGGGTTTCCCTGGAAATAGTGTCCAGCCACTCTGAGTGTGCTCCCCCACCAGCCCAGAGGCCCCAGGCCAGGTCAGTTCCCATTAATGCCCAGGGAGGGAAGCGCCAAATGCCCCACTCCCACCCAGTACTCCTTCCACACGCTTTTTGCACCTGCACATGGAGGGAGAGTGGCAGTTACCCAGGAGCTGCTTTCCCTGATCGGGTGAGCTGTCCAGACAACAGACACACAGATCTGCCCGTCCCCCAGAGCCACCACTGATGGGGTGTGCTGAGGTCCCTGGTACCTGCTGCCTCTGACAGCTGGGAACAGCATCAGGAGCCCAGCGTGGAAGAAAACCTGGAAGGCCCTGCCGTGGACATCAGCCCTGGCATTGCAATGGACTGTGACACCCTGACATGGTCCCCAGTGGCTGAAGGCAGCCAGGGACACCTCACTCTGGTGACCGTGCTGGGGGTGACAATCCCAGCCATCCTCAAGGCTGTTTGCTCTCAGCACCCATTCACCACTGACACCAGCACCTACATTACCCAAAACACCCCAGATATTGATGCGCAAACTCCCTGCCTCAGCCCAGCCTGAGCACCTTGTGGAGCAATGCACACCTGCCCCGGGCAATGGCCTGAACAGGAGCCACTGCCCAGGTGGCAGCGAGCCCTGAGCCACAGCTCTCACATCAGCAGGCAGCAACAAACCCACACAAACAGCTCCCTTCACAGAGAAATGCGCCCAATTCCAGCATTATACCCAACAAACACACCATCAACCCACAGCTTTCCATGCTGCAGTAGCTCCTGCCAGGACCAGAAAGTGGCTGTAAGCAGCACAGCGCATCCCCTGGCTACATGGGACAAAAACCCCAGGAATCCATTCTGGAGATCCACAGGCACGCCGGGGTCCATGTGTCAGTAACAGCAGCTGCAGGGAGAGGGGCAGTCCCTGAGCACATCAGTGCACAGGGCTTTGGAGCTGAGCACCCTCTTTGTAAGCACTGGCAAGGACTGGGACCATCCAGAACATGGAATTCACACACAAATAACAAGGAGGAGCCACATTTGAGGGTTGTCCTGGAATGCTGTCAGGAAACACTCTGTGTTTGCTCATCCCAGCAGTCCAGGTGCAGCAGGTCTGTCCCACACACACACACAAACCCAGAAATGTGTCTGCCTTGAGAGACAGGGTCAGCTTTCCCTTTTTTGCTTTAGGAGAAGATGGTGTGCTTTCTCACACAGAGCAAAGGGAAGAGACAAAAGCAGTAGAAAATATGACTAACTCAGGCGACACGTGAAAATGAGGAAGGAAACCACACACCAACAGAAAAAGGTCTCATCTTTCTACACATTTCCCCACTCTGAACACTTTGCTCGAGGCTTCTGCTGGCAGAGGAGCAGTGGATGAGACGGGGACAGCCACAGGGGCCTCTGCAACAGCTGCTGCAGGTCTGTCCAGGTACTTGCATGGTCGGAGTGTCTGGGGGCGTGATGGGGTGCGCAGGGCTGGGAGCCACCTGGGTGCATCTGATCTTGGAAATGCTATCCAAAGGTGTGCTGACAAAGGAAAAGAGTGGGTGCTTGGAAAGAATTACCAGAAGTCACTTACCCAGAAGTGGCTGGCTTTTGGGCCACGGCTCAACCATTTCTATTCAATGCTAAAATAGATTGCCATGGAAAGACCAGCAGTGCTCCAGGCATTCTGCTCTTCCACCCTGCTATGGCATTACCATACTCCAAAATAAGTATGAACCTTTTAAACTCGTCAGTGGATGTTAGCTTATAAAGAATTTAAATTTTGGCAAATATTTAGATTTTCCATGAACCAGAAGAGAAATTGGTCTGTTTAACACAGGCTCAGGTTTTGTGTTTATTCATGCAAACTTGCTGTCACTGTAAGGAACATGTAATACTACATGCAGAAGGTTGTGTTTTGTGTTCTCTCCCTCCTCTTCACCCAAGTCTGTTTCCAACGATGGGAGACTCTGCAAACACGAGCACTGTTGGTAACAGCAGTGGAGCAGCCTCCTCTGCACAGTGCCAACGTGACACCACCATCACCCACCTGCTCTTCCCAGCGCTCTACACACTCATCTTCCTCCTGGGGCTTGTGCTGAACAGCCTGGCTTGCTGGGCTTTCTTCCACATTCCAAGCTCATCAACTTTCATTGTCTACTTGAAAAATATCTTAATTTCTGATTTTGTAATGACCCTGATGCTTCCCCTGAAGATCCTGACAGACTCTGGCCTGGCACCGTGGCAGCTCAAAGCCTTTGTCTGTCGCTTCTCGGCCGTGATCTTCTACGACACCATGTACATCAGCATAGTGCTGCTGGGGCTCATCGCTTTCGACAGGTTTCTAAAGATTGTGAGACCTTTTGGGAAGTTCTGGGTGCAGAATCTGACCTCAGCAAAGATCCTGGCAAGCCTGGTCTGGCTCTTCTTCCTTGTTCTCTCTCTGCCCAACGTGATCTTGTCCAACAAGACAGCGACGCCCCAGTCCGTGAGGAAGTGCGCCTCCCTGAAGAGTTACCTCGGACTCAAATGGCATGAAGCCGTCAACTACATCTGCCAGTTCATCTTCTGGACTGTCCTCATCCTCATGCTGCTATTTTACATCATTATTGCCAAAAAGGTGTATGAGTCTTACGTAAAAACACAGAAGAAAGGCAACGGAAGCGAAAAGCGGATCAAGGGGAAAGTGTTCATCATTTTTACTGTGTTCTTCCTGTGCTTTGCCCCCTTCCACTTCAGCAGGGTCCCCTACACCTTGAGCCAAACGAGTGCCCACATGGACTGCGGCCTGCAGAACCAGCTCTTTGTGGCCAAGGAGAGCACACTGTGGCTGGCAGCCACCAACGTCTGCATGGACCCCCTGATCTACCTGTTCCTGTGCAAGCCCTTCGTGGAGAAGGTGCTGTACAGGAGGGTAAAGGCTCTTCAGAGAACAGTCCAGACAAGCCCAAAAACTGAACTGGACACACGAGTGTCTCCTACTGACTCTTGATTCTGCAGCTGCACACTCTACACTGCATGTTCAGAGAGAACTTGAAAAATAGTTTGGTTTACTTCTGCTGAAGGACACAAAAGGGTGTTTGCCAAGTAATATTAACACTCAATAAATGCAGCAAAATGGAATTTCTATGTACACTCACTGCATAGCCTTAATGGGCAAAAGGCTCTTGCTCAAACTGTCTGAGACAATCCACAGGTTAATTCTATCTGCTTTTAACTAAAACTCACTTGCTAACACTTGAACAGCTTACTCCAGCTGCTCCCAAGGGCAATTCAGCTTTATTTGGGAGCTTTATTTGGACTGTATATGTCAGTAATTCCTACCCTGAGTGTCAGCTTGGCTGCACACCAAGAATAGGGAAGAGGAGGAGCAGAGGGAAGGACAAGGTCCCTTCCCATCCCTCCTCACCTCTCTCACACAGGTAGTTACTTTCCCCACAGTTTCAGCACTGTCCCTGTCTGCTCCCAGCAGGACTCTGGTGGAGGACAATGGGGGAAACACCCCAGTTTCACCCAGGACATGCTCTCCTCTGGGCAAGCAGAGCACCCAGGGCTGCCTCCCCCACAAAGGGGCCCCAGAGCCACGTGGGGCTCAGCCCCACCCCAGCACTCACCAGGGAGGAACACCCAGAGATGTCCCCCTTGGTGGCACCTTCCCCTTTCCCAGCCCCAACAAGAGGCGAAGAGGAGGGAGCAGGGGACACTGCCTGAGCCTTCCCACCCAGAGAATCCCTCTCCACCCAGACCACTCACAGAGCTCTCCCCGGCTATCCCACAGGGACTGTGCCTGGACAGAAACCACTTTCTAATCCAAAATTCTGGAATTTATGTCACTATTTCGAGACAGCAGTGTCCCTTACCCCCAGCCATCCCTTCTCCCCCAGCTCTCCTGCCAGCTTTACAGTCTCTCACACGTGCCAGACACTTTGATCACCACTTGACTGCTATTTTTAGAAATTCACTGTTTACAGCAGCCTAATCCAATCCAGCAGGTTGCTCCATACAGCTTGATTTCTTCCAAGCTGTTTTAGATTGCTGTGCATTAATTACATCTGTCTCTGGGGTTCCCCAGCCTCTGCCACATAGGGAGATCTCTGTCTTATTTAGCAACTTCTACTCACTACATCTTCTTCACCAGGCATATTACATACCTTCCACAGCTGAAACACCCCTCCTAACTGGAAACTGAACTAATCTCCAGTCAGCTTTCAATTGGTTCTGAATTTCCCTATAAATCAGTGTTACCTCACTCTACCTCTTAGATTAAATGCTGTTGCATGAAAGGCTCTCCCCACACACATACACTGTTAACAGGATTAACTTTACTCCTTTAGGAAAAGTAAATATAATAAACTCTTAGCTGCTGAAATAGTCAGCACTTTAGTGACCCCTTAGAGGAACACACAGGAGGCTGGCAAACTCCTCTCAACCTGACACAGCATAACAATTAACAGAGGGGCCTGAACTGAACCCTGCGAGAGAGGGTCTCTGAGCCACAAAGCAGGTGCCCACTGAAATCTGTGCTCCCACATCTCACACAGAGCAGGGAGGAATTCAGGACAAAACTCTCCAGCTCAGTCCTCCCTCTCAGAACCACACCAGCACAGCTAACAGAGAGCTCCCAAGGACTCCCAGCACTGACTGCATCCAGCTCTGGATTTACAGAGCGGTGTGGCAGTGAGAAAGTAAGAGGATGTTGAAGAACAGAAATTTATTTTCTGATCTCTGCTTGTGATCAAGGCTCATCCACCACTGTGCACACACACTGGCAGCTCACACAGCTCCGTGCTGAGAGCCTGTGTGTTAGGGTGGGTGTAACCACAAAATGGGATGAGTTGGTCCTTAAATAAAGGGTGTGCCAAAGGTTTCTGAGGACTCTTACTCATCTGTTTTTCAGCTGTTGCTTCTCAGGTAGGTAAAAGGGAGCCAAAGCTACCAAACGCTGTAGCAAAGAAATGAAGGTGACTGCAATGACAGAACACCTGCTTGATCCATTTACGGAAAAAAGTCCCTGAATGCTAGCACTTGGGATTTTGCACATTTTTTCTACAAAGTTCTGGGTCACTGCCTCCAGATGGAGTAAAAATCATAGCAGTTAAAGTGGCTCAGAGTTTGGGTCAATGGTTTTTAAGGCTCACAGAAGTACCCAGTCAGTATTTGGCTTTGCACGTGTTCACACAGAGCCGTGTTTGGAGAGCAGATGTCCCGTGGCAGGAAGCCCAGAGCAGAGGCAGGGAGCACAGCACCGTGCCATGGAGCTCCCCACATTCCTCAGTGCAGCCAAGGCATTCAGGGAATTCACCTAAGTTTACCAGCATGTTCAATGCAGCAGTCACCATTTTTCCAAGCCTCATTTGTTCTCAGCCCACCTGGAATGTGCTGGCAGTGCCCGGAGCCAACCCCTGGCTGTTACCTGACCCAGCAGCTGTGCAGGACAGCAAGCACCAGCACCATTCCCACCTGACTGTGCCCACTCCAGCCCAGCACAGCGTGAGGCAGCAGCAGGGCTCTCCCTTCCCACAACACATGCTCCCTTGCATGGCTTGTCCTCAGTCCAGACAACCTCAAAACTGAAAACTGGCTCGAGGCTTTGGACCTGTCTGCAGAAATGACCCCTGTCCCAGGCTCCCATGGGCCAGCTCCACACAGAAAGTGCTGACATTTGTCCTAAACATCTCTGCAGGTCACTTGGGTCCTGAAAAGGGAACTGCAGGGCACTCGGCATGTGAGTTTAATAGGAAATCACTTATTTGTGTACATAGAGGCTTATACAAATTTTTTATTTTACTTGTGTTCCAGAAGAAGGGAGTATTTGATACCCTCACCTAACACATGCACCCTCCAGCCTTTGGACGGCCTCTCCCCAGAGGGACAGCAGGGTAAATCCTGAGTGCCCAGAGACAAACTGCTCTTCAGAGACATCCTGACCCTTGGCACAGCTACACACAGCCCCCCGTCCAGCTCCCACAGCTCTGAGCACTCAGAAAAGTCCCATAACACACAGCAGTGCTTCAGGTAATTAGAAATGCAAACCAGTGATTTGCATCCTGAACAAGAGCTGGGCAGACAAGCCAAGCAGCCAAGCTCTGACCCACATGATGGCACATGCACAGAGCCAGCAGGGCACAGCGGAGGACTGGAGGCACCAGGACAGACCTGAGCCCACAGACAGGATCAGCCAGCCAAGGCCTGGAACTACAGGTTCCCAATCAGCACGTGGTGAGGAACTCGAGGACAGAGAGAAAAAGAATGGAGCTTTTAAAGTCAGTTCTTATTTAGATACTTTCCTCCTTCCTTCCCTGTTAGTGACAGGCATCACACGGTGACTGGAGTGATCCACATCAGGAAAGGGGAAATGTCAGCTCTCCCAAGACTCTTCCCCTGCCAAAAGCACCTCCACCTTCACATCTGCAGCTGAAACACTGCAGAGTCCTCCCCATGCTGCAAGCTCGGATCTTGCTGACACTTTCCTGCTGAAAAAACAGAAACAGCCAGTCCTGTGCACTACTCAGGTGATGAATCTGCTTTAACATAACCTTGCAGCTCACATTGCTAAATATGGCAGTGAAGACGTTTTAGAATGAAGCAACACAGTAATTGTTGTAATAACGTTGTTTGGGCTCTTATGAAATCTGAGAGCTGCTCTCTAATCATCATCACACAAAAAGAGACATCCAGTCTGTAAATAAGGTGAACAATAGTTAAGTTACAGGTTACCTTCAGCTTTACTTTACACCAGACCTTTGCATTTCTCCTGCGCTGTTTTTACGACAGGCTCCCCCCATTTCAGGGTTTCGTGTGTCAGCTCGTCCTGACCTGCTGCAGCGTGGGAGCAGCCAGCAACACGTCTGCCTTGGAGCCTGCTCGGGGATGCCAGGGCACTGGGTCCTAACCCATCATGTCCTACTGGCACACTAAAATACAGAGATTCTAAACAAACTTAATATGCCTTTGCCCCATATTCAAAAACTGAACAAACTAAAACCCCATTCTGGTGCAGATTTTATTTATTATTTGACCATTACTAACACACCAGTTTTGGTGTGTAAACTCTAGTCCCAGAGTGCCAACCCCTAAACACTTGGGTCTCTGCAAGCAATTAAATTACATTTTTTAAACATTTCAGTTTCAATTTCTTCTCTCTTTCCCCACGGCACATCCTGCTGCACTGGTTCTTAGACCCCAGCCTGGGAGACCCCCGGCACTGGCAGTGTTGAAAAGCAGCAGCACAAATGCAGGCAGCACGTGCAGTTGTGCCTGCCCGGACTGCAGGCCTGAGAGCTGCAGGAGTGGCTGCATTCCCTGGGGCCCAGCTGTGCCCCTGGGCAGGGGCGCAGGGGTTGTGCTCCATGCAGCACTGCCTCTGGAGCTCACTGCCTCGTGCAGGGGGTTGTTCCAGGAACGGACAGACCCCCACACACCCTCTGAGTTTTGTTCCCCTGTCCCCAACAGGCAGCTGCCAAAGCCTGGAGCACAAGGAAGAGCCAAAAGAAGCTGAAGGGGGGGCTGGCACACACCATCCTACACGTGCAAGGCAAAGGCTTCATCAAGCCTCCTCTCCCTACCTGCAGGGAAAGCCCTCTCCATCCTCAGGGAGTGCCAGGTGCCTGCAACAGGGACCACCCCCTGCTCCCAGGATACCCAGCTCCTGGGATGAGTTTGGCAGCCTGTGACAATAAAGCTGAAAGCACAACCGAGTGAAGCCATGTTCCTGCAGCTTCATCTGCATGGGTTTGCTTTGCCTTGCAAAAGCTGGGCTTCAAAGGCGACCTGTGCCAGCAGTCGCCTGTGATCAGGGACGGTGCCTGATTCAAGGGAGAGGTCCCGAGGCAAGAGGAAATTTTACAGTCTGCCCACAAGCAGAAATGTGGGATTTGGCATAAGGTTCCCTGGACAGAGGCCAGCAGAAGCTGCTCAGCACTGCGGGGAGCAGGTGGGTCCTGCCCTGCCTTGGCCCCTGGCAGCTGACAGGGCTCCTGTGCAGGGGGGTGTTCAGTCTCAGCACAGGGGCACTTGGAGCTCAGCCCCTCAGATGTTTGAGAAAAAAAATTTAAAATGTCTACGGAAAAGTCCAGGCAGAGCAGACAGAAAATGGCCTTGGCCACCACTGCTCTCTGAGCAATGCTATTATATTTTCTTCTCTTCTGAATTTTTTTATGAGAGAGATGGGAATTTGCTTTCTTTCAAAGAAGGCAGCAGATATGGAAAATTACCCACTTCATCCTCCACTGACATGAAGCAGAACTTTGTCCCAACAGAACAGTCCCAATATACGTGTCCCAATTTTATCCCACGATTATTTCAGTGCTCTGAAGGTACTAAATTGATTGTAAACATAGGTGCAGCCAGGACCACTGAGGGCAGGGCTAGGAGAGGCAGTGGGCTCAGTCAGACCCTAAGGAGCACCACTGCAGGAAACACACCCAGGTCATTTTAGCTGCAACACTGAGTGACAGACTTGGCATTCTATTTTCATCCTACACGTTATTGAGAAGGAAGGACCTGTTCAAAGCACAACACTAAAGATAATCTAAATATAATCAAATTAACAATTGATGAGATAATCTTGATTAGCAGATATTTTCATCCATCCAGCACCAGATTTTTCAGGCCGACGTTGAATCCACTAAAGATAATCTAAATATAATCAAATTAACAATTGATGAGATAATCTTGATTAGCAGATATTTTCATCCATCCAGCACCAGATTTTTCCGGCCGACGTTGAATCCACAGGCACCCTTGCAGACCCCGTGTGCCCCGGGAGGCAGAGGCAGGGGCAGGGCAGCACCAACACCCCGCAGGCTCCGCAGCAGAGGCTGCTCCTGCCCCAGCCCCCCTCCTGGTGAATCACTGTCTGCTCCTGGGCGCCCCAGCTCTCGCTCAGGAAGTGAGCGGAGCCCTCACCTACCCGGGCAGGTGAGTCATTCCCAGGAATGAGAAAGCCAGTTGCTCCACTTGCTCCTGGCCGGGGGAATTTTGGCTCTCTGATCAGGTATCACCAAAAAAAAGCCATCGGAAGCCCAAAAATCTTACTGCCAGACATGGTTGGTTCAGCTGCCCTCTCCCAGGAAATGCTCTCCTGCCTGCTGTAGTTCCAAGATGCGTTTTGGAGGAGTCTGAGGCGCTCAGGATGCAGCTCCAGGACAGGCGGGAGGCGACAATGGTGACAGGTAAGTGAGCTCTGACCATCCCAAAAGCATTCGAGAAGTTGCTCGGGGAATCTGCTAGTGCTTTCTCACCCTTGGGAGAAAAAACAGGAATTAACATAGAGCTGCTGAAAATCAGATTTGGAACCATAAACTGAATGTCGGATCAATTCAAAGCGTGAAAAGTTCTCAAAATAGCATGCCTTTACCAACCTTTTATTCACTCATATATAGTATTCACGGTGGCAAAAAAGATCAATTTCTACTGATCCTTCCTTCTAAGATACAACTCAAAGTGCAGGTGGGTCCTTTGTTTCAGTAACTCACCTCCTGGCAGAGCTGAACTCATATGAAGTAAGATTCAGTGCTACAAGATCTGAATTTGCTTTAAAGGAGTTTGTACTATATTCCCTTTCACCTCTTTCAGCACAAACTTGAGCTCTGTTCACTATATGAACAGAATAAATGTTCTCTTCCTTCGTACTTCATTCAAGTCATGTTAAAACTTGTCAGGTTCACTGGAAAAACCACATAGCTCTGAATGAGCAGACTAGATCTGATGAGTCTCACAGCTTGGGAAATATCTGAGGTGCTTGCAGAAGCTCTGTCTTTTAGGGAGATTTCATATTGAAAGGTGGTTCTTGGTTACAGAGCACTGGGGGCAGCAGCACGATTTGAGGGTTTGTAAAAAAATCACTTGTCTGTGCACTATAGCTCCTGCAGCCACTCTCCTGTGCGCTCCATCTGCAAACTGGCAGCATCTCACACTCCTTTCCATCTTTTTAAAGAATTCTGCAGCCCTCTTTAGAAAGGGAAACCAGGAAATTCAGCCAAGCTGCTGTCACTGATTCACTCACAGGCACCGGCCCTGAGCATGGAAGCCACCGGCACTTTTGTGGCTGGGAGAAGCGTCCCCTCCTCTCCCCGCTGGGGCGCGCACCAGCCCTGGGCACCAGCCCGAGCCTCTCCTGCCTCCCGCTCCGCGGGTGGAGGGACACAGCGCTGGGACAGCCCCCCCGGGGGAACCGCGGCAGGGGGCAGAGGGGCTGGAGGGTGTCAGGGGACCTCGCACGCAGCGACCGAGCGTTTGCATCAGGGGGTGGGAGAGAAAACCAGCAAACGCTCGGCAGCATCGTCCGTGCGCCCTCCTGCCGGCCNCCCAGCGAGGCAGCGGCTCCGAGCCCGGGACAGCAGCATCACCCGTCCCCACAGGTCCTGGCAGGGTGCCGGCCTGCGGCGATACCGCGGCCGAAGGGGACGTGGGCAGCCGGGCATCACCCAGACCGCTCCGCACCGCAGCAGCACTGCAGCGGCCACAGCTCCTTCCCACTCCCCTTGGCACAGAGAGGGTCCCCGGAGGAGACAGGCCAGGAACCAGGGACACGGAATGCTCCTTCTCCTCCTTTCATGACCAGCCCCTTGCTCGCCTTCACAAAGCAAAGTTCAAAAAGAAACTCCTCTTTGATCCAGTGAGCACCAGAAGAAGCCAGGCAAAGCCCCTGTGATCTGACTACAGTGCTGAAGTCGAACTGTGCAGTACTTATCCACAGTTTGGAGCTGAGTGAAAACACACCTGAGACGTGCCGTGAGCTCCAGGCCCTCCAGGAGCCCAGGGACAGCAGACACCACCCCCAGGGCTGCCAGGAAAACTCTAGAGGAAGGAGGCAAGATTCATTCCTACAGTGCAGCAGTCTTAATCCTTTCTGACCAAAAAAATTACCATAACACCTTAAATAAATTAAAACATCGCACTGTCAATTATCAGAAATTGCGTTTCCCCTTCTGACCAACAAGGAACCTCACACGAGGCACTGCAGCAACTGCTGCTGGTTCTTCCTCAAGAAATGTCAGTGGCATACCAAAGGGACAACTGATGCTGAGCAGCACAAACTGGACTCTGATCAGCCTCTGCCACCCTGAGTGCAGCAGCAGGACTGCCCCTGTGGAAGGAGCCCAGAGCAGCAGAGCTGGGGGGCAGCAGGAGCTGGGGGGCAGCAGCTCTCACAGCTTGTGCCTGATGTCCTGCCCAGGGCCAGCAGCCTGCCCATCCCAAGAGTTGGCAGGGAACTCTCCGGGCTGTGCATGAAAAAACAGCATTGCACCAGGCTGGACTTCTCCCTAAAATCCCCATGTCCTTTTCCTTCCTCTTTCAAGCAGTGGTGCTGCTTCAAGTAGCAAACAGAGCACTGCGTGGCGGCAGGATGTACTGGAGCACAGAGAAACCAGCTGACACAGAAACTTGAGGATTTCTTGGTACTTCTGTGATGGGAATTAGGATTGCGTACAAAAAAAACAATAGAAATTGCTTCAGCACGAAGAAAAATGCCTGAAAGCTAGACTGGAATTACTGAAAGACTTAAATGGCATTGGCTACGTGTGCTTACCAATAATTATTTTGATTTCCCAATATATTTTCTCACAGTGGCCCCTGAGGGATGTGATAGAGGCACAACAGACACAGGTTCAACAGATGAAGGTGCAATGCTACCAATTACACAGCTGGATTTTTGTCTTTGTGCCCCAGACCTCTTGATTCCTTTTAAAGTGTCATTTTGAATTTTTTTACTTCGTGTTTTTCATTGCTCAGTACAAATAATCAAACCTAAAAGCTGATCTCTCCAGTAAGAACCTCTGACTCAAGCCTGGCCACCCCAGCCGTGGCTTTGCTAGCAGGCTGCAGAGCGTGGCAGCCGTGGGACCCTCGTGGTAGCTGTGGCACCAGTGGCACGGCACCAGTGACACGGCACAGGGCACCAGTGACACGGCACAGGGCACCAGTGACACGGCACCAGCGATGCGACACCGTCTCACGGCACCAGTGACACGGCACAGGCACTGGCACCACGCCCTGGCAGCACCGAGGACCCACCTGCTGACCTGCACAGGAGCTTTGGGACCCTCACTGCACCTCCCGTGGTGTGTCCCTGGTGGGGCTCCCACAGCCAGCCTGCAGCATCTTCTAGAAAGAAGGAAAGGAAACGTTCCAGAGTTCCTTTCCTCCTTGCTGATTAGAGGTTGCCTTACTGAGAAAACATTCATTATTCCAGCTCTGCCAGCATCTGTGTTGAGCTCTCTCTTTTTTTATCCCCCTCAAAAAGCAGCCAGCAATTGCAACCCAGCTTCTCTTGCACCGAGAGCAGCTGCTCAGCCAGTACCAGTTCTGTTGGCAGACCTGTCAGCTTCTCATGCACAAACCACTGCGACCCCCAGGAGCTGTGCAGCTGGACCTTGGCACAACACTCCAACCCTCCTCTTCAGAGGTGGCAGGGAGGTGCTGGGCCCCTCTGAGCCCCTCCGCACACGAGCACAGCCCAGCACACCTGGCCAGACCCACAGTGACCACTGAGGGCACCTCCTGCCTCTGGCCATGGACAGTGCTGGTCATTAATGCAGCAGAGAACTGGGAAGCTCCAGCAGCATCACCTGGGAACTGCCGTGCCTATGCAAGGGGAAAGGGAATTCAGGCAGCTTTTTTCTGCAAATAACTTTAAAAACAGTCATAGCGCAACAATTAACAACAGTAACCAGATCCTGCATGCTCTGCGCAGAAAATCCAATTCAAAGCAGATAATATAATCCATGAACTTTTAACAAGGAGCAGTCCAAAAGACAGAAATAAGAAGGAACTTGATAGCTTGGGCAACATCTCATGTCAGCTGTCTCACACAGGGGGCCATTGGACTTCACAGTGATTCACTTGAAATGAGAAAAAAATTAATGGTTACATTTGGACAAAATATTCCAAAAGAAGCCTTTGAGAAAGTTAGATTTGTCCAAGTACTTTTACTATTTCTTTTTAAAGTGCAGAAATTCTGTAGTCCTAAGGCCATATTCCCCCAAAATGAGAATTTTGCATGCTAGATGGTATTATGGAATGCTCTCTCCAGGGCTTTGCTCCCCCAGTTGTACAACGACAAGGCACAGGTGCAGAGGGGCTGTGAGGTTTCAGCTGCAGCACAGGTAAGGACTGAGCACTCTCAGGTGTTGCCAGATACAGCCAGCCCAGGGCTGGAGCCAGGCGTGGCACTGCCAGCTGGCACAGGGCACAGAGGTGCACCGACCCTGTCACTGCCTGTGCCAGGCTCTGCAGGTGACAGGGGACTTCTCTCCGGGGCAGAGCCAGGCTGGGGACGCTGGTGGCTGCCGGCAGCGTGTCCCAGCACAGGGCCAAGGCAGGGCTGCTCCCGTGTGCATCCATGCCCAGGGCGAGCCCTGACCACTGCCCTGCCTGCCTGTCCTGGAGACAAACGGACAGGGCAGGGACAGGATCCTGGAGACAGCAGCTGAGGGCAGAGGGAAGCCAGCTGCACAGCGGCTTCCCCAGGGCAGGATGCTGCTCTGAGACACGTGAGAGGAGAGCCAGGCTGGAAATGAGGGGAAGTTCAAGGAGGAACCTGAAAATGCAGAGGAGGTTTTGTGCCAGATGCTGGACCAGATGAGCAGCTTTCTGAGCAGATGCAGGTTCCTATTTCTGGCTAGGACTGAGAAGACAGGCACCATAACCCACAGCTGGGGACAGCCTTAGCCCGGTCCTTCCTTTCAGCCTCCCTGCAGCATGGCTGGTGGAACAGGGCAGTGTTCCTGCACCTGGAGCCAGCCCATGGTGGCCTCACTGCCAGGCCAGGGCACGGGGCTGCTGTCACCCTCTCCAGATGGAGGAAGGGACCCGGGGGCTGGGCCNCACCCCACCCCGGCAGGCAGGGCCAGCACCAGGATGGACTGGCTACAAACACACCAGAACCATTTCGGTGTGCAAAGCACAGGAGAGCAGGGAGTGCAGCTCACTGATGTAGGCAGCAATTCAAACAGGAATTTCAGGTTATTCCGCTGTGCGTTACCAGAGCATTAACATGTTCCTTCACCAAAGGGGAGATGGACCATTTTTGGCAGAAGCCTCCAAGGAAGGGAAAGGTGGCAATGCCCTCACTACTGGGGCCAGGCTGGTAGTGGGCAAGAGAAAACACTGAGAGGAATAAAGAGATGCAGGCAGGGAAAACCAGAACATGGAGGCTTGCTCAGGGAGCTGGGGGTGGGAGCGGGCTCAGAGAACACGGGGTGGGTGTGGGGTGACACAGGCACACACGTCAGCCTGCAGCACCTTCATGCACACACGCTCTTACCCTGCATCAATGCTTTTTTCCCCTAAATCCTGGCAAACAACTCCGTGATTTGCTTCTGATGGGTAACAGAAAAGAACAGCATTGCAGCCAGCCTACAGCAGGTTTAATATCTGCCTGACATGTCTATTGCTGCATTAACCATGTCATTTACCCAACCTTATGCTGATGAATGCAGAGGGATTGGCAAGAAGGCAGACATCAACAAGTTATGGGCTCAAATAAAAATCATTACTTAAGACTCATGCAGCCCCATGACCTAGAATAGCTAGTCTAGATCACAAAGAGAGTTTTCTAATTCTAAAAAGTTTTAAATAAGATGAAAAAAGATTACAATTTCTTTAAATGGGAAGGCAACTTAAAGCCTTAGTCACTAGAAAAACTCTGCAGTCATTCCCTATCCACCTGACACTGAAGGCTGCCATGCAGCCTGTTATTTCATTTCTTCTCTGAGGTTACATCAGTCACGCACATAAACCAGTCTGTCCACATCAGCAGCAAGATATTATCTCATCAACCATGGACAAAGTACAGGAGCTACAAGAAGCAGAATGTATTCAGGTTTACAAAGCTGCCTGGATACAGGAGCAGCTTCTAGTGCATCTTCAAAGTCTTCCAAGCAGAATATATTTGTATAGCAGACTGAGACAGCAGCTTAGGATGAAATTGGTGAGGAAAATGTGCAGAAAACTGGATAAGGAGAGGAAAACTAGCCCTGCTGAGCATGAAAATACTGTAAAAAATACAAGTAAAAAATCCACAACCAGAGGACACAGTCAGTGAGCATTTACAAAATGCCCTAAAATACTCTTTAAAGATATCACAGTCTTCATCTCCTGTTGCAATAAAACACAGGAAAAAGAGTGAATTCTCCATATAAGAAATTTGTTCCTACTCCTGGAGACTGCAATATAGCAGGCTCTGTCAGAAAGAATGAAGCCACTGAGTAGCTATAGATACCCCAGCTCTACACCTGATCACCCACCCCAGTATGTACATAATGAAGCCACACTGCTCTCAGTGCTCTGCCCATCACAGCACCCTCAGCCTGACAGACTTTGGTAGGAAACTCTGGAAACACCTTTGGACTGCTGAGTCCAAGCAGGACCATGGCCGTGCATCCCACAGCAGCTCTGTGCAGCAGGACCATCCCTGTGCATCCCACAGCAGCTCTGTGCAGCAGGACCATCCCTGTGCATCCCACAGCAGCGCTGTGCAGCAGGACCATCACACCAGCACTGCCCTGCAGCTCTGCACAGACCTGTGTGGTGAAGCCTTTAAAGCTGTGAGCTGCAGCAGCAGCAGGGAGAGCCTTTGGTGTGTAAGGAGGGCAAGCAGTTGCAGGTGTTGCCTCTCTCCTCCACCGTGCAGACACCAGAGCCTCTGCTGAGCTCAGGTGTGCGGGCAGGGCACAGAGCCCGAAGCTCAGCTGCCACAGGTTACACTGCTGAAGAATTTGCTGCTTTCTTTTTCCAACCACAATTTGCCGAGATTGTTTTGGAACATATTTTAACATTAAGACCATGAGGAACAAGAAGACACAAAGAGATCCAGGCGAAGGCTGGCTCCTGGCTGGCTTGCACAGCAGCCCCCAGCTCCCAGGATGGCTTCCCAGTGGCCTGGATGTCCCTGGGCCATCCGAGGGCGGTCTCACCTTCGCTAGCCAGGGGACAGGGGTGGCAGGGCTCCCCCCTGGCCGCTGCCCCGGGCAGATTCCAGCAGGGCTGTGTGGGAGTCACTGCGGGCACGGCTTGGCAGGGTGACAGCAGCGCGTGTGCAGTGCCCCCCACACAGATCCTGCCCAGCCCCAAATCCTGCAGCGTGTCCAGGGCACGGCAGGGGCACACAGGAACCACCTCTGGCTCTGCCTCAATCCCAGGCAGCACATCCAATACCTCACTGGCTCTCTGAACTCAGGGTTCAGTAGAGCACTTGCCTGAGAAGAGCCTGAGAACAAGGACTTTTCCAGGGGCCAGGAATTACGCAGACTTAAAAGAAACTCAGAAAAGCAGGGAAATAACTACCTTGTTTACATCAGGAGTTAGATATGCATCTTTTCATAAACTCACGTACTCTTTTGATGTCTGCCTCCTGGGCAGAAAAGAGAGCTGCAAATCCTCAGCAGCAGCAAAACATGACGGATTACAGCTGCTCAGACCCACAGAAAACAAAATACCTACAACACCCTTGACAGTCTTGCTACTGTCAGAGCAAACAGTGCCAACCAAGAAGCCAGACTGATAGAAGGTTAAAATAGCCAAATTAAACTTTTTACAGATGCTTTCACACACCATTATTTGCATTGGTGCCATCTAGTGCCACTCAACACGGTTCCTACATGGGATGGCACCTAAAACAGGTTCTGATCTGCAAAAGGGCTGCAGGAATTCTGTCCTCTCTTCATTCCCATGAGAGCAGTCAGGTCTAGTGAAATTGGTGAGATCTGAACCATTTCACCAGTTTTCTTATCAAAATTTGTAAGCAAAAAATGAATCCCAGAAAAGTTACTGCATTTGTATACTGATAGAGGAAAGAGCAAAT
Organism: Donacobius atricapilla; assembly: GCA_013397315.1. Classification (NCBI taxonomy): domain Eukaryota; kingdom Metazoa; phylum Chordata; class Aves; order Passeriformes; family Mimidae; genus Donacobius; species Donacobius atricapilla. The sequence continues at coordinate 378,309 of WBMY01002792.1, read as the reverse complement.
TGGAGCACAGCCTTACAAACTGGTATTGGCAAAATCCCTTTGAACAGTGTCAAACATTGAGATGCCATCATGGCATAAATGAGTTTCTGCAGGTTTCAGTGTTCCTTGTGTGCCAGTTTCTATGAAAAAGGAACAGGAACTTGTCATTTCCACCATTTCCACCCCAATTTGGGGGATACACTGTGAAGTTATACACACACATCTCACGATTACTGATGTAACTTTTTTACTTCAAGAAGTGAGTGTTGATTTAAAAAAAAAATCCACTGATGGTCATCCATCACTGAAATGGGCAAGAAGAGGGCAACGAAGACCTGACAACAGAACCACTGTGCAGTATCCAGCCCTCAGCCACCTCAGCCAGGCCTTCACTGGGAATTCTAGAGGAAGCTCCTTTCACAAAGCTCATGTCCATGCAGGGATCAAGAAGGTGGGCTCTTCTGTTTTGCTTTGGTTATAAGTTGGATTTTTTTTCCCCAGAACATCATCCTGGCACAGGCCCTGCTGCATCCCAGACCCACAGCTGGGACTCCTGAAGAGCATTTCAGCTGAAAACCTACAGCAGCGCAAAGGATGGGGTACAATTTGTCCTATGGAAAACTGCCAGGTAAAATAACAATGGGAATATAAGTGGTTGATAAGTTTTTATTTTGTTATTGTCAGTTCTTACCAACATTTGAAAGAAATAAGTCATTCCAGCACGAGCTGTCTCGGCACTGCCCAGCGCTGCCCCACAGCCAGCCTGGCTTTCCTCACCAGCCAAGGTCAGGGCATAAACAACATGAAACAAAATGTACTGTCATTTTATGGCACAGTTTAGAAGTTTTTCACAAACATTTACATATGAAATCTTAAAATCCCCTGGAGACTGTGATTTTTAAATACATTTAAGTAAACTAAGTTTAAATGAGCGTTTTGATAGGCCTGAGGAGTCTCTCCAGAGCCGTCTCATGACAAACATCTCAGCTCACAAGTCGCATTCTGTCAAGAGAGCCAAGAGCTGACAACCTGCAGTTCTGATTTATGGTTCACCCAAAGAGCCTCAGACTGCCCAGAGAGAGGACAGCTCTAAACTGGCCCCGTTTGTAAAACATGGAGAGCTTTAACCCATTGTTTTCCTTCCTTCCCACAGACGATCACCTCAGCCCCGACAACAGCAGCTCGCCCAACGCCAGCTCCCGGCGGCACGACGAGTTCACCACCATCGTCCTGCCCGTGCTCTACCTCCTCATCTTCCTGGCCAGCCTCCTGCTCAACGGCCTGGCGGTGTGGATCTTCTTCCACATCAGGAACAAGACCAGCTTCATCTTTTACCTCAAGAACATCGTGGTTGCGGACCTGCTGATGACGCTGACGTTCCCCTTCAAGATCATCCAGGACTCGCGGCTGGGGCCGTGGCACTTCAACTCCTTCCTGTGCCGCTACAGCACGGTGCTGTTCTACGCCAACATGTACACCACCATCGTCTTCCTGGGCCTCATCAGCATCGACCGCTACCTGAAGGTGGTGAAGCCCTTCGGGGACTCCAGGATGTACAGCATCACCTTCACCAAGGTCCTGTCAGCCTGCGTGTGGGTGGTGATGGCGTTCCTGGCGCTGCCAAACCTCATCCTCACCAACGGCTACCCCACCAAGAGAAACGTCGACGACTGCCTGAAGCTGAAGTCTCCCCTGGGAGTCAAGTGGCACTCGGCTGTCGTCTACATCAACACCTGCATGTTCGTGGTGGTGCTGATAGTGCTCATAGGGTGCTACATTGCCATTTCCAGGTACATCTACAAATCCAGCAAACAGTTCATCAGCTCGTCCAGCCGAAAGCGGAAGCACAACCAGAGTATAAGGGTTGTCGTGGCTGTGTTTTTTACCTGCTTTTTGCCCTACCATTTGTGCCGAATACCCTTTACTTTTAGTCATCTGGACAAAATTTTAGATGACTCTGCACATAAAATCTTGTATTATTGTAAGGAAATGACACTGTTCCTGTCCGCATGCAATGTCTGTCTGGATCCAATCATTTATTTTTTCATGTGTCGATCATTCTCACGAAGGCTGTTCAGGAAATCCAACATGAGAACCAGGAGCGAGAGCATCAGGTCTCTCCAGAGCGTCAGGAGATCAGAGGTTCGTATCTACCACGAGTACACTGATGTCTGAAGGCACCCACAGAGACTTTGCTGACTGGTGAGAGTGCTTGTATATCATGTAAATAAAATGTCTCTTTAAGTACCTGACCATGGAAGCTCATTAAGGGACGTGCACATGTTCAGCTTTTCTGTGTCAGGTCACCAACATCCACCTCCAGTTCCATCCCTGCAGGGATCAGGCTCACTCTGTGGGGCTTGGGGGCTGTTTTGAAAGGTTGGATGGTTGGTTGGTTGGTTTAGGAACCATCACAAGGCTGCCTCAGCTCAGAAAACAGCCCTGAGCTCAGGAGGCTGCAGCCAGGATGGACTCTCTGGCTTTGGGGCAGGATCCACTGTGAGGAATCAGCTCCCCAGGGCCTGGCAGAGAGCAGCAGGTGAAGGGCAGGGCGGGAGGTGGCACAGGCCCCGTGGGGACCCTCGGGGTGCCCGGGGCAGGGACGGGCTCTGTGCCACCAGCCCGAGAGCCCCCAGGTCCCTCGCGGTGCTTTGGTGCCAGCAGCACATCTCACCCAGGGTTTGCTCTGAGTCCTCTCCACCCTGTCATGTTCACGTGGACCAGTTTGTCCTGGACTCACTGGGGATTAATTCACATTTCGTTAGAGCAAAAACTGCTGGGACAAAAACTAACCCAGCTGATAAAGGCAGGTTGGCAGGAGCTGGCAGGTGCCCTGGGGCAGCCTGAGCTCACAGCCAGCTCGGGATGCAGTGCAGCTGCACGAGCAGGAGATGGCAACAGTCCTTTGGCCAGTGCCTTAACACAGAGGGACTTCCCGTTTAATACACACAAAAAAAGGGGTTGGCAAGAAAACCCTGAAAACGCAGCACTCAAATAACAAGATTAAGTTCTGCACGAGAACATCTTTCATAAAGTTTTCCACTGAAAGATGAGTTTCTTTCTTCTGGTTGTTGTTTGTTTTTTTTTTTTCCACACTATTGGTTTAGGTTTAGATTTTGGTTTATGAATAATTAAGAAGTTGAAATGTAAGTATGATAATCTTTGGATTAATGCAAGTATTACAAAACCACTTACATGGTCAGGGAAAGGAAGACAAAATACTTTGGGTATTTATCCTACTTTAAATAAAAATACTTTAAATAGCTAAAATACCACAGATAAACCCTGTTTCCCAATCAACTCTGTAGAAAACTGTTCACACACACCGGACAAGTTCTGGGACCAGATCTGCCATCCTGCACCCTAAGCAGTCCATGCACATACAAAACCATATTAAGAGAACCGTTTTGGGGACTGGGTTGCATAGCTTCAATTCTCACAAGAACCAGATTAAATAGAATGATAGTATTTAGGACCGGAAGGTCAGTTCTGTATGCAGACATTCCTAATGAAAGACTGTCCTCTTGGGTCTTATATGGCTAAAGCAAATCAAGACTGAGTGCTTTTGGTCTCCCTTTTACAAGTGCAAATCACCAAGGGTTTATGGCCTGTTAAATTGTGCCCTAATTGCTGTGTTAAATTCACAGTGACCTTTCCCAGGTGGGCGGTGGACCTCCCACACCATCCCAGCAAAGCCCAAAGAGCCACTTGAGGTGTAATATCCCTGCTGGTCCCTAGCCAGAGGACACCAAAGCCAGGCGAGGAGACAGCAGAGCCGGGTCTGGGATTGGCCCTGGCACAGGGTGGAGCTGCTGGAGCAGTGCAGGGGTGGCTGCAAGCACAACCAGATGGGCACCTGCCTCCCTCAGTGTGATGCACACATTCCTCCTTTCTCACTACCCACGTACCTTTAACTAAAGGATGGATTTTCGTGGTGTTTCCTCCTAGGAGAGACACTACTGCTGATCTGCCACAAGAGCTTTCCACCAAAAAATCTGTTCCCCAAAGCAGCCACACTCAGGTGATGGGATGATGCTCTTCAAAGCACAGCCTGAAGAACCGTGCCCCCTTTCCAGGGGCCAGAGGGGTAAAGCAATCAGTAGTTTCTGGGAAGTGTCCCAGAAGTGGGATATCCATATGAAATCTGGGAAGGGAGCACACAGGCCAGCCAGGACCAGCCCCTGCACTGCAGCCTGACCCCTCGGGTGCAGACAACACTTCACTGTACAGTCAGCCCCAGAGCAGTTTACTTTACTTGACAGGGTGTATCTGTGATAATCCTGGTCACTGGATTGTGCACACACTCACAGCTCTTTGAAGATGCTGTTTGTGAAGTATTTTCCCAGGGCTAAAAATGAATTATGCAACAATATCCCAATCCCCAAGTACCAGATAACTATATTTAATTTATCCAGATTTGACATGGCATTTTGGTCTCTAAAAGTTCATCTTGAAAGAAAAAGCTACAAGGAAGTTGTATGGAAAGTCTCAGGCCCTGACCTATCACTGCCCTTTCAGAGAGCCACATCAGGGCAGACTTGGATACGAACTGTGGCTCTGCAGTCCCAGAGTCCCATTTTTGAAAGGGAACACAGCTTTCTGGGTGGAAGTACAACAGCAGATCTGACCCAAGAATGCAAGGAGCAACTCCTGAACAATTGAACAATTCACTAACATTTGGGATTTTTTACATTCAGGAAGATTTGCATTACAGTGCTTGTCGCTCATGTAATTATATCTTACATATTCTGATTGAATAGCCAAAGCAGAGCTCTCCATGCCAGTGCATTATTGTGGGAGAAATGTGGTTTAAACCTGTACTCAGAGCCAGCTCCAGATCACTACTAGTTGCAGGACTTTTGTCATTACATTTATTTTGTGCTCTGCTTCTGTGATTTCTCTAGTAATGACCTTTCCTATGACTTTCCACCAGTGCAGCTTCCCAGGAATCCTAAAAAGGGAAACTAAACCCACTCAAATTTCTAAAAATCTGTCTTTGCACTGGCACCCACCAGCTCCTGGCGATGGATTAAGCAGCGGGAAAGCACTGATAAGCAGAGTGGCCGTGACAGGCTCACCCAGCTCTGTGTCAGGGCTGGAAGCACAGAACAGAGAAGAAAATGCAAAACTCAACGTGCAATGGAGCCCCTGGTGCAGACACCAGATGGGTGGAGGTACTGTGGTCTGTTTTAACCAGAAATGTTCTGTAAACCAAGTCCACCCCCTACCTATACGGAAGCTTTGTAAAATGCACCCACAAACCACGGAAGGTTTGACTACAGGCCCATCCACAGAATTTGCACATCAGAGCTTACTAAGGTATAAAAGGTACCCCCATTTTGCATCCAACCGGGGGATGGGAATTCAACACAAAATTGTGGGGACAGACTGACGGGTTTGTCCTCCTCACCCTCCCCAGAAGAGACACGGTGAGTTTTTTGTCCTTGACTATGCTGAGTGTTGGCACAGATATTAGGTTTGTGATCAAGATGCTTGTGACCAGATATTGACCTTGTGACCAGAAGTGGTGGAAGGGTGAGAAAAAGGCAGTAGAGAAAAAGGTTAAAAAAAAAGGAAAGAAAAAAGTGGAAAAGATAATGGAGTTATTTGTGCAGTTTTTAAGGAGGGTTTATCTTGCACATAAAAGGAAATCAAAAGCTCCCCATTTCCTGAAAAGGTTACAGATGTAGAAGGTATGATTCTGAAGTCAGAAAATGAGGTACATTAAACACAATTGTCTTTTGAGAAAGAGACACAGGAGAAATTGCAAAAACTATGTCGATGGTCTTTGAAGTACAAATGTGCAACTAGAAAAACTGCTGTCTGTGGCTGAAAGACAAGAGAACCATCTGCAGGAAAGCCTACTTTGCCTAAGTAAGGAAAATTCCTTAATCAAACCCCACATGAAGCATTTTCTAAGTCAGTCCAACACAGTCCCCTCCCTCAGTGCCCCTCTCCTGCCACCGCATAAGACAAAACATCTGCGAGGGGGCAGCAGCAGTGCCACCTGAACATGGACATGGGCTTGATGAGTGAGCTCCAGACAAACCCTTGTAAGGCCTCAAAAGGCTGTTCCACGAGGATGCACAGGCATCCACCCATCACCCAAACAAAACTGAGCAGAGAACATTTGCTGGCAGATTTGACAGGGTAAAAACCCAACTAGAAGTCCTGCAATACTTCAGTAATTAGCTGGCCTTCTAGAGGGATTATCCTAGTAAAATATTTGTCTTATCCATTTGTCTTGTCCATTGCTTTTAGCAATTCCCAGAGTCGGCCACTAGTACCCCAGGATCTGCATGATGTCACGTTCAGTAGGGCTGGAAGCGCTGACAGCTCTGTCAGCAGGTCTGGAAAGGGCAGAGGTAAGAGCCCTGGTCACAGAGACCCCTTCCACATGGCAATGCCTTGGAGCTGTAAGATCCTGCGTCTAGAACTCAAGCCAGGACCCATCAGCCCCACTTGTGTCAGCAAAGACTGCAGAGCTGCCACCCCACCCTGCACTGCTGTCACCGGCCCCGGGAAGAACCAAATCATGCCCAGTCTTTTTGTCACCGGACATGCTGGGACACACCAGCAGTGCTCTCCCCTCTCTGGCTCTTCATCCTCTGGCTCTGGGACAGAAGTCCATCAGCAGGGTCATGCAAAAGGATTCGCTTCTTAGGCCCTGAGCTCAGACCAAGTGTTAACAGCTTCTCTTAATAAAACAACCAGCAGTAGGGAATTTTGGATTTTGAGGGAGGAAGCAGACCTGTATGGCTGAAGGTAAAATACATTATCAGTTTGTTCTTCAGCCACCTAAAGTGCATGGTAAAGTGCAGAGCCCTCCAGTGACCATGCTCACTGCCTACTCTCAAACCCTTTAGAAACAGCAGCCATATCTCGAGATCCCTAAACATTGGGTTTGGCTGGCATTTTGGAAAATACCCATGTTTGTATAACAGAGCAACCCTCGGCTTGCCCTGCTGGCCAAAGTCATTCCAAGGGGCTGAAGCTGTACACAGAGCTCGGGTACCCCACCCGCTCTTTAAGCCCTTAATCCTCTGCCCTGGACAACTGCTCACTTCTCGCCGCAAAAAATTATCTGTGCTGCAACATTTAATCCATCACAGACTGGCATCTTACACTGGAAAACACTGCACTGCCTCTTCTTTGGGGCTTCCTAGGCTCCTCTCTATCTTAGAGAGCCCACAGCCTTGTCTGATTCACTTCTCTCATCCCTGCTTCAAGAAGTGACCACAGGGTGCATGGAGACAGGAAAAGCTTGGCTTCCTGGTGTCTCCTGGGGAGCAGCTGAGAAGCCTCGTGCACTGTTGGTTCTGCGTGAGCTGTAGGGGAAGTACAAAATTGTCCATGAAACCAGCACCCAAACCCATCACCCCAAAGCCACGGATTGACCACTACAGCTTTGAGCTGTGAGTCTCGGGATCAGGAGAGGGGCCAGAGTGCTGACAAGAGTGTACAGACAATTCTGCCTCTCAAGATACCCCCTTATTGCCCTGGGAGATATTCAATGAAATTTTGGGAAAGGAAGGGACATGGGGTCCAGGGTAACTCACAATGGCCCCAAGTAAAGGATGTGGACACGGCAGCCACACACAGGGAGAAGGTACATGTGTTTCCCCATGCCTTTGGGCCCTTCTTCTACACAGACAAACCCTCACAGAAGCAACATCCATGAGGAATTGTGTATTTTCTGTGGGGTTTAGGCGACGCACTGTCAAGCAGAGTTCAAGTCCTGCACTAAATGTTTACTTGTTCTAAGGTACACAATGTACATATTTCATGATTTTTAAATAAACATTTAAACCTCAGTTTATCTCCCCAAAACCTCAACTCCCACTCGGAATATACTCCTTTCCGGCATCCACAGAGTAGATATAAGCTCTTCTATCACCATACATTTCCACTAATTCTGTGCTCGATTTCAAAGGCTCCCAGAAAACTTGTGGGAGGAACAGGAAGGGAGGAAGCAAGCAGGTGTTCAAGGTTAAAAGAAAAGAACAGGACAAAAAAGAAGAGAAAGGAAGCAGGCAAACACCGAAGACCCTTCACATGTCCCCAGAGTCCATCTCCCAGCCCGAGCAGGGAGCAAGGGCACGCAAGCCCATGGCTCCAGTTCAACCCCTCCATGCACAGAGCCGCAGCTCTCGGGGCAGATGCGTCACAGCAAAGGTCGCGGCCCGCCCTGGGAACAGTTTGGGAAAAGCAAACTCCAGCCCGGCGCTTCAGACTGCTCGCTGCCGTGCCAGCTGCACTTGTGTCCCTCCCGAAACTGCTCAGCGCTGCTCTCCAAGGAGTTGCCGGGCCAGCTGCCGGCGAGGCTCCGGCCACAGCTGGGCCCTTCCCCTTTCGTCCTTCTGCTCCGAAATCCGCGCTGGGCTGCGCTGGGAGCAGCGGCGGGGCTCGGGCACGGCGGGCAGGACCGGGAGCGGCGCCCGGGATCGGCTCTCCAGGGACAGGAACATCCCGGGATCGGCTCTCCAGGGGCACGAACATCCCGGGATCGGCTCTCCAGGGGCAGGAGCATCCCGGGATCGGCTCTCCAGGGGTAGCACCATCCTGGGATCGGTTCCATCCCCGGGATCGGTTCTCCAGGGGCAGGACCATCCCCTGCCTGGATCGCTCCATCCCCGGGATCGGCTCCCAGGCTGTTCCATCCCCGGGATCGCTCCATCCCCGGCCGTGCCCCGGGCAGCGCCGGGGGCCCGGGCTCGGCCCGGCGGAGGAGGCACCGCGCACCCACCCCACCCTCCTGTCCAGGTGAGACACCGCCCCATCACCCGCTCCTGTCCCCTGCAAACGCTCTCGAGCGTCCTCGGGTATTTTTAAGTAACTGCCACCGTAATTTTAGTTTTTAAATTGGCAGATAAGGTGAGCATCCATGCGTTGTGCAAACCATTAACAACTAATAGCACAAACAAGCGGTTTTAACTAACTAACTAACTACAGAAACTATATTTCAGCCGTGGAGCAGGCTCCAGCTGCTCCAGCAGACCGAGGGCCCACAGGCAATTATTCCTCTCATCTGCCTTAAAAAAAAGATATTTTTCTTAAGCAACTACTTTTCTGTTAATTTATGACTGAGAAAATGTAACTATATGAAACTCATACTTTAAAACATCAGAAAATAGAATTTAAAATAAAATCTTTGAATGACAAATACTACTATTAAAATATAATATTAAAGGAGAAAACTTCCTTGAGCCACATTTTACTACTTTTAAAAGTCCAGTTTTAGGACAATGAGGCTAATAATCATTAAAATGTTTTATTGATCCAGGGCTCTGGGTTTAGCTGGGATGGAGTTAATTTTCTCCCAGTAGCTGGTACAGAAATGTTTTTGGGTTTGGGATGAGAATGATGTTGTTTACACCCTGATGGTTTAGTTGGTGAGCAGGCCTTGCACCAAGTCAAGGACTTCCCAGCTTCTCATGCCCTGCCAGTGCAGAGGGGCACTCCAGGAAAGCTGACCCACTCATTTTTCTTTGGGTTTATCTCTCTCCTTGTTATTTTCCTTCATTGCAACGTATTACTATTTTTATTTATTATTATTATTATTATTATTATTATTATTCACTTCTTAAACTACTCTTACCTGACCTAACATTTCCTCTCACATCCACCTCTCCCTAATTCCAATATGATAAGTGGTGTGATATAGGAAGGATCTCAGTGGTGGAATTTTGAGTCTTAATTTAAAAACCTGGGTATTTGAGTTAGATCTGAAAATTGTGCTATGTGCAAAGAGCTCAAAGCATTGCCCAAGTTTCCATCTGAGTATCAGGGTTTGCACAGATACTTCACCAAGTACAATCTCTTAAGGCTAAAAGCATGCTCAGAATAATGCATACTCTGGTCTAAAAATCAGAAATAAAAAGAGAATGAAAAATTTAGCTTATCAGGAAGACAAAGCTGTTCCATTTCAGATTCAAAGGAGCACAGAGACTGCTGGACAGGAAGAAGAAATGAAACAGTTACTGGTGGTTTTAGCAAGACAGAAATACAATTCCGCCCTTGAGGTGTCCTGGCACTGTGCGCAAAGGGGCCCCTGGCTTTAATGGGAAATACACAACCGTATCTCCTCTGCTCTGTGTACCTGTTGGCTCTCCTCCCCGTGTCCTTCACCTGCAGAAGCTCCCTGAAGGTGCCAGAACATCATGGATGATGTCTCTGATGTGGCACCTGCGGTCACCCGCTGCTGCCTCCCAGCCACAACATCCTGGATTTGGCCTTTTGGGATCAGAAGTGGGATGTCCTGTTCCTGTGTCACCCACCTGTCCTTCCTTGCCCTCACTGACTGCAGCTGCAGACAGAGCACACCCCCAGTGCCACCAGGCTCACGGGGCCACTGCTACTCACAGGGCCACAGCCACAGTGACAGCCACGGGACACACGTCCCTTCTCAGCCACTGTCACAGGCACCCCAAGGAGCAGCTGAGCAGAGACACGGCTTTCTGTGTCCTCTGTCACACCAGAGGGGTCTGGAAAGCAGGAGCTGGGAGGCAAGGGTGAGACCCTCCGCTGGTTACTGCTGCACTGACCACCCCCGTCCCAGAGCCCTGCCAGACGAGGGGGGCACCGGGCACCACCACGCAGATCCTCCCTTACTGCAGTGGGATTGTGACCCATTCCTTCTGTCATCCTAATTCACCCCATTTTCACCACGGCAGATCCTCCCTCACTGCCTCCTGCAATGGGACCTTTTTCTTCTGTCATCCTAATTCCAGCATTCATCCCATTTTCCTCCACTACATTCTGTGACAAACAAGAACAGCTACCACCCAACATGCCACTTCCAGAGGCTAAAATAGCCCAATAGTATATTTTGCATACTTTTATTCTCTTAAGTATTANGAGAAAACTTCCTTGAGCCACATTTTACTACTTTTAAAAGTCCAGTTTTAGGACAATGAGGCTAATAATCATTAAAATGTTTTATTGATCCAGGGCTCTGGGTTTAGCTGGGATGGAGTTAATTTTCTCCCAGTAGCTGGTACAGAAATGTTTTTGGGTTTGGGATGAGAATGATGTTGTTTACACCCTGATGGTTTAGTTGGTGAGCAGGCCTTGCACCAAGTCAAGGACTTCCCAGCTTCTCATGCCCTGCCAGTGCAGAGGGGCACTCCAGGAAAGCTGACCCACTCATTTTTCTTGGGGTTTATCTCTCTCCTTGTTATTTTCCTTCATTGCAACGTATTACTATTTTTATTTATTATTATTATTATTATTATTATTATTCACTTCTTAAACTACTCTTACCTGACCTAACATTTCCTCTCACATCCACCTCTCCCTAATTCCAATATGATAAGTGGTGTGATATAGGAAGGATCTCAGTGGTGGAATTTTGAGTCTTAATTTAAAAACCTGGGTATTTGAGTTAGATCTGAAAATTGTGCTATGTGCAAAGAGCTCAAAGCATTGCCCAAGTTTCCATCTGAGTATCAGGGTTTGCACAGATACTTCACCAAGTACAATCTCTTAAGGCTAAAAGCATGCTCAGAATAATGCATACTCTGGTCTAAAAATCAGAAATAAAAAGAGAATGAAAAATTTAGCTTATCAGGAAGACAAAGCTGTTCCATTTCAGATTCAAAGGAGCACAGAGACTGCTGGACAGGAAGAAGAAATGAAACAGTTACTGGTGGTTTTAGCAAGACAGAAATACAATTCCGCCCTTGAGGTGTCCTGGCACTGTGCGCAAAGGGGCCCCTGGCTTTAATGGGAAATACACAACCGTATCTCCTCTGCTCTGTGTACCTGTTGGCTCTCCTCCCCGTGTCCTTCACCTGCAGAAGCTCCCTGAAGGTGCCAGAACATCATGGATGATGTCTCTGATGTGGCACCTGCGGTCACCCGCTGCTGCCTCCCAGCCACAACATCCTGGATTTGGCCTTTTGGGATCAGAAGTGGGATGTCCTGTTCCTGTGTCACCCACCTGTCCTTCCTTGCCCTCACTGACTGCAGCTGCAGACAGAGCACACCCCCAGTGCCACCAGGCTCACGGGGCCACTGCTACTCACAGGGCCACAGCCACAGTGACAGCCACGGGACACACGTCCCTTCTCAGCCACTGTCACAGGCACCCCAAGGAGCAGCTGAGCAGAGACACGGCTTTCTGTGTCCTCTGTCACACCAGAGGGGTCTGGAAAGCAGGAGCTGGGAGGCAAGGGTGAGACCCTCCGCTGGTTACTGCTGCACTGACCACCCCCGTCCCAGAGCCCTGCCAGACGAGGGGGGCACCGGGCACCACCACGCAGATCCTCCCTTACTGCAGTGGGATTGTGACCCATTCCTTCTGTCATCCTAATTCACCCCATTTTCACCACGGCAGATCCTCCCTCACTGCCTCCTGCAATGGGACCTTTTTCTTCTGTCATCCTAATTCCAGCATTCATCCCATTTTCCTCCACTACATTCTGTGACAAACAAGAACAGCTACCACCCAACATGCCACTTCCAGAGGCTAAAATAGCCCAATAGTATATTTTGCATACTTTTATTCTCTTAAGTATTAAAACCCAGACATTGCCCTATGACAAATATCGTAATAAGAACAGTAAATAACAAAATTTTAGTCTCTTGGCAAACTTGCAACATGTCAAATGCACCAACGTATCTCCACAGTCGCTGCAAGCAGTGCCTTGCAGAGGAGACCAGCAATTCCAGCCAGGGCCCCTGAGTGTCTCCCCTGGCGAGCACCCCGCAGGCTGCCAGGCTGGGCTCCTCTGAGGGGACACAGAGAAGGGTCCGAGCAGCCTGACCACACTCAGGCCAGGAAGTGCCCCAGTGTCTGGGGGAGGAGGGGGCCAGCCCCTGCCTGCCCCCGACAGCCCAGAGACCCTCCCCACAGTGCCCAGCACAGCTCCCAGACCCTGTGCTCCTGAGCCTCACCGCCCTCTGCCCCACAGGGGCACCCACAGCAGCTTTCCCACTGGGTTACACCAGCATGGACAGCACTGCAAGTTCCACCAGCACCAGCATTCCTGCCACATTAGACAGAAAATCTTAAAATAAGATTCTTCTTTTAGCACACTCAGCACAACTTGCAATGGCTGTGGTGTGCGTTGTGCTTCCTCCTTCTGCAGCTTCCTCCTAACATCAGAGGTACCATCCAGCGTGATCACCTCCCTTGATTAACTCCACTTTGCAGTTCAAAGAAGATTTCTGGAGACAGTGACCACTGTCACCAGTTCCTGACCCAGTAACTGTATTTCATATTTATTAAACAGCTGCATTAGTTTCCATAAATAGCAAAAATGTGTACTTGGAACTACACAACCTCTGGTAAATTCAGGGTAAATAAATAAATCAAACTACTTATAAATATAATTCTTATGTTCAGTAAAGCAGGGTGAACTTTGAAACTTGACAGCCATGTCACAGAAGTCAAGAATTGCCTTAAGGCTACTGTGGAAGAGTCACAGGGGACAGCACAAGAGTCTGACCTTAGAAGGGACTGAGCATTTCTAATGGTTTATCCAGCTTCCCTTTTGTTTGTTGTGCCAAGACAACATGATTTGTATGCTGAGAAAGTTCAGAACTTTTTTATGTTTTACTCAATCAATCTTGATCATCTGGTGAATCAAGTTTGCTGGTTTTGCACAACTAGCTGACATTATCCATACAGAATCAAGGTCCTTTGTGCTGGCCCAAGCCCTCCAACAAGAACAGCTGCTGGAGTGGGAAAGGCTGTGTGCCCCCCTCCCAAGTGCTGGCACTGACACCTTCCCTGTGCCGCCTGCACTGCAGGAGCCACCCTGGGCCCCCGGGGGACACGGGACAGGCCAGGTGACCGTGTGTGCTGTCAGGGCTGAGCTACTCCCAGCAGCACGACAAGACCCTCTGAAAGGAGCCGAGGGTGACAAGGGGACGCAGAGAAGAGATAAAACTGGCCGTGAACACAGAGCTGTGATGCTCAGCAGGGGACACAGGGGACACTTACCTGTGCAGGAAAGGGCTTTAGCTTGAACATGACTGTTCCGTGTCCGCAGCCATTTCTGAGAGCTCTGGATCCGTGTGCGAGCACTGACCAGTGCTGTGCTGGGGAGCCCTCAGTGCACACTGCCAGGCTACAGGACTGTGTCTTTGTCTCTCCCACAGGTGTCCCAGCAAGAGCAGAGGCCCCGTGCCTGGGAATGGACAGCACTCTAGACCCTCAGCAAAGTACCACAGCAGGCAGCTGAGGGAAGGTAAGGACCTGCCAATGACATGGAAAGATGTACAGAGTCTGGCCTGCCCTGTGGCTCACTCTCAATGACAGACAGTTGATAAATCTGCTGGTATCAAATGTAAAATTTGTCTAGGGTGGACTTTACAAAGATTTGATGTCCACATCTCTAGCCACACAGTTCCGAAATAATCCTTTGTTGTATGATGCCTCAGCACAAAACGTACTTCATGAATTCCTAAACAATTTAATACCTGCCCCCAGGTCCCAGCACAGAAAGACCCACCTGTGGGTTCTTGGCTGTAGAAAGCCCTGAAGAGAAGGAACAAGTTCTTAACACACCATGTGCAGAGAGAGGGTCCTGCTGAGACAGCCTGCAGGGAGGAAGTGTGCAGGGACACAGCAGAAGAGAACAGCTTTTAAATACAGTGTGCTACTATTTAAATAAAAATGCCATTTGCTATTAGTGCCTTTCCAGAAGATGCTTCTAATTTCAGCATTATCACCCCAAGCTCTACCCACAAAACCTCCCAGCTCTAACACACCTGTTCATGTGGTGGTTTAATACCTAATCTCCAAACCAATTTTTGCTTTTAAAACCCCAGCCAAACAAAAACAAATGCCTTGATGACTAGAGCTGAAACACAAAGACAGGCTGGCTGCTGCTCGGGTGGGATAATGGCCAGGAGGAGGCTAAGTGCAGGCTTTGGGTGTGCACAGGTGACACACCTGCCCCACACTCCTCTCATCCATGCAGGTTCCAGAACACACCTAAGCTGATCAGCCTTTACACCATCTGCAAGAGGTACAGAAAACAATACACCAAAGGAGACTGTTTTACCTATTTGAGAAAAAAATGTCCATTTCTAGCTATTGCAAGGTTGCATTCAGGCTCCAACCCATTCCACAGAGACATCAGCTACTGACTCAGAATGAGGATAAAAGGAAACTCTTTATTTTCTAAAAGACAAGGTGGGTTTTTTCCCAGCTCCAAAGCACATATTTTCCAGTTGCCCAGGGTTTCACTTGCCAAATACAGCAGCATTATATTTATATCTGTATTTGTTCTGCCCTCCCCACAGAGGATAATCCACCCCCACAAACATTCTGGCAAAGAAAAGCAGACAGCAGATGTGATTTCTTCTCGGAGATACTTTAAAATGTAAATCTGATTGCCTTGAGAGGTCAGCTCAAGCTCCCCCATTACAAACTAGCACACAGACACACTCCTGTGTGCTGGGCTGCTGGAAACTGAAAGCAAACTCTGCCAGCTGCACATGCGAGTTCCTTGCAAGGGAACACTGGGGCACATTGCCAAACACCGGGTATCTCCACACTTCACTCACAGAAGAGGAGTTTTTACAGAACATTTTGTCCAGGCATATTCATATCCCTCATGTTTCATGGTAAATCAGTGTTAAAAATACTGGTCCTTAAACACATCTCATTAACCCTGAGTCACCAGATAGCTGCGGGGCAGTCCCAGCTCACACGTGGGCTCACGCCTGCGGGAAAGGGGCAGCCCTGGGCAATGGCTTAAAGTCAAACAGAGAAGGAAATGGATCCTCTGTTCAAAGCAACAACATCACCAGGAAGTGCAATGGCACCACTCAGAAAATTCCCTGCATTCCCTGCTGGGAGTGCTGAGGTGTGGGAACGTGGCCATTTCTGAGAGGCACACCAGGTTTTTTTGGAAGTGAGGGTAGAAAACTTAGAGTAGTTAGCAGAAAGCCCAGCACCACCCTGTCCTACTGAGATACTCTCTTCCCTGCCTCTAGGAATGAAGATACTGCAAGATGTTCAACTCCAGCACCAACTCCTCGGGAGACAACTGCAGCCACAGCACAGTGGTGACCACCACAGTCATCCCGCTGCTCTACTGCCTCATCTTCCTCGCAGGGCTCTCGCTCAACACCCTGGCAGCCTGGGTCTTCCTCCACGTTTCCAGCACAAAGAGTTTTATTGTCTATCTCAAGAACATTGCTGTGGCCGATCTCCTCATGAGCCTGACGTTTCCTTTCAAAATCCTTGCTGATTCAGAAATTGCACCTGCAGAGCTCAACCTGTTGGTGTGCAGATACTCCGCGGTGGTGTTCTACATGAACATGTACATCGGGATCACCTTCTTTGGCCTCATAGGGTTTGACAGATACTACAAAATCGTGAAGCCTTTGGTCACCTCCTTTGTCCACACAGTTAACTACAGCAAGGTGGTCTCTATAATCATATGGCTGTTATTAATGATTATGTCATTTCCAAACATGATTTTAACTAATGAAATCACTAAAGACAATTACTCCAGAAAATGTATAGGTCTGAAAAGTGAGCTAGGCAGACAGTGGCACAAGGCAACAACTTATATTTGCACAGGGATTTTCTGGATTGTTTTTTTTCTGCTAATCGTATTTTACACTTCTATATCCAAAAAGATATACAGCTCTTACAAAAAATTCCGGAGGAGCTCAGACATGGCCAAGAGAAAAACCAGCCGGAACATATTCACCATCATGTTTGTGTTTGTCATTTGCTTTGTGCCCTACCACCTCTGCAGGACCCCGTACACCTTGAGCCAGACCAGCTCCCAGTTCACCTGCCAGTCCCAAAAATCACTGTACTACGCCAAGGAGTTCACTCTGATGCTTTCTGCTGCAAATGTCTGCCTCGACCCCATTATTTATTTTTTCCTCTGCCTCCCCTTTAGAGAAAAGCTGTATCAAAAACTGCATCTCAAGCTGAAAGCTTCAAGTGAGGTTGAAATTTCCAAATCCAGAAGATCAAACACACTTCGGGAAAGTATAAACATAGTGTAGGTTTGTGTCTCTACAATAATGCACATTTCAGGAAGTTATTCGTGAACGCAAATGTCCCAAAGAAACAGCGCACGACAACCAGCAACAAACAGGAGAGGGCCTCAGCATGACCCCAGCTGCAACTGCTCTGCCTGAACCCAGGATTGCATGTGCCAATACATTCACTAGGTGTCCTTCAGCCGATGCCCCGATTGCCTCAGGGTGTGCCACGACCCATCTGGATCTCCAAACAGAGAGAGGAGTACCTGGAACAGCAATTCTGGGGCTCCAGGCCGTGGGGCTCTGGAAGGACCATCCAACAGACCCAGAACCACAGCAGCCTGCTTCTCTGGACTTACAGGAACAGAAACATGTCCACACCAAACTGTAGCAACTCCCTGGCTGCTGGTGCAGAAGGAGACAAGAGCATCACGGAGCCGTCTGGGAGCGCACAAATACAGCTGCCTAAAAACTCTGGCACATTTAAATCCAGAAAGAATGGTTTGCTGGTTTTCCCGTAATTTTTACGCAGCAGTAAAGCATTTCTGTCTGTACCAAGGTAACAGCTGAAAGCCACCAACCTGCTCTATACAAATATAATCGCTTTTGTAAATTTATTTTTCATAGCAGCTTTTTTTTGTTTAAATCAATTTTATTGTTGAAAAGGGAAAACATACCAGGGCCTAAAGTATCCACTAAAGCTTTCAGGCAGTGGCTCTGGAGCTGAATGTCTTCATTTTACCTAACAAAGAAGCTACAGGAATAGAAATGACAAATCCTTCATCTTTCTGCCACGGCATTTTATTTTAGTCCAAACAGATCTAAGGGTAAAAAATTTTTAAACATTTGGTCCTTGCACCTTCTCTAAGGCTGTGGGCAGCTTCTCTTGATCTGAGACCACTGGTCAGCAGCAGCAGGATTTACCACTCCACAGGATTGTACTCCAGCTGAAGGACTGAGCACCTCCACTGGGTTCACCCACAGCTTTTGGAGCAAATTCAGCTCCATGTATTTCCCACCCACCAGCAGAGGGATTCCAGCCTGATCCCAGTGAGCACCAGTACCCCACGCCTGGGGCACCTGGGTGCCCCTTGGACTGTGGAAGCTGGGGGTCACCAGCCTGAACCTGCCCACAGGGACTGCGGGAGAAGGTGGTGTTCTGGTTGTGTTTGTTAAAGAAAATACATAAAATATATTTATATGGATCTTTCAGAGCTCCCTGACTCTGTCAAACTGAGGCTCTGCAGGCTCTGCCCTCCAAGCAAGGGAACCAACCTGCTGGGGAAGGGAATTTGGTGCTTTGTGGGAGATCTTTTGTCATTTATGGCAAAAACATTCAGTTCCCTACATGGCAGGGTTTGGTATTTGCCTACGTAAATTTACGTAATTGCAGCTGTGAAAGATCACTGGCAAAGACAGATGAAAACACTCCCACAATATAAATCTGAATAACTTTTTAATTGCTTTGCAAGCTTTGAAAGAATGATTTATATTGTGCAATTGTTTCACACATTGTTAGAATGACAAGAGTCTACATGCAGGTGCCAGGGGAATGGGTGGTGATCAAAACCTGTGGTCAAAAGGGTTGCTACATTTCCAGCTTCTCGTTCATGTTGAAAAAAATCCTCCTCCAGGAGCTTCCTCAGCCAGGAAATGGTTCCATGGCCCTGATCCTGCTGCAATGCCCCCCTGTCAGTGACAAGTCCCAAGTAAGACCAGTGTCAAACCAAGCCTCTGATCCATCTCCTCGGCCTTGCTCCTTACTTTGCTGGATGAACGGAGGCCAATTTGTTTTCAGCACTGGGTAAATTAATCCTTTCACATCTTTCCCAGCACATCAGGCCTCAGATACTCCAAGCCAGCTCCTCACACACTCAGGGAACTCACATTCCAGTATCTGCTCTCTTCCCATAACACTTCTGCAGGAAGAGCAGACCGTGATGCAGTAAAGTTTTACCAAACCATCACTTTGTCTTTTTAGACCTGGAAAAGCTCCCTGAGCTGTAAATTAACTCTGCAGCAAAGGGGAAACTGACTGAGACACACAGACAGAAACAACTGCCACTGCTGCAGTTTGAGTTTTAAAAAACCCTACAAGTATAGGATGATCAGCTTTGCATGAGCAGAGCACTATAAAATGAGTCCATGTTGGCTCACAACCGGACACAGGATCATTCCAGATTATGAAGCTTTGCAAACATTTTGACAAATATGGTCTGAGCTTTCAGTTTATGACTAAACCTAAAACCAGACATTCTTCATCTGTTCCTCCACAAAGCTCTGGCGCAGAGTTTCTAAATTCCTGTGGATTCTCAACTACAACCAAGGGCCACCAGTTGCAGTTTCAGTATTCCTGTCAGTACCCCACCCCCAGCATGGTGTCAGATCTTTTCTCATGGTTTCCCAAACCAACCAACCCAAAAATAAAGATTTCCCCAACTTCCCTAATGTGTCATTTTTCTTTTTAATAGTGCCTGGAAAATATCCAAAGATTTAGAATGTTCATTGCAATCAGCAGAAACCCTAGGTGTCTTCCAATCTGCCAACTAAGGTGTAACTCTAAAACAAAACACCATGAGATTCCCAGAACCTAGAATTTCATGCAGGAGTATTAAAATGAATGAGGACCAAATACATTGTGAAATCCTGATTTCAGGCAGATTTTAAATGTAAGATATATGCGGGGAAGGGGGGAAAAAGTTTCAGCCTTCTGAAAACAAAAGCCAAGAACAGCCACTGATGTCACACAGTTACAGCCCCCCAGTGCCTCTCCCCCAGGAACAGGAAAGAGAGGGCTCTGGGCTGTTCTGTGGGCACTTATTTCTTTCTGTCACTGCTCTTTTGGGTAATTCCACGTGATTCAGCTGCTTCAACGCTGAGTTTAACTGTGCCAATCAGCTCAGTTGGAAACCACAGACAGGTTTTCAGAGGCAGCCTGGGCAGAAGGTCACACACAGCGAGTTGGGAGAGCGGTGGCTCAGGGGCATCAGACCTTAGCAGGCAATGCTCAGAAGACCCCAGGCCACCAGGACAGGTAGGTGGCTTCAGTCTGTCACAGCCTATTTAGATCTCCTCAGATGTGCAGCCCAAAATCTGACTGCCAAATGCTCCGGAGGCCGGGCTCAGCTTTTGGCAAGCCACCGTGGCCGTGGCAGTAACCAGTGTCCCCTGTCACAGCCCCTGGGCTGGCTGTGCCAGGTCCCCCTGCCCACCAGGGATGGGGCCGAGCTGGGCTCCCCCGTGCCATGGAGCAGCAAAGTCCAGACCCAGGGCTGCTGCAGCGCTGCCAACCCTGTCCAGAGCTGCTGCAGCACTGCTATCCCTGCCCAGGGCTGCTGCAGCACTGCCCACCCTGCCCAGACCTGCTGCAGCACTGCCAACCCTGCCCAGAGCTGCTGCAGCACTGCCCACCCTGCCCAGACCTGCGGAGCAACTGCCACCCCTGCCAGGGCTGCTGCAGCACTGCCAACCCTGCCCAGAGCTGCAAGCCAGCTCCTGTTCTCAAGGCAGGAGACACCAACTGCAGGGAGCAAACTGCCTTCTCCAGCGCTTTAAACCACCAAAGTATCTGCAGTAATTTTGCTTTACAAACTATGCAAATCTGGGTACAATTTAACAGATTAAATTATATGCGTGGTAGTTCTCTTATGTCATATAAAATATTCTGTACAATATAGAGAAAATAGAAAATAGAAACAGAAATAGAAATGTTGCAGCTTGATGCTACTCAAGACATAAATGTGTTGGTTCCAAGAAATTCAAAGGAGCAGCCTTTCCTACTGTAGCAGACTGACAGTGCAGTGAACAAACAAAAACCCCTCAGTCTTTGAGGGGTGTTTAGTTAAATTAGGACCAAAATTTTCTGCTTTCCTTTTCTACTGAAGTCTACAAAGAAAATGCACAAATTTATTTATTAACTGCTTCTTTCAAAATGTGCTTTTCCTCAAGGCTTCATAAAAATACAGTTAATTCACTGTCTGTTCAAGTAAGAACGTTTGAAACCTTAGGACTGATGAGGACCATTTGCTCACCCATCTGATATATCTGTATATTTCTTGGACAGTGCATTTCCTCAGAACTCCCAACACATTTTTACAGAGCAGGGATGCTACAAATACTGCTTTTTTTCTGGCATAGCTTCAATCCTTCAAAGGTTATGATGTTTTAGTATGATTGTTATTAACCAGATGTTTAAATAGATTCAAATCTTTTTCTGTAGCATTTTGACTGGAGGACAGTGTGGAACCAAACACTGTCAGAAAAGCTCCTGTAGCGGAAATGCTGCTCAGAAGGCTCTAAGCTTTCAGAAACAAATCCTAACACATTCCTAATTCTTGCAGAACAAAGCCCTCCTGAATATTTGGGAAGCAGCATGAAGAGAGAGAAAAATATTTCTTCCTAATTGTATTTCTTTTTTCTTTAGAATTAATCAAACAAAATTCTAAGAGAATAACTATTGTTAGGAAAGGCTGATGTCATTGACATCCTGTTGGTTTTTCTTGTAGGTCCTTGATACCTGCTGTCAGCAAAGCCCACTCACACAAGGAGTTTACAATGTCAAGCAACATTTCTGAATGTCATCTTTATGAAGAACTGGAACCTTTTACCTATTTCTACTACTTGATTTTTCTCATGGGAATTATTGGAAGTTGTTTTGCACTGTGGGCGTTCACACAGAAGGACCAGAATCAGAAGTGTTTGAGCATCTACCTCATCAACCTCCTCACTGCAGATTTCTTGCTGACTTTGGCATTGCCAGTGAAGATCATTGTCGACCTGGGAATTGCGTCCTGGAATCTGAGAATATTCCACTGCCAAGTCACTGCCTGCTTCATCTACCTGAACATGTATTTATCGATCATCTTTCTGGGGTTCGTGAGCATCGACCGCTGCCTCCAGCTGATGCACAGCTCCACGATCTACCGCATCCAGGAGCCGGGCTTCGCCAAGACGCTGTCCGCGGTCGTGTGGATCACGGTGCTGCTCATCACCGTGCCCAACATGGCCATCCCCATCGAGCGCCTCGAGGAAAGACCCGGCGTGGGATGCATCGATCTCAAAACGAAGTTGGGCAGGGACTGGCACGTGTTCACGAATTTCATCTGCACGGTCATCTTCCTGAATTTCTGCGCCGTGGTGCTGGCGTCCAACGCGCTGGCGGCGCGGCAGCTGCGGCGCGGGGAGCGCTCGGGGCCGCGGCGGCAGCTGCTGCTGCTGACGGCCGCCTACCTGCTCTGCTTCGTGCCCTACCACGCCGTGCGCATCCCCTACACGCTCAGCCAGGGCAGCGGCCAGCCCTGCGCCCTCAAGCGAGCCCTCTTCAGAGCCAAGGAGTGCACCCTGCTGCTGGCCGTCTCCAACCTCTGCCTCGACCCCCTTCTCTACTACCACCTCTCCAAATCCTTCCGGCTCCGCTTCGCGGAGGCGTTCGCAGCCCGCAGGGAGACGGCGGCGCTGCCGGCCGCGGAGGCGCAGCAGCCAGCAGCAGAGCCGCAGCCCAGCCTGTGAAACACGGCAGAGCTGCCGTGCCCACCTGCAGCACCAGCAGCTGCCGGGTGGCTGCACCGTGGGCAGCACCGCCGGCTGTGGGAGCCTGGGAATTACCTGGGACAGATCGAGGCTTGGCCCAGGTTCCCTACACCGAGGGAACAAACCGGAGACTCGGGCAGGTGGGACGTCAGGAAGATGCTAATGTAGTGAGCCCCATTGGTTCGAGACCTCAGACTTACAAGGTCAAGTCCCAGCCCTGTAACCAAGTTTGGACACCTGCCCGCAGGTAAAACCCTGTAAAATGCCAGGCTAACCACGCCCCTCACCTTCGGGTGCTGCCTGCGGTCAGACGCGTTAAATCGGATCTCTGAGCTCTCCATCGCCGCCGCCTCGCTCATGAGCCCCGTGCAAAGCAGCCAAACCGGGATCGGGGGGCGGGGATCCCCCCCACCTCCGACAGCGCTCCTGACGGGCCAGGGCCCGGGCAGGGGGAGAACAGCGGCCAGGCACACCTGTCCCTGTGTGGCGCTCTCACAGCACACCTGAGCTCCCACAGCCCCCAGCCATGCCTTCACAAACAGCCCAGAGGGCAGCGCTGACCCAGCAGGCATCAGCAACACGTGAGAATGCGTGCTCGGACTCAAATAGACCTTGGAATTATTTATGGCAGACTCCTGAACCCACCTTTACTAAGTTAGATATTGTGCATTTCTATATTAAATGACCTGGTGCTACCAAGTGAAGAAATTATTAAACAGCAGTTCGTCAATTGCAAAGCTGATTCGACAAGATTAACCAAAAAGCATTTTAGAGGGCATTATTTACTCCAGAAAGGGATTTTAAACTGCACTGATTAAAAATTATTGTATCTGCTTACACCACACTTGCAGGCTTCATAAATAAATTTCTTCTTCTTGCCAAGTTCTATTGTCTCTCCTTGCTGCTGCCTCAAAGAATATGAGAAAAGCATGTTTTTGCAGAAAATTCAAATGAATTGTAAAAGGAAGATACAAAGTGTAAGTATCCATTATGTTCTCTTTGTTTAATCTATTTTCATATAAATTTATAAAACAGCAACTAAGTTTGTTAATATTCCAATTTACAACTACTTCCTAAACTTATGCATATGTAGAAAAATCAATAATTGAAATTTTAAAATCCATTTGCATTGGCAAAATCCAGCTGCTTAGGTTATCTCCACCTGCAAATCAAAATTATTTCAGAAACAAAACCAAATCAGGTTACCTTTTTTCTTTGTCCTTGCAAAACGGACAAAACATGAATCATCTTTTAAGCAAGTATTCAAAACTGCTCATCTCTATTTGCATAACAATTCTCATGCAACAAATCAGAACCCAAACTTTGTGGTGTAAGAGATTTAAAGAAAAGAAAACTGTATATACCACACCATACTTTCACCTGACACTCCCTGGACTGAAAGGATTTAAAGGATAAAAGGATGTAATTAAAAAGTTATCATTGCTGTTTTAAAATAATAATAATTCTTAAGCAGGTACATTCCAGTTGGAGGCCTGTTCAATATTTGGGGCCTTTTTCCAGCACAGTGGGAAGCAGGAGCACCCCTGTGCATGAGGGCTGGGATCTGGAATGTTCCTCACAGGGTTCCTGCAGTCCCCATGAGCCTGGAGACCAGCACAGCAGCGGCCAGAAGCCCAGGCTGGGGTGGGCAGGAGGAGGAAGAGCCCCCAACCTGTCCCAAACCGTGCAGAGGTATTTCTTTCACGTGTTTTGGTGTTCATTCGTCCTCCCAGCTCCCGTACAGAATGTTCTGTTTAGGAAGCTTTTGTCAGACGCTGGGTCATGGTGGGTTACTGGTCCCAGCGATCCCTGCCCTGCTCTGCTGTCCCACCCCGCAGTGCCAGCGGGGCGTGAGCACTGGTCACTCAGAGACCAGGGAAAGGAGGGGCACTGGTCACTCACCAGGGCTATGGGGAAGTGTGTGGCATACTGCAGGTGCCAAAGGAGGTCAGAACTGCCGGGGAAAATCAGTTCCCTCAGCCTGTCCCTCTTGGCTGACTTCTCACTGCTGACTGAGATCTTGATTTGCTCACACTCAAATCAAAATTTCACTTTACAATAAAGTTGCTTCACAAACCCAGTGAAGGGTGATGTGCTTTGTGAGCAAGAGGAGCAGCAGCAGGGTACCCACAGAGCCTCCCAGCCCAGTCAGCACACGGGATTTACACGCTCATTCTTCCAGACCTCCTCCACCTGTTTCAGACTGTGACTTGCATCACTTTGACACATTACAGTAAACAAAACAAAACACACCCCCCAACCTCTAAAGGCATTGTCTGTCAGATAACCAAAGTTGAAAAACTCCCCCAAAAATCCATTTTATTTCTGACATTTTTAAGAGACGCCATGTGTCTTTAGAACCCTGTATTTACAGAGCAGTAATGGGGTGTAATGTGTTTATACCCAGCACTTTCTCCTTGTGTGCTCCTGAGCTGGCTCTGCTGATCTCACTCACCCCTCCCAAGCTGGCCATCATCTCTGAAGACCTGAAAATACCAGCCTGCAAACTAAAGAGATGTGATTTCCCTTCTTTCCCCAAGATCCGTGGAAGCTACACCGAGCAGTGATCACCACAAGGGCTGGAGCCGAGCACAGCACCCGCAGCAAGTGAACACTTCCCTCAGAGTGACTGGGAATTAAAGACCCGAGAGCATGAACGTTCCTGCTTCACAGCTGCCCCAGTCTCCCTCCTCAGAAAACAGACCACAAGTTTGTGCTGAACAAGGCTGCTGTGGACTCACACACAGCTAGGGCAGGGAGGGTGGAGGGAGGAGGGAAAATGCTTTTCTCTTACCCAAATAAAGCAACACCATGACATCACCACTGCTGTGGTGAGATGCAGCCGGCTACCAACAGGAGCAGAGATGCTACAGATTTCTGAAGTCAATGCAGAGCACCCAAAAGACTCAGCTCCCCACTGATGCAGAGTTTTGTTGGGCAAGTTGGCACCACCAGAGCCATTCCCACACGTTGGGTTCTTGGAACACAGAGCCCTGGCAGCAGCTGAGACAAGTGAAGCTGAAGGGTCTGACCTTCAAACACGTTATTTTGGTTTTCACTGGAAATAACAAATGAGGAGCCACACGACTTCCTGTCCCACAAGGCTGTACCTCAGGGCTTCCTCCCTTCCTACACCACATTCACTCACACACACTCAGAATGCATCAGCCTCCCAGAAAAATCAGGCTCTGGGTTGTCTTATCTGGGGTCTTGCATCTGCAGCTGGTCTGGCCTGGACAAGGGCAGACCACGCTTCAGAGAGGCTCAAACTGCTACCTCAAAGAGCAAGAAAAAGCGGGCTTGAAGCTGTGTGTTCCTCTTAAGTTATCAAAGTCACAAAATAACTTTTTTCATTCCAGAGAGATTTTGTACTTTAACTCTTTTAGATGAGCAGGAACCTGGTGTTGGATTTCCTAAAATAATTAAGGATGAAAACACCCAGACAGGTAACTAAGCAATTTGAGCAACTGAAGCAATGCTAACTGCGTTATTAAAACTATTACAAGACTGCTCAGAACATGCTCTATTTTTTCAGTGCTTGGGGAAACAGACTGATTCTGCAGATACTGTTTTGCTCATCTTGTCTCTCTTTCCTGTCAAGCAGCCCAACACAATCAGATTTGGGTCTCTCACGTAGTTACAAATGTTAAATCGAAGCTCTGTGACTCCAAGACCCATTAGAGCTCCTTTCCCACAGTCGGGTGAGGAGTTTTGTTTGTCTGTTTCATTTCCAGAAAAGTGATCTCAGAAAGACAAATATCAACTCTGCATTTGTCACAAGCCCCATTCATGAGAACCACATGCAAAAGAGGACTTTTTCACTCTTAAGTGAAAAACATCTCCTGGCATCTTAAGAATTCAGATGGACTTCAAAGGCAACATCAGAAACAAGACTAAACACAAGTGCAGAGCCCTAAGCTTTAAAAGAAGAGCCCTATGTGCATAAATATCCATGGAGTTTCAGTAGTCTAGATTTTCAAGTGATTTCAAGAAATTCAACATCAGTTCTTAAAAATCAGTCACTCTCTTCTGTCCTCCATTCACACTGGGTAGAAAATCGTGCAACCAAGCTGCAGGTACCAGGTATCCCCCCACGGCTGGGGTCTATTTCAAGCTATACTTAACCAAACTGTGTTTTGCTACACAGGAGACTGACAAGCTCAAGAGTCTCACCAACTATTCTAAACCTTCTTAAAAGGATTAAGAGGCAAAAAAGCCATTCTTTCTCAATTCCTTTCCATAGTGGTACCTCTGACAGACTATGACAGATAATAAAATACATGTAGTTCAAGTGTTAGGTGAAATCTGAGTGGGTTCCAGCCCTAGGAAAATGACAGGTGAACAGAGTTGTTGCAGGCATGAGAAAGTCACTATTGCGTTCCCCAGCTCACCCTTCTGAGGACTCTGTTTCTGCCCAAATCAACCCCTGCCCCCACAGGGACTCCTCCCCAACTGGGGCTGCAGATGAGTCACTGGTGTTCCAAGTCTGGACTGGTGCTGTACAGTAGCAATACAGATTGTTTGCTGGAGTTACACCTTCTCAATAATCGCTGCTGGGAAAACCGTTCTGGAGCTGTGCACTAGAGATAATTTGAGTCAAGGAAATGTCATGTGGAAAGTACTTGTGGCCAGAAATAAGGTCAGTAGTTTTCTCTGCAATCCAATCTGAAATGAAAGTGAAATTACTGCTTTGTGACACAGAATAGATTTCTAGATTTTGAGTCCTCCTACTCAGGCAGATCTCCTGAGGAGCCCACACAAGTCAAAGAGAACCAGAAATGAGAGGTCCTTTCATTGCTCAGTGCACGTGGCCACGTTCACTGGGCAGCAACCCTCTCACTGCGCTCATTGTGATGTTACACCTTGATGGGCCATCAGACCTTCCCACCAACAGTTCAACAGCCGCTGCTATTATTTGAAATTTCTTGAACAAAGAGCTGAGGCTCTGTCAGCGACACTGAGTGCTGGGTTTGGGATGATGGGAGCCCCGTGGCTGTATGGAAACCTGCCACACAGGAGCCAGCCGGGAGACAGAAACGGAATCATTCAGGCTGGAAAAGGCTCTTAGGATCATCAAGTCAAACCATTAAGACAGCACTGCCGAGCCCACCACTAAAACACGTGTGATCTATGGTAAAGGCTCAAACCAAGATGTTAAAACTGGAAAAAGAGACAGGAAATAGGTTCCAAACATGCTTCAGTTGGGCTCATATCAAAACACAGGCAGCAGACAGCTGTCCTTCGAAGAATATTTTTAACAACGATGACAATGTCAGTAGGCAGATGTCCTAGATGTGGACATCCTATTTACAAAAAAAAAAAAAAAAAATCCTTACAGGGTTAGTTGAGCTGCCGGCTGAAAAGAGTGTACACAGCCTCGTGACTTACAGCCTCCCCTGCCAGGGAAAAGCAGAAGTTTATTAGGGGAAGGAAAGAAGAGACGAAAAGGAGACGAACAGCACCGCTCGTGGTGGCATCCCTGCAGCGCCGAGCGCCGGGCGCGGGGAGCGGCCGACATCCAGCGGCGGCGGGGGGCTCGGCAGCCCGGCGGCTTCCCGGGGCTCCGGGACCCTGCCCGGGACCGAGTGACCTTATCCGGGGCTCCGGGACCCTGCCCGGGGCTCTGGGACCCTGCCCAGGGCTCCAGGAGCTCAGCTCTAAGGGGCCAAAGCAGCAAGTTTTCAAGGCAACCTAACCTCGGCTCACAAAATACCATAAGACAAAGGCAATACTGGCAGACAACCTGCATTTAGAACAGAATAATGACCGTCAGAAGTTTCCCTACCAACGCTGCCTTTTGAAACACAAAGAGAGAACATTAGTACAGTTATATCTGGAAGTCAGAACTTTGGAACATAGAGAGAAGGAAGAAAAAATACAAATTCATGTGCAACAGCACAAAACCACATCATTCAGCTCCAGAAGCAAATGAAAACAAAAAGCCAGCACCCAAATGATAAAGCATATCACACCCTACCTGCTCAAAACCACAGCACATCCGTGTGCCAAAGTCCTGATGTCACCCAGGCATTAGCATTAAGAACTTCCAGAAACTTCCCCTGCCTGCTGTGACAGCTCTCCTTCCTCAGTTTCTGTCTGATTACCATAAAAGTGTATTGGGAACACAAAGACAACTCTGGCAAGTGTTTCGCTCCATCCCACCTGCTCTGAGCTCCTCATAAGGGTTTGTTGGCGCGTCTGTCTCTCTGGAGATGCTTTCAGACGTGCCATCCCCCCAACACCACGTTCTGCTTGTTTGCGCAAAGCCATGAAAGCACTGATTGACAGTGGGGATGCAGCAGGTCTGTGCAGAGGGTCCTGAACTGCAACCATCACAGGCCGGGAACAGCCACTGACAAAACACGGGTGGAGTCACAAAACAGGTCCACTCATATTTTCCACTTTCAAATTTTACTCCAACAGTGTGTTTTTAAACACAGATATTTCTTCTTTTTTCCAAATACCTTCCAAGGAAACTCCAGAGTTTGACGTGGCATTATCATCTGCACTACACACACACATTAAAAAAGGACTTCTGATATTCTGGCAAGAAATAGATCTTACCTGCTGGTTAAAGGCTGAATTTCCATCTGGCATAGGTAAACTAGATGGAGCAACTTGAAGTAAATCCAGAGGTGAGCCTGGATTAATGTTCTTATTTTCATTTGTGGAGTAATTCCACACCAAGGCAACAAAGAGTTACAGTCCACAAGCAAAAGTACAAAACAGGAGTAATTGCTTTTTCTAAACTTGTATGGTAGACAAAACCAACAATAAGAGTTCATGAGATCAGAAACACTTTTGGTCCAACTGCTACAGTTAAAGAAACAAGACAGGCCTATGCACAACTACTTTAGAGGAATTTCCATTTGAGGAAAATCAACTACTGTTTTATTTTTCTTCTTATAATGAAAAACATACTTAAATATAGACATGTTCAATTCCTGTTGTATTGCTTTCATAACACCATCATAGAACATCACTAAAGGTTCATTTCAGCCTGATCTTCTCTGCAAAATGGTAACAGGCTTTAAAAAAAAAACTTGTTGTTCAGCTTAGAGAAAGAAGCTACATGTGAAAAATTAAAATTTAAGAAATTAATTAAAATCAATTCCTCAGTCCAGACTTTAAAGCATAAAGGAGTAATTTAAATGCACTATGAATTTAGCATTTACTTCAGAAGAAACATTTTGCACTGACAGGCTTCAAAACAGTCATTTTACAATGGCCTGTCCCAGGAGCCACCGCCCTGCAGCCTTTGGCAGCAAGCAGAGCTGGAGCAGAATGTTCTGCTCCTTGGGGTCAGACCTCCAGCATCACCTGAAACGGAGCAAGCTGACTCATCTGAAAGGTGTTTATTTTTGAGACTGCTGCATTGCTTCCCAGGAAGCTCCCCCAGTCCAGATCTGGATTAGAATGCAGCACCTTGTCAAATACTGCCCTGAGAAACATTCCTCTGGAAAGATGGGGAGCTGGTCTGAATCCAGGCTGAGCTACAGACCCAGGTGGCAGCACAAGGGAAAGGGGGACAGAAAAGAGCAGAAGAAGCACCCACAGACCCAAGCAGTAGAGGCTGAGCAGGAAGATGACCAGCAGTGTTACCAGCAGAGCCACTGTGGCACTGCCAGAGGTCACAGCACAGCCCAGCAGCCCCGGGCAGAGACAAACCCAGCATTCCCAGAACAGATCCACCTACAAAAGGAAAAGGCACAGCCCGCTGAGAACCAGAGGGAATCTGACCTCCAGGCTCAAGCTCCTCAGCAAAGAGGGTCGAGGATACTCTCCCACTTCCCTTCCTCAGAGAGCACCAACACACCTTCCCTGGGAACAGCCCTGCCTGCCCCGGGCTCTGGGCTCCCCACACTGCCACAGCTGGGGAAAGCTGCAGCCGTCAGAGAGGGAGCTACCACCGAGAGAGCTCTTTGAAACACTGCCCTGAGCGCTGGGGTAGTGTTAAACCCAGCCTCACGTGGTCCTGGGGGGCTGCTTTGCCTGGCCTTCCCAAGGGAGGGCACAGATCACAGCATCTGCAGAGGTCCCTGACCTGTTCCATGATGCTGTGATCCCATGAGCATCAGCAGGCTCCCGGTACCAGCAGCAGGACATGGCTGTGCACCCCCGAGAGACACTGAGCAAACAACAGCAGGAGGCTTTGGGGGACTCTCACTAGATCAGGGCTCCGGAAGGCAAACAAACACAGCTCATTATTCTTCAGAAAATAATTACTCTCTTGATATTCGTGTGATCGCCAAGCAACAAACACAAGCAAGCAGACTCTTCTGTTCTACAGTCTTGAAAACTGTAGAAGCGGCTAATGCAATATAAACCTCTCATAAATGTGACAAAACCAACACCAGCTGTCCTGCAGTGGCCCCAGGCATCAGTGACAGGCTGGAAAGAGCCAAGGAACCCTGGCAGGCCAGAGCTGGCAGAGGTCTGTGCAGTGCTGCCGCTGCCCAGGCACACTCAGCAGGCACTCGGGGCCTCGTGGCTGTCCAGAGCAGGAGGAGAGGCACGGAGAAAACCCTCTGTCCCAGAGGGAAGGCCTGGCCATCCCAGGCAGCAGAGCCACTCCTCCCCACAGCAGAGGTGCAGAGGACACACAGACACCACGAGCTCCTCCAGGAGGAAAGCTCTAGGGCTCCCTTTTCCCGCATCAGTGGATATCCCACACCTGCCCACCCTACTGACAGGGCTGCAGCCTCAATCACAGCCCGCACCCCTGTCCTGCTCCACAGAGCAGCCTCCCCTCGCCCAGCAGGGCTCTCCTCTCCTCGGGTGCTGGAGAGGTGGGCACACTCCTCTACCAGAGTTACAGTAAGCAAGCATGAGGACTTTTCCCCCTTCTACCCATTATTTATGCCACGTCGTCTCCCTGTGCTGCATCTCAGGGGCAGTGCAAACACGAGGTACTCTGGAAAAACAAGACTACACACTGCGTTGCAAACAAGTCTAAATGAAAGCAACAGCAGAACTCCACAAATGAGCTTATGTTTAAATGTGCTATGGACGAGAACAGGCAAACCATGTGCCTTTTCTCTCTAAGCAATTCTCGAGTCAAACAATAGATAATTTGAAATAATTTCAATAGATAATTTGAAATGGACAAGAGCAATAAAGTAGGCTGGTACTGACCTACACTGTCATGCATTTCATGCATCCAGCTATGCTTGCCAAAGGCAAGAACCAACAAGTCTGATAAACAGGCAATAGCTTAAAAAAAAAAACCCGAACCAAATCAGTAAATCCCTTTTACACAGCCTTGTTTAATTTCAATTCCAGGCTTGCCTTAAAACCTACATAGTTAACTGGACTCATCTAGTTAACTGGATGATAAGATGTTTTTGAACCACTTGCAGAGCATGTGCATGCAGTTAACGAAGCAGTAAGTTGATCTGGTTCAGAAAAAACCCAAACCCTGTGTTTGCTGCAGCCCCTGGCAGTCGGTGGGGGGGTGCAGACGGTGCCCCTGGCGCTGGCCCTGGCCACCCTCCAGCGCCTCCGTGCCAGGGCTCGGCCCCTGGGAAGGGCAAGGCAGGTGCCCAGCAGCAGCAGGACACAAGACACAGGAGCCGTGTGCTCCTGAGCCTCAGGGTGGGCTGGCTCTTCTCTCAAGTTGTAAGAGAAAAGGTATTTGTGTCTGTTCCTGGACTGAGCAGTTTGTCTGAGCATCCCCCATGCTGCAGCCAAAACAGCACTGTACACAGACACACTGCCCCGACAGGAACAGCCCGACAGGGAGAGCAACGGGATACTGGAGAGGGGCCCCCTGGGCTGGCAGGGTGCTGTGTGGTACCTGGGCATTACCTTAAAAAAGAAATACACCCAGAGGGAAAAAAACCCCAAAGCCCAAAACCAAGAAAAGAAAACAACAACCAAAAACCCACACGAGAGCAGCTCAGCACTGCTGGCTTTAGAAGAAAACCTGCAAAAAAAACCCTCTCTGAAGTCTGCCCCTATGGAGAGCAGATAATCAGATAGAGCAGCCAAGCTCATTGTCTGAACCCCAAACTCATCCACTCCCCCGGGGGCTGGGACGAGCGGAGCACTCCTCAAATTACAGAGATCTGTCATCCTAAACCCTCGCTATCAAGTGACGGGGGATGCACTGAAACATATGCGAAGCTGTAGAGAAGGGCACAGGGAAGAAGAGCATTTGCAGCATCCTCCAGCCCGGGCTGGCCGGGCACTGGGCTCTCGGGACAGGGCTGGGCACTGGGGCTCTCAGGACAGGGCTGGGCACTGGGCTCTCAGGACAGGGCCGGGCACTGGGCTCTCAGGACAGGACTGCCCGTGTGCCGGGGCTCTCAGGACAGGGCTGGCCGGGTGCCGGGGCTCTCCAGCATCCGGGCTGCTGCCGCTCAGGGCTGGGCACCGCCTCACTCCGGCCCCGCGTCCCCCGCAGCCCCGAGCGCCACCATGCCGGCGCAGCAGAAGAAGCTGATCTTCTGCACAGCCGGGCTGCTGAGCTTGGCCTGCGCGCTGGGGGCGGCGGCGGCCGTGGGCACGCAGCTCTGGGTCAGGGGCTCCGTCCTCTGCAGCACCGGAGCGCTGCTGGTCAACGCCAGCGGCCCCGAGCTGCACAAGTTCATCGGCCACATCCAGTACGGGCTCTTCTCCGGGATGCGTGTGCGGCAGTGCGGGCTCGGGGGGAGACCCTTGCACTTCTCCTGTGAGTACGGGCGGTTCGGGGGGCTGGCAGCGCCCGGCTGCCTGCGGGGCCGCGGGACGGGGCTGTCCGCACGGACACTGACCGGACAGGCTGGCCGGACAGGGCTGCCCGCACGGACACTGCCTGCACAGACACTGACCCGACACGGCTGCCCCGCCGGAC
>WBMY01002792.1:329758-344956 GCA_013397315.1 Donacobius atricapilla | reverse complement strand
CGGACAGGGCTGTCCGCACGGACACGGGCGGTTCAGGCTGCCCGCACGACACTGACCGGACAGGGCTGACCGGACAGGGCTGTCCGCACGGACACTGACCGGACAGGCTGGCCGGACAGGGCTGCCCGCACGGACACTGCCTGCACAGACACTGACCGGACAGGGCTGCCCGCACGGACACTGACCGGACAGGGCTGCCCGCACGGACACTGCCCGCACGGACACTGGCCGGACAGGGCTGTCCGCACGGACACTAACCGGACAGGGCTGCCTGCACGGCCCTCGCTCGGACACTGACCCCTCAGCGCGGGGTCTGCCAGAGCAGCCCTGCCCTGACCGTGCCCTGATCCACAGGGTCAATAACTTATTTTAAGATACTAATACACCCTGGCTAATGTCTTCAAGAATCGCTTACACAGATAGCCACATTCCAATAGATTTATACTAATACTTTAAAAAGAGTATTTGGAGGTTTAATTAATCTGTCATCTTCCTCTCTGTGCCGCATTACAACATTACCTCTGTTCTGTCAAGAAGAATGAACTAAACCAGCAAGAACCTCAGGGAAGAGCTGGGGCACTGGCTGCTACTGAGAAACAAAGCAGCTCAAAATTTGCAATCTGTGGCACTAATTGGGAGAAGGGCTGGGGGAGGCTGTCTGGAGAATGCTGGCTGACTTGGTGCCTGACACACAGAATGTCAAAGTGTTAGTAATGGCTTCCCTTTACATTCATAACCTATTAATCTTCAAGGATAAGAAGATCAATAAAAAATGATGAAATGAGACAGAGTTGGATCCAGCAGCAAGCGGAACAGGCAGTAGAAGCCAGTTGCTGTGTGTACAATACCTCTCCTGAAGTTACTACAGCACACAGGTTATAATCCTTCTGCTACAGCAGCACAGGCAAATTGCTCACACCCATGATTTAATGCAAGGGAAGGTTGCCAGACTAGGTACCAGAAATTATTTACTATATAACATTTTCCCAAAATAGTAAACCAAGCTAATTTAATAGAGTATTAGTATTTGCTCTCTCTAAATTCCATCACTAGTCTGTTCATACTGCTGAAGTTCCCTTTGGATTGCTTTGTGTGCCATCCCAGTGTGCAGTTCTTGCACCACGGGTGAATTTTCAGAGGAGTCTGTGCAATCCCAAGGATTTGGCTCACTGCTGTCGGTGACACTCATGACCAGGGCTGGTCCAGCTGCCAGCAGCTCTGGGACTGACACTCGGGTTCAGTCAGTGACAGCTGTGAGGGGTCAGGAGCATTCACCTCAGAGAGCTCTGAGAACACTGAGAACAGGGGCTGATCCTGTTCCCTGGGGCTGCAGCAGCCCCCTCCCATCACCTCGGTACCTTGGAAGCTCACCAGGAGCATTCTGCAAAGCAGGACAAACCTATAAAATACACAGCCATAGCTTAATGCACTCACTGCACTTTAGTGTGTCTGAGGAGAACAGACATGGAAAACAGGCTAAATGATTTAGTTCTATGCTTGTTCCCATTAAATACTCCCCTCTGACCACTCTATCTCTTTTAATTGTAATATGAATTTGCTCAGCCAGCAAACCCAGTTCAGCTCAGGAAAACTTCTGCTCCATTTGTTCCCACTCATTCCCATCAGTTTCTAGGTCAGTGGTTCATTTTCTAAAGGTCTCTGCCATGCATAGCACACATGGGTTCATTCAGGACCATGGAGAAATGTTTTCCTTTCAAGACAACATTGCTTCTGGAATTAATTTTTCCTGATACATCACATATAAAATGTTAACAACAGAACCAGCTATAGATGCAGGCACCCAGGGGAGTATTCAATACCATGCCGTAATTTATTTTCTTAAAACAAACCATACAAAATTATATTATTAAATACAGAGCTTTGCATGTTTTCCCAAAACATTAGATAATGTCACAGGAACTAATGCTATTCCTTGTGGGAATCCTGCACCGGGAAGCACTGGAAGGGGCTCTGAGGTCTCCCCAGAGCCTTCCCCTCCTCAGGCTGAGCGCCCCCAGCTCTCCCAGCCTGGCTCCGTGGCCTCCTCTGGACTCTCTCCGTGCTGTTTTGTTCTGGGGGCCCCGGGGCTGGGGGCAGCTCTGCAGTGGGGTCCCCCTGGGCAGGGCAGAGGGGCAGAATCCCCTCCCTGCTGTTCACACTGTGGGACCAGCCCAGGGCAGGGGAGGTTCTGGGTGCAGGGCACGTGGAGTTCTCATCCTCAGCACCCCACCCTTCTCCTCAGGCAGCCCCCAGCACCCCCCACCCAGCCTGGGGTTGTGCTGGGACTGCCCTGACCCACACGCAGGACCTTGCACTTGGCCTGGTTGAACTTCCCGAGTTTTGCAGACATTTGTTTCATTAATTTCCCTTTCATTTACTTGGGGAGATAAATGGACTTGATACCCCATGACCTGCTGCTCTGTGCTCCTGCACGGAGCTGCAGAGCAGTTTGCTGGTACAGACTTTACAAGGAGGAGTAATTGATGTGAGGCTGCTTTACTCTCCACACATCACAGCCACAGCAAAGCAGCGCCTGGCATTACCTCACGTCAGCCATGCCCTCATGGATCAGGAGCAGTGAATGTCACAGTTCCTTCCAAAGTCCCTAGTTTTGCCAAACAAACAGGAACTTTTTAAAACCATTTTCTCTTGCTGTCTGAATAACTATCCCTGTGTCCTAGACAAACAGGACCACAATTTGAAACAGTAGCTTTAAAGCTGCATAAAAATATTTACAATAAATTATTCCTGAATTTGTGGATCCAAAATCACAGCATAATTTCCTTTCCCACATCACCACCATTTGTAGGACCTCATGAACACAAATGAAAGCAAAGTCTAAAGAGAGATTCATTGTCCCACTCCCAGAGAAGAGTGGCCTTCAGCCAAGGGAGATCAGCCCCATAACTCTGGCACAGAGAGAGGCCTTCTGACACCTTGTGCCAGACCTGCCTCCTCAATTACAGCTTCCTGGGTTTTCCCCAGAAGATGCTTTCCACATTAAGGACCCAATACCACCCTCAGGAAGGGGAGGAGATGCTTTCCTGGAGCTGGTCTCCCTCTCTCCTGGCCAGTCTATGATTCTGAGTTTCACAGAATTTTTCTGCCTCCAAATATCCAGGAGAAACCATTTCTAGTTAATAATTTCATCTGGTTGCGTTTAGAAGAGCAGGATTAAAACAATTATCACAAACGAGCAGGAACCCCCAGCCCGACATCAGAGACAACTTTGCCTATGTGTATAATAACGCTGTGTCTGTTTTGTTTTCAGTTTTTCCAGATTTGCTCAGAATTATCCCTGCAAGTATCCATGTCAGTGTCATTCTCTTCTGCACAGTCCTGATTGTCTTTGCCCTGGTGGGAGCAGGGTTCTTCATGCTGAACGCTTTTGGCAGCCCCTACGAGACGCTGCACGGCCCCGTGGGGCTGTACCTCTGGAGCTTCATCTCCTGTGAGTAGCCCAGGCTGTGCTGAGGCTGGCACTGCCCACAGCCCCCACTGCCCAGGCCAGGAGAGCGAGCTGAGCTGCAGCTGCATCGCCTCCCACCTGCCAAAGGCCAGGCAGGAGGGCGGGTGACTCCCCTATCAAAACAGGTGCTTTCCCAGTCGAAGTTGAGACAGAAACTGGGGAAATCCCACATGAGGATGGGAAGGAGCAAGCAGCTGCAGGAAGCCATGGCGGAAGGGCGCCAGGAACCCAGAGCTGCGGTGGCATCACGGGCACCCCACACACAGTCTGACCCAGGAACCATAGCAGAGTAGGAATGGGGAGGGAAAACAACCCAAATGTGCCAGAGATGCAGCTGGTTCTGCAACGGGAGGGTTCCAGACAGTGTGGGCGAGGTCACCACTCAGAGCAGCACAGCCCTCCCAAGGACAGCAGAGCCGAGCTGCCGGAGAGCCCGAGGCTGGCAGCAGCTCCCGGGCTCTGAGGAGAACCACTGCCATGCAGGGATAGCTGAGGGTCCCCGTCCCTCTGCCACACACCTACTCTCTGGGCTGCTGGCTTGGCCCACAGGCAGACTTGCCCTGACTTTACAGGGGATTACACATTACAATTGTAATTTAACAAAGGATTCAGTACGTGTTTATGTTCAGGCACCCGGAGAGCTCCATGATGCTCAGTGGGACAGTGAGCAACTTAAAGCTGAACACAAGCAGAGATACTTCACTAGCTCAGGGCACTAAAGCAGCCATGCTAAATACTACTGGTCCTGAGCCAAATTCACTTAGGAAAGCCTACCCATTTCAATAGTCATTGGCTTGGATTCCAAAAATAATTCCTGTTAAAGCTAAAGGCCATACAAACATTCTCCATGGGGTGTTTGGCTGCAGCTTACATCATACAGCACAGCTGAGGGATTTCTGAGGTGATGAGCATTTCCCCCTCCCTTTCAGGTTCCTGTGGTTGCCTTATCATGATTCTCTTCTCCTCAGAGGTGAAGATCCACCACCTTTCAGAGAAAATTGCTAATTTCAAAGAGGGAACTTTTACATTCAAGACTCACAGTGAACAGTTTGCAAATTCCTTCTGGACCATCCTGGTTTGCTCCCTGGTGCACTTCCTCAATGCCCTGCTAATCCGATTTGCTGGATTTGAATTTCCCTTTTCAAAATCAAAAGATTCAGGGACAATTACAGGAGCTGTTGACCTGATGTATTAAAATGATGGGATTTAAGACTGTTTCAAGTAAAGAAATTTGTCACTATTACATCAACAACCACCAGATGTACCAACTTGTGAATGATGCACTCTAGAGAAGGTAAAAAGAGGGAAGTTTCAAGTAAGTATCAATATGATGAAAACAGAACAAAAGATGTGCTGTATGGTAATGTCTGGATGGAAAAGCCCTCTTTCTTGGGGTAAGAGTAAGACTTTTTTTTCCTGTAAACTGCTTAAAAAGTGGCTGGTATGAAGAAAAATAGGAATCTCAGTTGTGTTGCACTGAATCTGGAAAGTCCAATCAATGGGTTGCAGTAGAAGCACACACTCACCAGCAGCAGCTCTGCCCTTCAGCCCTGCTGAAGGCAAGGATGCAGCCATGACCACGTCAGAACAGCAGGGCCCAAGGACACCCAGCAAACTTGCAGACACCCAACAAGGGACAGGACAGCATCCAGGCTCTGCCCCAACACCCCTCAGACTCCAGCTCACGTCTGCAGTGCTCAGAGGGCACAACCCAAACGCCTGAATTTTGATCTGGCTTCACGTGCATGGCAACAGCATCGTTTCTCTCCCTGAAACTCCCTGGGTTTTTTTTCCTTTTAACAAACCAAACTGTGCTCCAAACCCAAAGTCCTGGGAGCCCTCGTTTCCCCAGCAGTTGCTGCAGGTTGGTGACAGAGCTGACACAGCACAGCAGATGCAGGGGAGATGCCACGTGCTCCTGCTTGTCTGAGGGAGGCAGCCAGGCTTGGCAGTGCTGGACAAACGCTCAGCAGCTCATCAGGCAAAGGGCATTTCCCAGGGCGGAGCAGCAGACTGGGCCCGGGTACCTCCACCTCC
Source organism: Donacobius atricapilla (assembly GCA_013397315.1). Classification (NCBI taxonomy): domain Eukaryota; kingdom Metazoa; phylum Chordata; class Aves; order Passeriformes; family Mimidae; genus Donacobius; species Donacobius atricapilla. Next base: position 339,450 of record WBMY01002792.1, on the reverse strand, counting down.
AGAGAACAGCCCTGCAAGTTCTTAGCAAGCAATACCAACAAACCAAGTCAGAACCTCTGGCAAAGGGCAGCAACAACACAGGAGACAGGCTCCTGTGCAGGCTGCAGCTCAGCAGGGGCTGGGGAATGAGCACAGGAGGGTCTGGCCTGGGAAGCCAGAACAGACAGACACATCAGCCCTTGCCCCCTGAACATCCCCAAGTCAGTTAAAGCTAGAGCTGCCTCCCAGGCAGAGCATCGTACCAGCAAACACTACCTCTGTGGGGTTACCTGGGTGCCTTGGAGGTGAGGAGCTCCTCACAGGGCACGGAAACAGCCTTGAGAGCAAACACGGGTGGAGAGCCCCTGCCCCATCTCTCTGCAGGGGCTGTGCCCAGCGGTGGGTGAGGAGCAACCCTGCCAGCTGGAGATGAGGAGCAATCCCAGCCAGCACCCACCCAGTGCCCGGGTACAGATCAGAGCCAGGTATCAGAGCCCTCTGCGCTTCAGGATCTACCAGCCCACGAGGCCTTACTGACTTTAGTGTCATTTTTTGTACTTCTACTGTGAAAGGCAGAACACTGCTTATTGTAAAGATTTGTCAGCTGTATCCTTTCCCAAGGTAGCTCTGCCTCAGCATCTCCCTGGATTTTATCGCTGTGGAAGGGCTTCTGCAAGTCAGCACAACCCCCAGCTTTTTTCATCATTTTCTTCTTAATCTATATGTATATTCCTCCTAATGTTAATGTATGTTCTTAAAGCATAATCTGTATTGCGTCTCATGGTATTGTTTACTGCACAGCAAATCCAAACACGTTCCTTTACCGTGCAGACAAGAGCAGCCCCACCCTGGGGTCCGCGTGTCCTCACGAGGGTCCCTGTGCCCAAAGCCTGACCACACCCACATCCCACCCTGCGCATCAGCCCAGCCGTTCCTAGGGCAAGCAACATCTTCTTACCAGCAAAATAAAACTGAGGCAATGTTTGTGTGTTTGACCGGTTGAAAGTGCGGGTATGGTCTGCCCAGTGCAAACCATCAGGGAACCCCATCGTGGACCCTGAGGGAGCCCCAGAAAAGACCCCAGGGGAGCCCCAGCACGGGCCCTGGACCTCCTTGCATCCATGAAAGTGCCCCTGCTCCTGCCCCACTCTGGGAAACTCCCTCGTTCCTGCCCCGTGCTGGAAAACGCCCCTGCTCCTGCCCCCCCTCCTGCCCCCCNCGCAGCCCGGGGCAGCGCCCGGAGCATCGCCCGGAGCATCGGCCAGAGCACGGCTCGGAACACCGCATCGCCCGGGGCATCGGCCAGAACATCGCCCGGAGCATCGCCCGGAGCATCGCCCGGGGCATCGCCCGGAGCATCGCCCGGAGCACAGCCCGAAGCACTGCCCGGAGGGAGCACAGCCGCTGCCATGGGTGACCGGGGCACTGAGCACGCTGCCCCCACGGAGCTGGAGGAGATCGCCAGCAGAATCTCTGATCTGAGCAAATGGAGAGAAATCTTTCATTTCCGTGGGTAAGATTTTTATTCTGCTTCTTTAACAGACTTTTAATTACAGGTGGTTATTCCATGTAATTTTTAAAGTTGTGTTTTATTACAAAATTTATGTGACAATGACTAAAGGTCCTTGTGTACTCAGTAACGTAAATGCTACAGATCTTACTCTTCCTTTGTTCTGGGGTTTTCTTCTGGCTGGGCTCTGGTTTCTCTGTATGTTAGCAATACCTCTGTTGGGTGTTTTAATTTGTACTTTATTTTACGTTTTCAGTTTGGAAATCAACAGCACGACTCATCAGGTAACTCCTTTTCCAAAGGCAGTATTTTCTGTTTGTCTGGTGAGTTTGGGGCTGTCCTTGGTTGGTACACTGAGGAGGTCACACATCAGTACCTGCAGCCCAGGTATCTATGGAGATTCATTTCCCATGCTGCTTCTTTGAGAAACAGATGTTTTCATCAGATATTTTGAAACCAAGGGGACAGAGCAGTCCAACATTTGATTAACTTTTCCATCAAAAAACTCATCACAGTGAGTTTTAGAAAATAAACTAAGATCTCCAAAATGTAAGTATCTGGAAAACCTGCAGTGCCCTTATGTTGGGAGCCACTGAAGGGTATTCCCTGTAATTCTGACAAACACCTGCTGTTACCTGCTCCTGTTATCAGCTCGTAGGGATGTGTTGGGAATGTCCGAAAACAGCTGGAAGTCACGGGCACCCACGCTCCAGCCCGCAGCCGGGGGCTGTGCCCACCCCGGGAACCCGGGGGAACAGAGGCAGCAGCCCCGGGGATGGATGCACTGTCAGCTCCTCTCCCTGCAGCAAGGACAGAGCAGTGCTGGCCAAGGACCACCCGGAGCTGGGGCGTCCCCGGGGCCACAGCCCCCCTCCGCCGTCCCCCAGCCCCTGCTGCTCCCCCAGGGCCTGGGCGGCCGCCCCATCTCCCTGGACACGGCAATGGTGAGCTGCCTGCTCAATTAAACATGAGCTGTAATTGAATCTCCGGAGGGGAAAGAGACTGGGGAGCCTTTCCTGGTGTTCTGTGTGCAGGCTGCAGCGTGCTGCCAGCTGAACGGGCTGTGGAACGGGGCTGGGGTGTTCAGGGGACTCCAAACAAACACAGATGGAATGCAACCTTAAAGCTGATGCGGGCTAATTCCCAGGAGAGAACCGGTCAAATGACAACAGGCAGCACAAACAGCCTCAGGACGGGAGGCAGGATCATGGAATCTTAGAATTGATTAGCTTGGAAAGGGGCTTTAACACCATCAGTGAGGGATTTCAGCTCCTGTTGGGTGCCTGGCCCCAAGAGCACCAGGTGCTGCCGGGTGCTGTTGTCCAGCAGCTTGGCAGTTCTGCCGGCAGCGGCTGGATGGGCCCCAGTGCAATCTTCCCCAAAATGTGCTCTGTACCCAAATGTAAGTCATTACACACAACAGCCCAGCTTCACCTGCGTGCTGCGTGAAGTCCCTGCACTGAGCCCAAAGCATCGCCGCTGCTCTGAGGCTGAGGCCTGGCTCTGGGCTGGCAGCGTGACCTGCTCTGGCTGAGGGCACCTGCACCCCAGGACCACTGATGTCACGGGCCCTGCACGCCAGGAGAGCTCTGATCCTGGCCCCTCTGCTCCTGCTCCACAGAGGCTGCAGGAGCTGCTCTTCAGGAGCACGAGCCCCCTGTTCAGCGGCGAGTGGGCAGCGGCACACTTCAGCTTCCACCCGCCGCACTCGGACCTGGCCTACGCGCTGCGGGCAGGGCAGGTAAAGGTGGCACACGGCAGCTGGCACCAGCTGCTCGCTGTCACAGACACCTGTGGGAGCTGCAGCCAGTGCGGGGTCCTCAGCAGCAACACACCTGGACCTGCACACCTGGAGCTGCACACCTGCACCCTGCACACCTGCACACCTGTACCCTGCACACCTGCACTCTGCAAACCTGCATACCTGCACACCTGTACCTGCACACCTGTACCTGGGGCTGTGATACCTGCTGTGAGATGCTCCTGGGAAGGGCGCAGGAGAGACACAGCAGGCTGCAAAAAGCCTGTTTCTTTTCTGAGAATTAGACTTTCCTAATTATTCCTGCTCCACCTAGACATCCAACAAGTGAAGTCACCCAGACTATGATTTTGTCAGATGGAGGTTTTCCTCTTCCTTATTTAGCATCACAACACTGCACCCCAAAAAGCAGGCAGCCAAGATACACACTCAAATCGTAAATCCCCTAAACTTATCTGGAGGCTGAAAGGCTGGCTACAACCATGCGTGCCACTCCCTGCATTCCGAGGCTCCGTGCTCCCAGGGGGACCACAGCCCTGGTGTGTGTGTCAGCACGGTGGGGAGCAGGCAGGGGCACTCCTGGCATAGCCCCACATCAGCCCTGGGCTTGCCCCAGGACCTCTGCCCCTTTGCTGCCAGGCTGGGGAGGACAAAAAACAAACCCTGGGGCTTCCAAGCACACACGGTACCTGGAGCTGGGTGCTAATCCCTGGCACGGAGGGAGGAAGGACACCCAGCCACAGGATCCCTGCCACCCCCATGGCCAGGGCTACCCTGCAGCCTCTTCTCCATAAGGGCTTCTTCTTGTCCCCCTGGCCAGGGACTGCTGGCAATGCCATGTGCTCCCTCAGACTCCTCGGATGACAGGGGTTCTTTTTCTGTTCCTAGGGAGGAACGGGAGCCATTCTGGCGGCTGTCCAAGCACGCATCATCACATACCTGCTCTTCACAACAGAGACAGAATCTACTCACCTGGAAAGGTAAGTTGATCATGGGACTCATGAAAATTATTTCCACGCATTGCTTGGTCAGCACCAGCCTCTGGGCTCAGGCAAACCAGAGCCAGGTTCAGGAGTGCAGACACAGGTGGGGATATGCACTGGGAGAGAAGCCTTGGCTGACTCCCAGGCAAGGCTCCTTCCCACCAAGGCCTCTGATTTTGGGACCATGGCATGTCCCCCCACCTCGGTGGTGCCCCAGTCACAGCCCCTGGTTTCCCCCTGGCACAGGCTGTGCCGGGTCGGGCAGTGGGAGCAGGGGCAGGCACTGGCCACGGCCCTGGCAGAGACCCTGTGGGTAGCAGGAGGAGGTGGCAGAGCCATCGTGTGCCTCATCACTGCCCCTGTCACCGTGATGCCACGTGAAGGCTACAGAGCCAGCATCTTCACAGAGAGAGTGAGTACAGAGCCATCCTCTGCCAATGGGATTTTCCTTAAAGGTACCTTTGGCCTGAAACACAGAATCCCCCACACCTGCTCCCTCCCTGACTTTGCTCTACAGACAATGATCACCCCAGACCCAGGTCCTGGTGCAGCCCGTGATCATCCACCTCCCCTTCCCCACAGCCCATCTTCCTTCTCCTGCAAAAAGGAGAATCCTGTCAGCACAAAACTTCTCCCTGAATCCCTGCACAGAGCCACAGCCCACGCCTGGGGAAGGGGCAGGGCAAATCTTTGCATTGTTCTTTCACCTGATTGATGGAACCATAGGATTCAAAGCTGAGCTTTTTGGTATAATTCATGTCTCCTTTACACCCCCCTCACGGTGCTCATGCCCAACAGATCTGGCTGTTCGAGTTCTCAGAGAAAGCTGATGCTCAGGGGTTCATCTCTGATCATATAAACTGTGTAAGTGGGGATAGCTGCTTCATCTAAGTTATTTTCTTGCTAAATTACCTCTTATTTCCCATTCAAAATGGGCGTTTTGGACACAGCAGTGTCATCGTCTTCAGGACGTTCACACAGTTAATGTACAATTAGTTCATGGATCATTTCCAGCCTTTCTTATGGGGAGAGATGTAGCAGGGATTCCACAGAGAGATCCTGCTCCCATGTAATCCCTGTGACTTAACCCATTATGCCGGCTCTCTCAGCCCACAAACCCTGGGTGAGCAGGGTAGTATTTTGTGCATCATTCAAAGACGTGATTCCTTGCAGCCTCAGCAAAAATATGGGAAAAATTGTACAAAACCCATTTAGCCAATAACTGGAAGCTTCTTCTTTCCTTTTCTACCTGATCCTATTCAACAAAATTAGTTACAAAATCTTTCTGGAATAACACCTTACCCATCTAACTCAACACATTCACCTAAGGCTGTATTGAAGCAGAGGAATTGTTTTAATTAAATATGATTTACTGGCCATAATTCCTCCCCTGTAATCCCTTATTTCTTTTTCCAGTTCAAAGGCAAGGGAAGCCATGGAGTGATCCTATTTTTATACAGTTTACTTTTCTCTAGGACACTTGAAAGGTATATTTCACTGTTTAAACACTTTCCTGCAGTTTGGTTACATCTGAAGAGCCTTTTCCTTTCCTCCCATTTCCGTTGGTCAGGCAGGGAGGTGCAGGGTTGTCTCTGGCACCTGGAGCTGCCCTGATGATCTGTGCTTGGCCACACAGGGTCCAAGAGGATTTGGGTGACGCAGCTCCTCTGCTGAACGTCAGGTCTGGAAATGTCACCTGTACAGAGGTAGGATCAGCCACACGTCTCAAGCATTCCCGTTTTATTATTCCCACATCTGAGTGTATCCCGCAGGCCGTGCTCAGCCTGCTCCTGACGGGACGGGCCAGCCCGCGGGGGCTCGGCGGGGCCGGGGACCGGGACCCCGGCCCNCCCCGCGCTGCGGACGCCCCGGCTGCCCGTGTGGCTGTGCAGCGTCCCGGGCAGGCACAGCGTGCTCTTCGGCACCGACCGCCGGCTGCTCTCCCACTGGGCGTCCGAGAAAAGGTTCCAGCTGCACCTCTGGAGCGGGCAGCAGGCGCAGACCCGAACTGCCCACCTGACCGTAGGTACGGAGCCGGGCCTTCCGCGGAACGAGGTACGGGCCTCGCGGACAGCGGTGGGTCCTGTGTAAAATAATACAGAGTTTAAACGCACCAGGGAGCGGGACTCTTTCATGATGTGAAAAACGAGGTTCACTTTCTTAGTAAAATTTGTAAGTTTAATAAAAAATTTTAAAAGAAATAATTAGGAGACAGACAAGCAAAAAATAGTTAATGGCTGGGTGCCTGGCGTGCAGACAGAAAGCTGCTAACGAAAAGGCTCGCTCCTTAAAAGTACCAGCTTGTTGCATATTCATAAATGCACAGGCATGATTCAAACATTCCTCATGAGTTTGAATTTCTTTGCTCAGTTTAAACTCCCCCCCAAGCATTTTAACTTGTAGATCCACCCGTGAGTGGCTCCATTCCGTCTGATAGCATAGGTTCAATATATTCCTCTTCTGGAGCTCTGGCATCTTCATCTGGATAAGATACTGATAACAGAGGTTCAATAAACTCCTCTCCTGAAGCTCTGGGGTCTGCCCTTGTTACCTTTATCCACATAATCCAAGAATGTGGGGAATTTCCTGATTCTCTTTCTTATTCTTCTGGATTAGCTACAAAAAGCATCCTACATCACACAGTTTCTATTTTTATGTTATGCTACAACCTAAAATATATATATTCATCACATCACCATTTCTAAGCCCTGATAATAGCAGAAAACAAAAGAAACTATATTAATACAGCAAAATCTTCCCACATTATACATATAGCATTCATTGCAATATTTGCAAAAAAGACAACTTTATAATATGCATCTATAACGATGATTAATTGAAAATTTATAATAACCTTCTCTCCAGCTGCCGTGGTTTTACCCCACCCAGCCCTCAGGCCCCGCAGCCGCTCACTCACTCCCCCACCAGCAGGACCAGGGAGGGAATTGGAAGGGCAGAAGCTAAAGAACTCGTGCGTTGAGATAAAGACAGGGTAATAAGAAAAGCAAAAGCCACACACACAAGGCAAGGAAAACAAAGAATTCATTCACTCCCTCCATGGGCAGGCAGGTGTTCAGCACCTCCAGGAGAGCAGGGCCCCGTCACACACAGCAGTGACTTGGGAAGACAAACAAACACCACACTCAAAAGTGCCCCTCCCTTTCTCTTCCTTCCCCCACGTTATGTACTGAGCACGATGTCACAGGGTCTGGAATATCCCTGGGAGCATTTTGGGTCTGCTGTCCTGGCTGTGTCTTCTCCCAGCCTGCCCAGCACTCCCAACGTCCTCACCAGCATGGCAGGAGGAGGAACAGAAAAGGCCTTGGCTATGCTGGCACTGCCCAGCAACAACAAAATCCTCCCTATATCATCAACCCTGTGTTTAGCACAGATTCAAAACACAGCTCCATACCAGACACTGGGAAGGCAAAGAATTCCACCCCAGACCAAGCCTGCACCCCAAGGCACCGAGGCTGGCGTGCAGCAGGGGCCACCTGCCTGCCCGCTGAGGCTGAGGTCTGTCCTCTGCTCAGCACCAGGTGCCACCGTGCCCCTCGTGCTCCCCACCAAGTTTCATATCCCCCAGGGGGGAGAAACTGCTCCTGTAGCAACGCTTGGGTTGTGAGCCGGGTTTTGTGCTTGGGCTGCAAGGTTCTCGTTTCTCTGCTGCTGTGCATCACTTACCTTCCTCACTGGGTGCCTCCTGCCTTGCTCTCCTTTCACTGCAGCATTTAAAGCGGTCAGAACCTTGAAACGAGAGGGTAAATCTGCCAGGAAGCAGAGTGACTAGAGATCAACCGCCATGCTACCTGGTGTGACCACAGATACCATCTGAGCATCTGCTCGGAAAAGCAATATGCAAACACACCCTGCAAGGAGCTCCTAGCACTTAGAGCACCGGAATTTCCCCGGGGGGCCATGGTGCAGGGGCAGCCCCCAGCCCGGGAGGCCCTGCCTCTGCTCCCTCAGCTCCCCGGGGCAGCACGGCAGCACAACTACACCCATACAGCTGCAGGAGCTTCTGCTTTTAATCTTCACTGAAGCCTTTTTCAGTGGGGTTGGGGTTTTAGGATTTTTATTTTGAGACATTTATTTTTCATTTCCTTTTCAGACACTCATTCACATCGCTGGGAAGAGGCTCAAAGAGAAGGCCCCCGCAGCCCAGGGAGGCGACGCCCAGCCCTGGAGATGGCCATCAGGACCAAGTGGGCAGGTGCGACCGTCAGCTGGAACGGGACAGAGCCCTTCTTCTGAGGAGTGAGCAGGATGGAGCCCTGCTCCTGAGGGGTACTGGCATCTGCCACACACTACCGGCTCCACTGGTCACTGCGGTCTGGAGGACAAAAGTCTCTCTCCCTGATCAAACAGCCCCCGGTGCATTGAAGGGACACCCTGTCCACAAGGCACCCCACTCCCTGCAAAAGCGTGCACTGCATGAGCAGCGGCTTGCAGCCCTGTCCCCCTGCACACCTTTTCCAGGATGCAGGCTCTCCTGCTTCCCACGACAGCAGGCAGGAAAAGGAAAGAGTCGAGCCCTGGCACGGGTGCCCGTGGCAGTGGTGGAGTCTCCATCCCTGGAGGGATTTAAAAGCTGTGCACACGTGGGATTTGGGAACGAGGTTTAGTGGTGGCCTTGGCAGTGCTGAGGTAATGGTTGGACTTGTTGGGTCTTAAGAGGGCTTTTCCAACCCAAACTGTTGTGGACTTCTGTGATTCAGTGATTTTACTGCCATTGCCAAATCCTGGCACTCTGCATCAGTCTGACAAGCAGGGGCAGGGCACATGGCTTGTAGCTCACAGAAACCCCTGTCCACCTCCTTTTTCATTGTCATTACTCCAAAACGACCTGTAAGTCACACCCTTGGTGTGCTGATAACGACAGCTGAGAGCAATAAACCTTCTGCAAGTGACCCAGAAACTTGGTTCAAATCTATTGAATTTTACAAAAATAAAAAGAAGCCTGAGATTATGCGGGGCCAGGATGAGGCAGCTGGGCTACAGCTGCCGCGGGGTCTGCACACGCCGCTGCCCACCTCCCCTTTCTGCTCCGAGCAGGGCGCCGCGGGGCCCCGCTGCCGAGCCGAGCCCCATCCTGCGCACGCCGTCCGCAGCCGCAGCTCCGCTGACACCGGGAAGGGCCCGGGCTGCGGGGACGCGCAGTCCCGCCGAGGGCGGGAGTCCCGCTGCCACGGCACGGTGCCGGCAGGGGGGCACGGTCCTGCCGTCAGTCACGGTCCCGCTGCCACGGCACGGCACGGCACGGCACGGCACGGCTCCGCTGAGCGGAAACGGTCCCGGTGAGGGGATACAGTCCCGGTACGGGCACACGGCCCCGTAGGGCACACGGCCCCGGTTCGGTTCACATTCCGGTCCCGGTACGGGCACACGGCCCCGTAGGGCACACGGCCCCGGTTCACACCCCGGTTCGGTTCACAGCCCGGTGCCGGTCCCGGCTCACACC
>WBMY01002792.1:299479-329724 GCA_013397315.1 Donacobius atricapilla | reverse complement strand
GGCCTCGGCCGTCCTCTTCCCGTGCAAGGTAAGGATGCGGGGCTGGGCGGGGGACGGGCCGCCCCCACATCCCTGTCCCCCTGCGGAAAACCCCCACCCATCGCCCCCACATCCCCGTCCCCAGACCGCCCCCCCAGATCCCCCTGCAAAGGACACCCACCCACCACCCCGGTTGTTGAAACTAGAATCCTCTGTTCTTTTTAAAGAAAAGGAAAATCCAAGCCAGGACCTCTCCAGCTGATCTGGACGGATCAGATCTAACTGCAACAGCAGATCTAACTACAACTCAGCCATACAGCCCATTTTTTCTAAGTGCTTGCGTTAGGAAAAAAACAACCACAAAAGACAAGAAGAATCCATTTTAAGTGGAAATAATAAGTAAAGCTCAGCTTGAATCCAGGGCTACGTACAAGTAATGTAAAATTTGCAATGAGCACGAGAGCTCTGGTTGATCACCTGTGTTCCCAGTGGACGGGTGGGAGCAGCGAATCCTAGTGCTGGTGCCTTTCCTGACGGCTTGTGTTTGGTCTCTTTCCAGTACGCCACAACAGGCTGCTCCCTGACTCTCCACCACACAGAAAAGCCAAAACATGAAGCCATCTGTGAGTACCGTCCCTACTCCTGCCCGTGCCCTGGTACCTCCTGTGACTGGGAGGGGTCCTTGGAAGCCGTGATGTCCCACCTCATGCATGCCCACAAAAGCATTACCACCCTTCAGGGAGAAGACATCATCTTCCTTGCCACAGACATTAACCTGCCAGGGGCAGTGGACTGGGTGATGATGCAGTCGTGCTTTGGTCACCACTTCATGCTGGTGCTGAAGAAGCAGGAGAAGTGTGAAGGTCACCAGCAGTTTTTTGCCACCGTGCTGCTCATTGGCACCCGCAAGCAGGCGGAGAACTTTCAGTACAGACTGGAGCTGCACGGCAGCTGCCACCGGCTGACCTGGGAGGCCTCTCCCTGCTCCATCCACGACGGCGTCACCGTGGCCATCCGCAACAGCAACTGCCTCGTTTTTGACACAGCCACTGCACACCTTTTTGCTGACAACGGGAACCTCGGCATCAACGTGACCATTTCTATGTGCTGCCCGTGAGGCACTGCTAGAGACACTCAGCTGTCTGGAGGTAGTGCTTCACCAGGTTTTGGTTTTGGTTCCCGTTTTGTACGCTGTTCAACTATGTCACCTTGTGTGCTGAGGTTTCTGACTAGCCAACGGTTGTAAGTTTGGGCGGAAGAGGAGCAGGAGTGCTGTAAGTAACGTGAGCGGGACAAGGTCTTCTAAAATTCTTGGGTGCCTTAGGAAGATTACACACACACAGTTACCTTTTATAATTTAATTATATTTTATGTAAAGAGTGCTTCCATTAGATATGTGGCTTAAGAGGCTCCTGTTTGGAGCACACCTTAAAGCCCTTTCAGCAACAGTACAGACCCCCTCTGTCACTGGTGAGCTTTAATAAAAGGCTTTAGTATCACAGGAGGGTTTGGTTTGGAAGAGACTATCATCTGTTCCAATCCTCCTGCCATGGGCACGGACACCTTCCACTGTCCCAGGCTGCTCCAAGCTCTGTCCAGCCTGGCCTTGGGCACTGCCAGGGATCCTGGGGCAGCCCCAGCTGCTCTGGGCACCCTGTGCAGGGACTCCCCAGCCTCACAGGGAACAATTTTTTCCCAATATCCTATCTCACCCTGTCCGCTGCCAGTGGGAAGCCAGTCCCCCTTGTCCTGTCCCTCCATCCCTTGCCCCAAGTTCCTCTCCAGCTCTCTTTAGGTACTGGAAGGGGCTCTAAGTTCTCACGACTTGCTCTTAGTGAAGCCACGCTGGCTATCAGCAATCACCTCCTTATTTCCCGTGTGCCTTAGCATAGTTTCCAGGAGGATCTGCTCCGAGCTCTTTCCGGACACTGAGGTGAGACCTGACCACCTGTAGTTCTCTGGATCCTCCTTATTCCTCTTTCTAAAAAAGCGGGGTTATGTTTCCCCTTTTGGAGTCAGTGGGACTGCCACAGCTTCTCAAACATGATGGATGGTGGCCAAGCCACTTCCTCCACCAGTCCCTCTGAAGCCGCGGGTGCACCTTGTCAGGTCCCATGGACTTAATGCACCTTCAGGGCCCTTAGACCTTCTCGACCCCAATCCTCTCCTACTGCAGGCAGTTCTTTGTTCTCTCACTCTGTCTTTGCCTGTGACTTGGGCAGTGTGGCTGGAGCAGCAAGCCATGAAGGCTGAGTACCTCAGCCTTCTCCACGTCCCAGGCAACTGGGTTTCCCATTTCCTTCCATAGAGGGTCCCCATTCTCCCAAGTCTTCCTTTTATCACCAGTGTACCTATAGAGGTTGCTTTGCTTGTTGCCCTTAATGCGGCTGGCAGATTTCATTCTTTCAGGCTTTTAGCTTTCCTAACCTGATCCCAGGCTGCTCACAATCTCTGTGCTCCGGCCTGGCTGCCTGTCCTTTCCTAGTGGGTGAGAAAGGAAAGAAATCCAAGCAACCTTTCACAGGAGAAGCTGTGAGGGGAGCAGTAGGTACTTTGGCAATGTTTCTCCATTCCCTGCTCCCTAAGGGAAGGGCACTGGTGGCTTTAACGGGAAGAAGGAGAGAAGGGGCTGGGGTATGGCATGGCACGTTTCACAGAGCATGGAATTGCTGGCTCCTGTCTGCCTTAGGGGGTCAGGCCAGGTACAGGTGCAAGCAGGAGGCACAAGTCTCACAGACTGCAGATGGCTGGAGCCAGTGACACGGGGCTGTCCACGTGCAGCTGCCCTGCGACACACTCTACTATTGATTATTGTAAAAGACTCATAATATAGCAAAAGCTTTATGGCCAGTGTCTTGTCATTTGCTATTTAAGTTTTGTTGCCATATTTCTTCTTTTTTGCAATAAATATTTTGTAAAACCTGCACCAAGGAGCTGTGCTAGCACACTCCACAGTTATGCTTCCTGCTGCTGGCTCAGCTGGGCTCCCCTGGCATGGGCTGGCTCTCCCCGGAGGGCTCCCTGCCCCTGCCACGTCCCAGCCTTGCTGCCGGATACACGAGCAGAGGAGCTGGGTGGGGATGTGAGTGCCAGGGACAACGGTGACAGCCTGACCTGTGCAGCTGAACCGTGGGGCTGTCACCACCACTGACTCTGCCTGCAGCTCCCCCTCTGCCGTGGGAACGTTCTTCCTGAATCACTGACAGCAAATCCCAGCCCCACATATGGCTGTGCCAGGTCTGGTCCCTCCCCTCTGGGGGAGGCAGCGACCCACGGGGTGACACTGCCAGGGGAAGCCTCACAGCAGGTGAAATGGCAGGTAAAGGGACAGGTGAGGCGTGGTCTGAATAAATACAATACAAAAGGAGGGAAACTAGGCCTGACAGTGTTCCTCCTGGGAGAGCTCTGGAGTTATGTCCAAGCCCCCAGCAGCCGTCACCAGCACCTGGCAGCAGCCCTGAGAACAGTGCACAAGAACAAGTTTGGCCTCAGCGAAGGAAAGCTCAGTGTGGCTGCAAGATCTTCGAAGTGACCATGGAAAAAACCTCCCAAGGAATTACTCTCTAGGCACTGAATACCAACAATTAAAGATTCTACATCTGGTCTCACTTACACTGTGCTGGCAGAGCTCCAGCAGCATCAGCCTGGTGAACTAATTGCCTCCAGCATAAGGAGGATCGAAGTCCAGCCATGGTTCCAACAGCTGTTACCACCTGTGCTTTCATCAGGATTTAAGAAAGAATTCCTAACAATTTGATTAATTTTTTCTGTAATTCAGAAAAACTTATAGTGGAAAGTAATTTTCTTATGGAAAATTGGGACATAAGAGGATTTTTACATAAAGCAAAACTACAAAGTGTGTCTTTGAATATAGCAGGAATAATTAATTACTGCAGTGTTAACTATAACCCACATTAGATAAGTTAACACACATTACCATTAGGTCTGTCCACACCACTCAGTTCTGAAGGAGTGGCAAACTCTTGTCAGATTTCACCTCAAAAAACCCCAAACAAAACAAACCCATCACCTTGTGTCTTTTCTGACTCAAACTGAGTTAAGGGTAAGGGATACCTCAGCTGGCACTGCCAAGAAGAGAGGTGTTTCCAATTCAGGTCAGCGAGTAGACAGGTAACATTAATTTCAGGATTCCCTCGGGTTTCAGGTTTTCTTCCCAAGGCAGCTGAAAGGACTTCCCAAGTTAAAGTGTGACAGTTCTTCAAGACATTCAGAAGAGGTTAGCGAGGCCTGCCTGGTTCTCTGAACAGAAGTGGCCCCTCTCAAGCCCCCAGCCTTGAACGGGATGGTGAAGCATGTCCGGACAGAGCTCACGGCAGGCAGACCTGCCTGCCGGGCAGACCCCCACCCAGGCTGCAGCACCTGGCAGGTGTCCGGCAGCCCCTCGGCTGCTCTCCAGCCCACCAGGAGCATCCCCTGTGGAAGGTGATTCCCCGGGTGCAAACGCTGTGCCTGGGAAGCAACTTTTCTATCACTAGAGTTCTCCCTAAAAACGATCTCCACTTCGAACACAAATTAAAATGCAAGTGTCCAGGGGCTGATGAGTTCAGAGCGGCCACAGCACAGCTGGAGGGAGCTCCGCCTTGGCCGTAGCTCGGCGGCCGCAGTCGGGACGGGCGCTGGGTTCCGCCGTGCCGCAGCCAGAGCCAGGGGCTGAGGAGATGTGGGAGCCGTGGAAGTGATCTCGCAGCGCCGTGGGGAGTTCTCGGCACCGACACCCGGTGAGCCACCGACACCGCCGGCTGCACCGCCATGGGCTCTTTCCGTCTGAAAAATGAGTGCAGCTGACTTACTCTGGTGCGGAGCTCAGGTGCTAGTAAGGCACTGCCAATTCTTACAGACAGCACAGGTAAAGTAGCACACGCTGCTCTCCCGAGGGGAATCCAAACCTGGCCAGGTTCGCGCTGGGTTTTCTCTCTTATTCCGTGAGCCCTGTGTGTGCAGATTCCTTGGAGAGGTTCCGCAGCGCCGAGTTCCTGCTGCCCGCCGGGGCGGGGCGGGNGCTGGCCCCGGCCCCCCGAGGAGGGCACAGACCACCCGGCAGAGCCGCGGTGCGAGACACCCCCGGCCGGCCCAGAGCCGACCCCCACGGGCCTGCCCACCCTCCTGGCCCACAGACCCGAGTCCTCACAGGCAAACGTACAGCACGAGGTCAGTTGGGGCTGGGCGCGCCCCGCTGCTTCATTCACACGGTTCCATGTAGAAAACGTGGAACCAACGCCCTTTGCCGAGCCCGCAGAGGAGCCCCTCCATAACAGGTTTTTCTGCTGCGAGTCTGTTGAAACGGCGCTGCCTGTGCCCACCTGGGCAGCAAGAGGCTGTGCAGCCTCTCCCCACTACTGCATCCTCTGTTGAGAGTTTCCAGCGGAATATTTTGTCTAAATCAAATACAAAAATGAATATAAATAGTAGTCACAGAATAGAAGCAGGACAGAGAGTTCCCTGTAACCCTTGGCAGTGCAAAGTCACCAAGGAGTTAATCCGAGGCACGAGGTCCAAACACATCCTGCTGTCAGCCTGGTTTGCATCTGGTCAGATGTACCAGCTCTGTATCACCAAGTCTGCTGGTGCTTCCTCAGAAACTCCCACAACTGCAGACATCAGTTTTGCTCTCTGTAATGCTTTCAAATCCTCAGCTACAGTATTCTGTGCTCTCAGCTTCCCTGGGAAGGAGCAGAGCTCATAAATACCACAGTCATTCCCTTTTTTTGGGGGCATTTATTGATTTATTTACAACACATCTGCTTTTCTTTTTGGTGGTTTCCTGAACCTAATGTTTTAAGTAAAATCGTTCCAAGATATACCAGACACGGATGTGTCCTGAGTGCCCTTAGGTGCTTTGTCAGATTTGATGCATTTTGAGCGGAGCCCTCTTTGGCCGTGCCAACCTGGGGATCTTGGGGCTGGTGCTCCATGTCCTTCCTCCCCGCTCTCCCCGCCATCACTGCAGGCAGAGGAGAATGCTGAGCCAACATGCGAGCACTGTGGCAACCTGTGGAGGCCGTTCCCCTTCTCCGAGGATGTCCCTCTCTCCGAGGACCCGGGAGGACGTAAGCTGGCGGGAGGGACGAGCAGGGTTTCTGTGGAATGGCCCCGCTCACGGCTCTGCCTTCTTGCCTCCTAGAGATTCTGCTGCGAGCGCAGCCGAGAGCGCTGTGAGTTCATAATGGAGAGGAAGACGCTCGAGGATGCCAGCAGCCTTCCCAGAGCTGTCAGCACCTATGAATCTGTTGGCTCTGAAGCCAACCTGCTGCTGTCCAAGGAGGAAGAGAACTGGAGGTACTGGGAGAACTGGGGATCAGGTCTGTGTAATGAACAACAGGGAGCTCTGAGGGCAAAAAGAAGTGTTAGGAAACTGCAGGGAGAAGGATGAAAGAAGAAACACCTGTGCTTCAGGCAGAAGTTCAGATTCTCCCTGGCTCCTCTGTTGCCAGGCTGCACAAGGAGGTGGCAAGGCACGTGCTTAGTGAAATGTTAATTCCAGTGCTGACAAACTCTCTAGAGACAACCCACAGCTGTGGGAAGGGACAGTATTTGGGTGTAGCTTCTGCCTCTGGCACTGAAACAAAGATGGAGTTTGTATTTCTGTTTTGCTCCATAAACTGTGTTTGGATTACACTTTCCAGAGTCACACACAAGAACTCTGCAAGTTCTCAGGCCATTTAGCAGGGGACTCAAAGCTTGTGCAAGAGTTTAAGCCTACAGCGAAAATCTAAGCCACAGGGAAAAGAAAAACTAAATCAGTACACCTGGAAGTAAACTGTTGGGTCTCCTTGAAAATCTTTCACAGTCTGAGGGTGCAGTGCCTCCTATGTACAGAGCACACACCAAGCCACTGTCCCACTTGTCAGATTCATAGGAAGCTACACAAGAATAGTGAAAATATTCTTGGAGATGAGCTGTTCTCTTGATCTTGTGGGTATCTGCCCCGCTCTTTCACATAAATTCCTGATCCAAACCCCATTACAATATTCAGCTCTCCGGCCAGCAGAGCTGATGCCACTGCAGTGGCAGTCTGTTCACTGGAATCTGTGTGGGCACAATTCCTTTCTGCTGAGGTATGAGTATTTTGGTGACACTCTGCTGCCCGTTAATTGGAATTGTGAACAGAGAGAGAAAAACAGATTCAGAAATTGCGTTCCTAAAGCAGGGATATCCTCTACTTCCAGCTTTCCAAACACGACACATGAGATGTCAACAACACTTCTATTTTCCAGGCAGCAGAAGAGACACCTGGTCACAGAGTTGGCTGACGAGTCTTTAAAGCTGAGTGCCCCTAAAGGCGGGACACCAGTGCCTGTCGCGAGTGCAGCCGAGACCGAGCCCGAGCCCGAGCCGGAGCCCCAGCTTGAGGAGGAGCCTGAGCCAGAGCTCTGGCCCGAGAAGGAGCCCGAGCCGGAGCCCGGGCTTGAGGAGGAGACCGAGCTAGAGCTTTGGCCCGAGGAGGAGCCCGAGCCGGAGCCCCGGCTTGAGGAGGAGCCCCAACCTGAGGAGCAGTCTAAGCCAGAGCCCCAGTCAGAGGAAAAGCCCGAGAAGGAGCCCTGGCCCAAGGAAGAGCCTGAGCTGCAGCCCAGGCCCAAGGAGCCCAGGCCCAAGCCCAAGTGCTGGTGCAAAAGAGCCCGAGCAGGAGCCCGAGCACGACAAGGAGCCCATGTCGCGCAGCGCCCTCGGCTACGATTTCAGTCTGCTGGGGAAGAAGGCAAGGGCCTGCTCCAGCAGCGGGAGCACCTGGGTGTGTCAGCATTCTGAGTGGTCGGAGCCTGGCAGTGCCTATTATCAACGGGCAGCTGTGCCAGACTGCTGTCACCCATTTTATCCTTCCAATCTTAGGTGGGGAAGGCTAAATTGATGCACAAGTACTACAAAAATGGCAAGAAATTCCTTACCATGCTCCCAGACGGAACCTCGCAGTTATTGTATCCTTTACTGGGTTGACTTGCCTGCATTTGTCCAGGGCTGTTACTAATTTTAAGTGTGCCCCAGTTCACTTTATTACAACCCAGCTCATCATTCCCATTCGCGGTGTCTGAGGAGCAGCAGCAGTGAAACCCGACACAGCTCCTGGGCTGAGGTTTCAAAGAGCAGCCAGCAGCTCGAGTGAGCACTAGCTTCCAAGACACAGCCCGAAGGAGCAGCAGACTTTTAACACAGTGCTCTGGGTAACATATCAGTTTTTACACCCCAAAGTAGTACCCAGAAGTATTTAGCATGTTATAACAGACCAACCAAGAAAAGCAGGGGGTTACAAACACCTTACCTGGCAGCAGCTATCCATCTGGAAACCTGGCCATCATCATTACACGACTGAGAGACCAGTATAGTCTCAGAGTACAGGAAGATGAGCTGAAGACAGTCAAAATCCGAGCACTGTTTCAGTCTGACGGCAGGAGCACGTGCTACTACCAGAACGGAGATGAGTGGTGCGTTCAGCAGCTTTGCTGTCTCCTCTGTGCATTGACATTTCAAAGGCCATAAAGGGTATTTTAATAGCATCCAAAACCAGACAAATTCAGCAGCTCACGGGCCCTGCTTCAGGTGCCCCCAGAGCAGCAAGGCAACACAGCTGTGCCTTGAGAGGTGGGGGACAGACCCTGCCCCTGCCGTGCCTCTGTCCCATCCCACAGGGGAATGAGAGACCTTCTGCCACGGGAGCTTACAGGGTTCAGAGCTTCCATCTTCCTTTCTTTAGGATAAATATGAATATCCAGGGTGGGCAGTATTTGGATCAAGCAGGCAACAGGGTAAGAAGGTGGATGTGGCTGAACCTGTCACCAGAACCGCACGTCCCGCTGAGCCCCATTTTCATCTCCCTGAACCGCCACGTGGGGGTCAGGATCCTGGCCCAGGACAAGATCTTCGTCTCCTTCCTTGCCATGGGGCAACAAGCAAAATTCAACATGGGAACCAAAGTGCAGGTAACTGTTCCTGTGCCAAGCCACTCCCCACAGTGGGAGCGGGGCAGCCAGGGAAGCTCCCATCTGCACTTATTCTGTGGTGGATGCTCCCTATGTTGTCTCATGCTCCTTCCCCAAAAAGCAACTTTGGAGGTGCGCGTATTCCTGCCACTCCTATGGAGATGGGGCACTTGCAGCCTCAGCTCTCTGCAAGGGGCCACAGTGCAGGACTCCACTCCCAGGCAGGTCCCTGGCTGCATCCCCTAGGGTCACCCTGGCTGTGCACAGGGAGACGAGCTATGATCCACGTAGGCAGGGTGCACGGCAGCTCCTTTGCTCCACAGGCTCCTGTCCCAGGGGCAGGTTTGTCTGCCAGGAGGCGGAAGCCCCGACCCCGGCTGGGGTGGCTCTGCCGACACACACACGTCCTCTGTTCCGCAGGTCAGCGCCGGCAGCCAGCCGCCTCCTTCAGCCCTGCTGGGGGAGGAGGAGCTCCTGCTGCTTGCCTTCCGCCTCAGGATCCTGCAGCTCTTCGACAGGATGTGGGGCTGCATCAGCTTCCCTTCCACTGAGCAGTGGAACAAAATGCAGCCTCCCGTGTACCTCATGACCCAGGCTGTGAAGATCCTGGAGCTCTGCACGGCTGCTGACATGACCGATGAGCTGCGCAGCTCCATCAAGGCAATAGTAAATGCACAGCAGCTCTGACCAGTGTGTGTGTGTGTGTGGTGTAAGGCAAAACGAGGCAGAGACAGTCCCCGATGCTGTGGGTACCTGTACGTGCTCAGCAGGGTTTCTCCTCCAGCCCAGCCCTGCCCTGGTGCAGAGTCAAGGGCAGTGCAGGGCTGATCCACACAGCCCCAGCTGAGTTTTGCTCAGGGGAGAGCAATGCTGTGCTCCACAGCAGTGCACTGCTCTTGAGCAGCCTCCCTTCTGTCTCCAGCCCTGGCCAAGCAGGCACTTCAGCCCTTGGGTAAGGCACAAGGTAAAAACAGAGCACAGCCAAGCCAGGCCTTGGTACAGGTAGACAGGCAGGTGTTTGCTCAAGTCACCCACATGGGTACTGCTCTGCCACTCCTGACAGGAAGGTGGCACCAGCAGGAATGCCCCAAGGGCTCCTAGTGCTCCTGCTCACGGCAGCTCAGCCGGCTGCAGGTACAAGACAGGTGAGTCCCTGTGAAGAGAGTGACAAATGTCCTCAGCAATCAGCCACGCCTGGCTCCAGGGAGCAGCAGCTGCAGCCTGGGACAGGCTCTGCTTCAAGCACTGCAATCACAGAGCTGTCAGTGGGTGTTTAGAGGCCACTGCAGTCACCAGGGAGGAACCTCCCAGCCTCTCAGAGCTGCCACTGAAACTTGGGGTTCACCTGGCCAGCTTCCCCCAGGGAGGCCACACCTGACTGTGGCAGGTGCCTGAAGGATAATGCCAAGCCCCATGTGCCCCTCCCCACACTAGAGGTTCTCGGGGGCTTAAACACAACAAATACAAGGTCAGCAACTTTGGAAAGTTGGCCTTTTATGCAGTTTTTCAATTGCAGTTCCAAGAATGGTCATCAGTGACAAACAAGGTACATCACACAGGAAATGGGAACTTTTTATTTCAATTAATGTTCTTGGGTTCTATTTAAGACAGCAGGAAGGTCCAGCTCATCTCTAAAATGGCCAACGAAGAACTGAGGCTGGCCCACATGATTAAAGAGTAGCTGATCTTAATTTTCACTGAAGTCACCAAATGATGTAACTATTCCGCATATAATTTTGCTTATATAATTCAGTATATAATGCACTGTTCGACTCTGCCATAGATTTTGAAAAATATACAAACCTGTTTTAACCACATTAAAGAGATTTGATAGACAGCTATCAATTACCCGACAGTTTAGGACAATATCAGACACTCCTATAACTTCATTTTAAACTACAAAAAGAACATAAATTCATATAAAATACAACAGATTAAACAAACTTCTCTTTATCCAAGGAAAAATTAGGTATCAACTCAATCTGCCATTGTGTGAAACATGAATATAAAATAAGTTACCATTAGTAATGCCTGCATTGCTGATATATGAACTGGTCGAATGAAGTCTTAAAAAAACTATACAGTATTATTGCACTCGTGGCTGTGCAGTGTGGACAGGCCAGCACTGAAACAGGGCTCATTGAGTGTTTGTCCAGGAGGCACAACGTGGCTGCAAGAGAGGCATCCAGCCTGCACCAACAGCAGCTGTCTTCAGTGCAGGCCTTCATGGGTCTGCACCACGTGGCCTGGGAACCACCACCCAATGCCTGTGGAAAGACACCTGGGTTAGGTCGGCAACACCCCTGTGCCACAGCAGCACACCCACAGGGAGCTCGGCCCAGAATCGTAAGCTATGTGTTTAGAAAGTCACAGATGACACAGGACCGTGGAAGTGGTCTGCCACAGAACACCGACAGGATGTGCACCCCGTGCCACCAAAAGCTGTGGGGCTTTTGCAGAGGGGAAGGGCAGGACAGCAACTGGAGCACGGCAATGCTCTGCTCTCCAGGGACCACATCCTGTTTCCCAAGGTTGTGGAATTTAACTGGGTAAAAGCCAGGGAGACCCTAATCCCCTGCACAGAGGCTGTTTTAAGGCCCGTAACGCAGTGTTTCTGATCTCTGCACCACACACTTCACTGACATTAGGCCTTCTGCCTGCAGTAACACACATTCTCCTGCCTCATGGAATGCCAGCATCCTGCTCTGAGACGGGTAAAATGAGCCACATCCCAAAACCTCCCACCCAAACAACCTCTGTGACACCACATGTGGAAGTCTAACATCGTGGGAGCTGGTTCTCCAGAAAAACATTCAACTGAACAAACACACAACCCCAGACTGCAGCCTCCAGTGCGCCCGTCTCACCTGGGCACAGGCACTGGTGACAGGAGGAGACTTACGAGAAGTTTCAGTGCTGATCAATGGGGCTATGATCGATGGTGGGGCATTGACTCCATGTGCACATTGAGCTTCATCTCGTTGTCAAGGATCTGTACAAGCTGCTGCATGGAAGGGAGGTGGCCAGACTCCAGCTTAGACCACACTGGGACATCTAGCATAGAACACACATGGGAGAAAAACACCATTACACTGGGACCATCTGAACAGGCAGAGCTGGTGTAGACCTGGACTTGAGAAGCTCTGGGAAGCTGTGAGTTGGTACTGATCTGTGCTGAGGAAAACATCTGAATCAACAATGCTTCCAACCTCAGGCTATGCTAAACCCCAGCCCAGCTAGGAGAGCAGTGTCCAGCGCTTTTATTTGGAAGTGTATCATACTGATGGAGAAGTGCAAAATATCCACTGACGTTCCTTTCAACCTGAAAAATCAGTACTGCTGTCCACCAGTACTGATAATCCCACAGGAGTAACAAATTCCTTAGGATTCCAAGGCTACAGTACGCTGCAGAACAGACAGGGAAAGCATCTAATCGGAGAGCACATGACCCTAGCTGATGGTTTCTTATTTAACGCACATCACACACAAAAAAAGAATGTAACACAGTTATTCCCTCTAAGTTTTTGCAGAGCTATTCTAGAATATCTGACATCTGCAAAAATTGCCTTAAGACTTCTATGAATTTTGTCATTTATTGTGACAGACAACATCTGAAGATCCAAATGGATGGCAACTTCCACATATCACATTTGGGACAAAAATTTCCTGACACTATCCCTTGTTCTCCCCACCCCACAGCTCTCACATGTGTAAGTGTGACACCCCTCAAACCAAGTCTCAGCTTACCATTCAAAGTGATTTCAAACGCCCCAGTGGACATGCACTGGTTCTCAATCATGTTGCTCAGGAAGAAGACCATCATGCAGGCGTACACCTGGAAGGGAAGGCAGATCCACACAGACCTCACCGTGTCAGCCACACCTGCTGCTGTTCACAGGTGCCTCTGAACTCCCTCTGTGATTGCTCAAGGAACGTTCCCATCTACAGACCCCTCCCTTTCCTCCTTTTACACAGACTGCGCACCCTGCCTTCCCCAAAACAGCACCAAAGCATCTCCAAACCCACCCAGCTGGCAGCCCTCTGCACCCCGGTGGACCCAGCAGAGGCAGCTGCAGGGGGCTGCAGTGTGACATGGGAACACACACTCCCAGACACAGCCTGTCACTGTCACCACAACCTGCAGGTCAGAGCCACGACCCCAGCCACAAGCAGCAGAGAAAGGCAAGTCACACGTGCATAGGAACCACCGGCCCTCCCACACGCCTCCAAGCTCTTCATCTGGAATTCTCTCTGCATGTGGGTGACTAAGGAGGAGAGGATAGCATCTTCAGCAGTGCAGCTCCTCCCTCAGCGCCAGCACCTCTCTGATTTCCTTTTCCTGTTCAGGCACACTCGCACAGGTCACTGCAACACTGCAGAACCTGGCACAGGGACAGCAGCTACACACCGCAGCCAGCACAGCCAGGCACGGAGTTGGCCCATTTAATGCACCTGGAAATATTACAGCTTCTGGGCACGCAAACCGGCCAGAAAAGCCAGGGCACTGGGCAGCTCAGCATGAAGGTCTGGAAATTTTAGTTTAGTAGAATAAATCTGGAATAAGGTTACTCTAAATCAGAGTACAACACCCTGAATCTGCTGGCATCACCAGTACTGACTCATGGGGATATTCTCCCACAATGTCATGTCAGTCTGCTCTGCAAACACACCCACAACATTTCAACTTCATTTTTCTAACACCCTTCTAATTGCTGCCTAATCTATCAGGCGTCTGATGGAAGCATCAGCTGCAAAACAGTTACAAGACAACAAAGAAGAGAAGCTGCAATTTTAACATCAACAATACTGGCTTGAAATGCTACTCTTGAGCCCTAAAAAATAAAAAACTTTTATCATCTTTGTCAGCACGTTAACCTCAGCTGCCTCTCTGCAGTAGCAGCAGCTTGGAAAGAGATCACAGAAGCACACCTGGGTTTGTCAAAAGCATAAAGCACAACTGGTAAGAATTATTCTTCCATAAGGCTGTAGCATATGAAAGGTAAATCAGTCAGAACTGAGGGACTCACAGAGCACCCTCATGAAGTAACTCTGAAGCTGCTTTTTCAGACTAAAAGAAGCACGTCCTTTACCTTGTTTTCCTGGCCCCACTGCCAGATGCTTGGAGCTTGCATGCCAAAGAAAGCAAACGGGTCCTTGCCAACGATGATTAAGCCAATTAATACTAGTTTGAAGACAGACAGGAAGGATGCTATGTGCCTGTTGGAGACAACACACCAGTGACTGAAAGGCTCCGTTCTTCACCACACACAACTGTAACTCGCCTCACTAGGAGAATTTTGACAGTGTACAATCAAAAGTTTCAGGGGCAGTACAAAACTTTCCAAGAAGGTTTATCTCACTGTAAAAAACCCCCAGACCAAATCAAACGAACGAAACAAAAAAGCAACACACATTAACAACACCCCCAGTAAGGCCCTGCTTTTGCACAGCACCCTAGAAAGACACCTTCCTGTAAACCAGACAGATTCTTTTGCTCCTCATCAGACCTCAAATGGGACTTAGCTTTTAACTTAGATATGCCTGAACTGGTAACAGATTGTTTCTAAAGCAGCTGTTCCATATTACAGACATGTTTAACTGACAGGCATCACTTCTCGTGGAGCATTTCCCAGCGATGCAGAACTCCCCAGAGCCAGCCCACACCCAGGCCCTGCGCCCCGCAGCCTCCCACCACCACAACCCTGCAGAAATCGGGCCAACGAGTGTTCCAGGAGCCACGCAGTAACTATGGCATCACTCTCCAGCGTGGGCACACTGCTTTAAGGAACAGGAATAACACTATTTCGTCTTTCTCTGAATTTCTTTGGGCTTTCCCCCACAGCTGCAGCAAAGGCCACTCTGGAAGCCTCCCCCTTGAAGTGAGCTCTCCCTAATTCAGATCTTAAACTTTCCCTTCCTCTGTGTCCATAACCCATTACAGGGATTTGTCACTAAGTGCATAAGCTTGAGCAACAAATTAAATTTGTGTCCAGATACAGCATGAAGAAAAGCTGAGAAAATTCACTGTTTCAAAAAAAAGTTATGTAATTTATTTTAGGTTGGATATGATGGGCCTCATCATACAGATATCCAGACAGTGATACCTGTATGAAAAACTAAGGCAGCTACCTGGAAGGCAGAAAATCACCATGCTTGTATGTAACCGCAATAGAAAATGCCCTTAAGTTCACATTTTCAGTATTATTTCAGTGTAAATCATGTGTTTAGCCACTGGAAAGCAGACAGACAGTACACAGCACGAGGTGACAGGCTCACCTATAGATAGGTTGAGGAAGGTAGTTCTCCCCTTCGATGCGGATGTCTGGGTACCGCTGGCTGATGACCCGCATGTACTCCTCAAACACCCGCCTGTAGCCTCAGGAGATACTGAACACAGACAGCATTGTCACCACAGCTCCAGCGCTGCGCAGCACAGCCGCTGCTCAGCACCACTCACCTCTCCTCATAACCCCCTCAAGTTAAAACAGAACTAACTTTTTTATGGCACAGAGAAAACCTGATCTGCAGTGAAATTACACATCCCAACAGGTAAGACCTGGGTGTGACACTGGTTTGCTCCACATCCCAGCACAGACACAAAGCTCAGGAAACACCCTCTCGGCATCAAATCACTCGCTTTTCCTGGAAAAATCTGTTATGTCAGGATTCATTTCGGAAGTCGATGTAAGCAATCCCTTGCTCAGCACCAAAAAAAAAAAAAAAATCTTCACACAGCGCTGTCTGAAGCCCTCTCTGGGACTGCCCAGACAGACAGTGTTGCTCCCCGCCACCCCTATATGTCAGCATGACACAGGAACTGCAGGAGTTAAATATTCCGAGCTGTCCTCGGCCTCGCCTTTCAGCAGCTGCCTCTATAAACCTGCGGTAAGCCGTCAGAGACCCCAAACGCAGCACTGTCCCGCGAGCAGTTCTGCGGTGCAGCACGGACCCGCAGGGCCCGGCCCAGGCTCTGTTCCGGCCGCCACCCGGCCCTGCCCAGCCCGGGGGCCTGGACCGTGCTGACGAGTGCTCCAGGCCTGCCCAGTTTTTCTCTCCCCGCAAACAGGCTCCGTGCGCCGGGGCTGCCTCAACCCTGCTCAGAGCTGCTGGCACCATCGGCAACACCCCTGGAACGGTGCAAAGGTGCCCGGGCGCACCGGCTGCAGTACGGGCACTGCATCAAAACAAANAAGGGCACGCGCGGGCGGGGCGGGGCCGGGGGCGGAGCCATGACTGAGCCCCGCCCCGCCGCGCCCCCTGGCGGTCACACACACCCCGGACAGCTGGCCCTCAGTAAACGCGCTTTATTTTTATCTACATTCCGTTATTGCATAAAGATCGCGTCTCTTTTTAAATATAATAAAGCTATCAAATGTCTTTATCGCCTTTCCCTTCTCCCACCCAAAGAAGGATAAACAATCTGGTTTAGGCAGTGTGTTCCCAGAAAAGGAGCGCGTTTCTCGTTGGAACAGCAGCAGAACTGGTTGATGGACACTTGTCACTTGCTTACAGCTTAATGTGCACGGATCTTTAGGAAAACTCTTTTTTTAAAGGCAAATGAGCAGCAAATCTGTGGACTCTCGCACCCTTGGTCATTTGCTGAAACGTTTAACAAACTATATTTTGCATGAACTTTGTGTTAGCACCACACTGGAGCTCAAGAAGATTTAAACACCCAGTTCTAGGTCTTCCAGTTCCTTAAGGAGAGCAGCTTCTTTCTGAATCTTCTCTACCTAGAACAGAAAAGCATAGAACGTCATAGATGTAGCTTATTATAAAATGAACCTGGAATAAACTGTACAGNGGAAGGCGATGTAAAGAAACCCTTGCTCAGCCCCAAAAAAAAAAAAAAAATCTTCACACAGCGCTGTCTGAAGCCCTCTCTGGGACTGCCCAGACAGGCAGTGTTGCTCCCAGCCACCCCTATATGTCAGCATGACACAGGAACTGCAGGAGTTAAATATTCCGAGCTGTCCTCGGCCTCGCCTTTCAGCAGCTGCCTCTATAAACCTGCGGTAAGCCGTCAGAGACCCCAAACGCAGCACTGTCCCGCGAGCAGTTCTGCGGTGCAGCACGGACCCGCAGGGCCCGGCCCAGGCTCTGTTCCGGCCGCCACCCGGCCCTGCCCAGCCCGGGGGCCTGGACCGTGCTGACGAGTGCTCCAGGCCTGCCCAGTTTTTCTCTCCCCGCAAACAGGCTCCGTGCGCCGGGGCTGCCTCAACCCTGCTCAGAGCTGCTGGCACCATCGGCAACACCCCTGGAACGGTGCAAAGGTGCCCGGGCGCACCGGCTGCAGTACGGGCACTGCATCAAAACAAACACAAAATTACAGCCATGGCCAAGACATCGATTCCTCCCAAACGTTAGTCTCGCACTAGCACAACGCCATAGATGACATTAAAGGGCCCGAAAAGCGCGGTCTTATGGCGGCTGGCCATAGAGTGGGAAAGAGCCGCCGCCCGCGGCCCGATGCGGCCTCCCACGCTCCAACAGGGCTGGGCGCCCCGGCAGCTCTCCCGGGGCGAGACGGGGCGGCCCCTGGCCCTGGGGGTGGCACCTCCACGGACGACAACAGCGAGCGAGGCCGCCGCAGCGCTGAGGGAAAGGAAGGGAAAAAACGAACGCGGGAGGAAGAGGCGACGGTCCCGCGGACGCCGCCATTTTGGCCGCCGCCATCTTGGCGGGCGCCCCTCACNACTTGTCACTTGCTTACAGCTTAATGTGCACGGATCTTTAGGAAAACTCTTTTTTTAAAGGCAAATGAGCAGCAAATCTGTGGACTCTCGCACCCTTGGTCATTTGCTGAAACGTTTAACAAACTATATTTTGCATGAACTTTGTGTTAGCACCACACTGGAGCTCAAGAAGATTTAAACACCCAGTTCTAGGTCTTCCAGTTCCTTAAGGAGAGCAGCTTCTTTCTGAATCTTCTCTACCTAGAACAGAAAAGCATAGAACGTCATAGATGTAGCTTATTATAAAATGAACCTGGAATAAACTGTACAGATCCCAGCCGTACCTGATTCTTCTCCAGCTGTTTGCCAGCAGCTGCCTGTTCTTTCAGCTGCTCAATTGCCTTTAGTTTCTGCAAAAAAAAAAAACAAACAAAAAAAGCTACTCTAACACAAAAATATTGGTGAAACAAGAATAGAAAAACGTCTTGGAAGTTGCTGCACTTGGAATTGCCTGACACATCAGCAGGCAGGTCTCTATGGAAGGCACAACCCCTTAAGCATCTCTAGATGCTCCATCCAGAATTTCCCACCCATAATAGACATTTCTTTCAAGAACAGAACCTAGAGAACAGCAGTACTTCTTCATCTCTGAAACAAACACCAGGCACCATCCCTCTTCACCACACATTTTCCTCAGAAAGCCTGGAATGTTAATCCAGAAACTATGAGCAGAGGGAGGCAGCCAAGAGAAATGGGAAAGATTCTCTAGCCAGAACTTAACAATTTCTGTTCTGGAATTGTTTAATGCAAGAATTCTCAAGACTGCAGTGAACTTTGCACTCGGGCCACCAGGCAAACCACAAGGCACCATTCCCTTGCCAGATGCGGGGGGGTGTCCCAACAACCCCAGAATGCACAGAGTCCCTCAACATCTGCCAGTGCAGCCCTGACCCTCAGCTGGGCACTGGCTGCACCTCCACAGCCCTGGCCGGAGCCTGAGGGTTAGTTTCAAAACTCCCTGTACTGCCACCTCTGACGGGACCTTCAGGAACCCTGGCACATGACGGCCTCCACTGCTGCACGGGGTTGGGGGGCAAAGGGAGGTGGGTACAAATCTGGGACATCACTGAACATACATGCATCCTCCTAAACTCAGCTCACCTTACACTGGCACCAGGTCTGACAGACCAGCCCTTGGAGAAATATTGTCTGTTAGAAAAACAATCTCCTCACACCTTTTTCAAATTCTTGATCTTCTTGTCCACTTCAGGATCTCCCGTGGTCATGGCAGGCACAGTGTTCTGCAGGGCATTCTGTGCGGCTTTGACCTGGGCAGGGCCTTGGTGTGCATCAGCTTTGGCCTCCTGCAGACACAAAAACACAGTCTAGAAAATACTTTTAATTACAAAGAGAATGAAAAATGTCCTTAAATACTTTAAGAGGATCCATTTAATATTTCTTCTATCCCCAGTTTGCTGGTGTATTTTCCAAAATCTGGGCATGACTTGCCCTGAGGTACTGCATTATCTATTGATCTGCTTTCCATGGACAAAGACTTATCTGGAACAGCTCACATGCTGTTTCTTGTTTAATTTCTATCTACTTCCTCAAGATCCCAACCACACACAGCACAGGGAAACATCAGATTAAGGGTGATATGACAAACACATACACAAATATTTTATAAAGCAGACTGGGTCATTGTCTCTGAAGCAAAAGAAAAGGCTCAAAACCAGTGCCAGAATTTTTTAAAAATAGCATTTAAAGAAATTATTGCTTCAGAGGTTTGTAGAAATTGGAAGGCTAATACAAAAAGCCGACTTTTATTTACCCAGTCAAAGAACAGTAAGTCCAGAAGTGACAGACAGGCTGTCTCTGCTCTGCCCTAAAAACACACCTCAGCCTGGACCTGCTGGGAGCACAAAGCACCCAGCCTGTTCTTACATCTTACCTAAAACCAAGACATATTCTGCAGAATGTGAAAAGTCAGAATCACTTTGTCTCCACATTGATTTTAGCTAATGTTTGCAGCGACTCAGTAAAAGTTGTTACTTTTGAATCACCCTTTTGTACCTGCTTTAGTCTGGCTAAACTCTGCTGCCTTTCCCACACTGCCACACCCTCAACACACGTGGAGGGCTCTCAGTGCACAAGTCACTGCCCTGAGACTGATTCTGCCTTTTGGGGAAACTAATTAACTAATTAACATGATCCTTGTAAGAACGACCTTTGTAGTACCTGTTTAGCAGCCTTCTTTGCTTCATGCTTCCTCTGATTTTTGAGAGCTGTTTTAGACAGTGGCCTATCACTGCCTCCCAGCTGGGGTTTCATGTTCTGGGGTGGCTCATCCTCATGCTGCAGGATATGCAAAATGGTTAAAAATCCATATTCCATATTGGCACAGAAACCCCAAAATCTACCTAAGACAATATCATATGCAAAGATGAACCAGAAAAAAAAAAGAAAAAAGAAAGAAAGTGGGGGGAAAAGTATGCACTCCTTGGAACAGCCAAAGAAGGGTGGAAAGGATTTCAAACTCATCCACTTGAGTTTGCATGGGACTACCCTGCGTGCCCAAATGACTTCACAGATTTCCGATAAAATAACAAAATCATTATGTTTTCCATCTCAGGAAGGAAATAAAATCCAAGAGGAATAATCTAGCACAAAATGACTGAAGCCTGGCATTTTGCTGTTATTGACAGCTTTGTAACTCAAACTCCTGATGACCAGAGAGGAAGGCTGAGAGCTGGGAGGGGAGATAGGGGGTTCGCTGGGGAGGCAGTGGGGGCTGTTCAGTGCTTTTAAGATAACTTTTAACTGTGGCACTCTATGGTTTTAATGCATGTGATAAGATTTTTTCCCATATAAATAAGCAGAATTATTTCACTGACTGTATCTTTTTGCCACTCCCTCTGCTCACAGATGGTTTGTGAGAGCAGCCCTCAGCATGGCTAACAGACTGCTCACAGGCTGAGTCTCCTGTAAAAGCACCAGGCTCAAAATCAAAACTCTCTCGGACTCAAACTCATTAAGTGTGCAGCTGTTACATGGAATTAGTTGCTACTCAGCCTACTTTGAAAAATTGCAGAAAGAAACTAATTATACAAGCAGGTGACTGTACTGAAATGTGTTTAAGTTGCAGCTGACTTGCTAATGATCCAATCTCTTTCTAACAAGTACATTTACCTTACTAAAAAAAAAAAAAAGGGCAAAAAGAAAGCAAACAAAAAACCACCACCAAGCAAGAATGGCTGCTGGGAGGCCAGTCAAGCCCCAGGCTGGCTGGGTTCAAGTCAAGTCACCCAGCTCAGAGCCTTCCGTCCTAATCTGAGCACTCCATTTCACCACAGGCCACACTTGGAGTTGGATGTTTCAGTGCTTGTTGCATAGAGTATTACAAGTTTGCAAATGCTTGGTGAAAGGACAGTATTTGGGCCAAAGAGATGAGAGCCTCCTAGCGTGCGTCCTTGCAAACTGCCCAAGAAGGTTCCCAAAGCCCCTCCAAACCCCCTCAGTGCTGCCAATCCTCAAAAACACACACAGAGGTGAGGCCAAGCCCCAGAGAGACGCGAGGCGAGAGGTCAGCTCCCACAGGACGGTGCTACTCACGAGCTTGGAGCTTGTGACGGGTTTGTTCCTGAGGGCAGGAGGTCGGTACGCCTGCGCGGGCCGGGGCTCGGCGCTG
Organism: Donacobius atricapilla; assembly: GCA_013397315.1. NCBI lineage: Eukaryota > Metazoa > Chordata > Aves > Passeriformes > Mimidae > Donacobius > Donacobius atricapilla. Next base: position 308,449 of record WBMY01002792.1, on the reverse strand, counting down.
GGCAGGTCGCTGGGCACCGCCTGGTACCTGACGGCTCTCTCCGGGAACACCCCATCCAGGAAGGGCTGCCAGCACACCTGCCACATCTCCTGGTCACAGGGCACCTCGCAGGAGTGCAGCACGGAGCCCGTGTAGTGCCACACCTTGTACCCGTTGCCGACCCGCAGCCGCGGCGCGCACGTGGCCGTCACGATGTGCTCCCCATCGGGACACCAGGCAAAGTACGTGGAATCCGAGGCCACCGGCTTGGAAATGAGCTTGTAGTTTTTAACGTCCCACACTTCCATCTGTCCCCTGAGGTTTCCGAACCCTGCCAGCACTAGGATGTGTCCATGAGGGCTATAGTAGGCAGCGTTGCGAGGCCCGGTGCCAAAATCAAACACGGGGTCACATTTCAGGTTAAAAACCGTGGCTTTGGCAGGCATGAAACCATACACAGCACAGAACTCGGCAGAATTGGGGCTCCAGGCAACATCGTAAATAGGGCCATTTTTTGCTAAAGGGAAAGGAAAAACATGCAGCTGTTGGCAGATTGCATTTTTTCAGAGCAGGCCAAAATAAAACCCATAGCGACTCTTCATGCTTCGCTAAAATGTTGTATTCTAATTATGGACAGTGAAAATTAATTCTACTAACAACAGAGGGAAAAACAGCCTTGTATCTTCTGATAACTTTAGTGACAGTTTGCAGCAATAACTGCAGTCATTCCAAATGACCGCTGTAGGGTCAGCACCACCACTTTAACAGTAAGCATAGCTTGACGTGTAAAAAAAAATCCGTTTTTTTTTTCCTCAAGTATGACCTCAGGACCTTCTCAAATTGTCCCACTGGAAACCTGCGAAAACAGGAGTTTTATACCAGCTGGATAATAGTTTCTCTTCTTTCAATCTAAGAAATATTGTGTAGTTCAGCTTTGTAGAGGTAAGCAATAGTGACCTGAGTTATCTTTGGTCCATGCCCATGCACAGTATTTTATAAATTGGATTTTAATTTGAGTGAGCACACAAAAATAGCTTTACACATAATGATCAAAACTTGGTACTGTTAGAAGCTTTCCTGGGGGTTGGAACATTAGGAGATACTGAAGAATGATGAATTAGTGATGAAAACGCAGGTAAAATATCCAAAGGTAAATACAAACCACAGGTCATCGTAACTTTTCATTATCTGGGTATATTTACCCACTGTTCAGATAAATGCCAAAGGCTTTACTGAATCCTTAAATCCAGAGCTGACCCAAAATGTTCAAACTGAGTTAAATGGTTCATGCCTGTTGTCACTTTGAAGTTTCATTATCTTTAGAAATGAGGACGTAATCACACAGTGTGTTCCCTTTTGAAACCTTCTCAGTGGAATTAACCCAATGTAGCTCAGATACAGAGGTGACAGAAAATGACATTTGGTGCTAGCAGCAGCTGGAGAGATGAGGGCAGCTCCATGCAGGCTTCAGAGCTCTGCCAGAGCTTGCAGCAGCACCACATCTTTGTCCAAAATGAGAAGTCCTCTGCAAATGCCAGTGTGGAAAAAAGCTTCAAAACTGCACTTCAAAAGAGATCCCACGCCACAGGGAATGAGGCACCTCTCACTCCAAGTGCCCATCACTTGCTTTTATCACTTTGGGCTTTTCCTTGAGAAGGAATAGCTAAATTGAATGAAAAGTAATGGTAAACTTCCTGTTAAATACAAATGCAGTAGAAATAAAGAATATTTTAGTAAGTATGTAGTTAACCAGATAGAGTTCTCAAGCTGGGAAAATGCTCTCAAAGAGATTCTGTATACTGAGTCATAACCCCAATTCTCCTTCCCCAGAGGAGTTACTAGCAAGGGGAAATAGGGCCCAGTATTCTTCCACAAGTTTTGCAGCAGAAGGCAAACTGGAAATGTTCCCAGTCAGCACTGTTATGGAAATTACATCCACAGTAGCTTCAGCAAAGGTAGTCCATCCCCAGTGCTCCCAAGCATTCCCAACAAACTGGTCTCTACAATCCCAAACAGGCCAGATGTTTGCATACAAGCAAGGGCTTGAGTGAAGGAACAAAGACCCCCAGAGGGGAAGTTGACATGGACTTCCAGGTTAAGCTAGGCACTGGAATTAAGCACCTCCATCTGCAGCTCCCCAGTATGTCACTTTCACGTCTTAAAACACTTCCAATTTCACAATACAAAATAAAGGACGTCTATTTTCCAACAGACTTCAAAAAATTGCTCTCCCTCTGTCCTGGCTCACTGAGTAACAGCATCTTGTATGTGTAAAAGTGCAGGTAGGATCATTCTGTTTGGTGACACACATTCCTGCCCATTATGGATCCTGAGACATCAACCTGGCTCCATTCCTTAGCAAACGAGCACAGTCCCCTCCCTGTGCATTTGAACACCTTCCCAAGCAAACTATCAGTGTGCACTAACTGGAAGCGTTTGCCCTCTGCCACTGACATTAACATGGTAAGCCTATCAGAGGTAAGAAAATTCAGCTACTGAAAAAAAGCCCCAAACCAACCCAGAAAAAAGCAACATCTTCCTGCAGAGGCAAAAAAAAACAAACCCAAAAAAGAAGGCAACGGACTTTTTGTGCAGAGGATTTTGTTTTAGAGATGAGCTCCCGACAGGGCAGGGAGGTACTCACGCAGCTGCACCACGGCGCTCTCCCCGCTGGCCCCCACGTAGTGCAGCGTCTGCTCACCGTAGTACGAGGCCCCGCTCTTGTCCACCTCGGTGCTGGCAACCACCAGCACTGCCGTGGCTGTGAACACACACAGGGCAGCGCAGCTGCTGAAACCACGGCTGCCATGGCACACAACGCCACAGGCAACGCGGAATCAGCTCCCCAGTGGCTGCTTGTCTAGTAGTGCTGGTATCATTCTCTTTTGAATTGAGTGTTTCCTAAATGCTAACACAAAAGGACTGAATACCTTCCTTCCTCAGATGGAAAATGTCAGCCCAGTTTATTCATTCAGTGTTAGATCACAAGCAAGTCAGCATCCTTTGCAGCTACAGAAAATATATTAAATTACGGCAGAAACCAAACATCCTGATCAATCCCGGAACAAAACGCTTCCTCAACATCTTCTGTATGCACATCTGTTATCCAAAGCTGTGTCCCTGTGAGGGGCGCAGAGCAGGGCACTGTCTCACCAGGGCAAGGGCCAACCTGCCCCTTCCCCCAGACAACTGGACCCCAAAATGTCTTGAGGCATCAATTCTTCCTGTCTCTCACAGTCCCCATGCATTGTTTCTACGTGTGTCTAAAACCTTCCTTGTATTGCACACAATGTGGGTTGAAGTAAAATGATTTGTACAAAATCATTCTGAAACAGCTCATTGCTAACAAACCGCAAAGCACAGAGGCCTGTCAGCTCACCCGTTATGACAGGCATGCATACAGATAATTCTACAGATCAAGATTATATCATCGCATGAACTGCTCTTATGTTTACAATCCAATTATATTATTGACACAGAAAAAATTATATAGGAATTTCTCTTTCAATTGCAAAATTTACCAGCATGTATAGAATATTTTGAATTACAACGTACAAAATGATGAAAACCACAGGAAAGTGCTGAGCACTCCAGGGTGTGCAGAAATGCACCTCAGCAAGGTGTTAATGGCCACCCTCAGGATTTATCAGCATATGCAAATTAAACACAAACCCCACACAGTAAACGGAGTAAGTCAATCCAAAATGAGCACAATACAGAAGTTTCAGTACATGGCTGCTATACCTTTTTTGTTCCATAGCATGGTGACCTTGTCAGCTTTGAAGAAGCTTTTGTTGGCTAGTGCAGACTGCGGGCCCCCGAAGTTGGGGTACTGGTAGAGCCTCACAAAGGATGGAGCACCTTTGCTGCCTGGCACATAAACAGCAACCTGAAACAGCCACGAGATTTCACTGCAGCTTAAAGCCTTGGTGGCACACAGCACAGTTACTACCAGTACTAATATCACAGTGAGTTTTTTTTCTTTAAGGAAAGCAAGAAAAAGATTGGAAGCTGGATCAGAAGTACCTTGGTTGGCTGTGCTCCCGGGGACAACACGAAGTCACTGACCTTCTGCAAATGCAGCTTATTTGCAATGGTATCTGCCAAGAAAAAGGCCACAGATGTGTGATGCTAATGACAAACCATGTTACCTGGATGTCCTAACCACACCCTTCTATGGGGCTGTCTCCTGGATAACGCAGACCAGTAAAGACAATCACGGAGGGTCTCTTTTCCTAAGCAAACAACCATTGTTTTCCCAGTTCATTTCCCACATCATTTTACCTACAAAATCAACCTGAATCAAGCCTATGTCTGAAACCCAGCACTTAGTATTTGGAAGTTCAAAAAGCAAAGGAAGCCCCTGAACCTGAGGTGAACGCAGTTTGTGTTTGAAGCAGATATTCTTCACCTTATCTGTGCTGCATTCAGTCACATTCAGGTGCCATCACACAGCGGCAAGGGCTCTCCCCTCACACCTCCATGGATAACTCTTCCCAACAGGCCTGCCCTGGGCTCAACACTGCCCCTTCCCACAGACAACCGATGACAATAGCATCACCCCAAGCTCCACTGCAGCCAGGAATGTGCACTGCCAGCAGACATCCCGCTGAGGCCGACATTCCATGCTTCCCACAGCTTGGTTAACATCAGCAGGGCTAATTCTCATGAAACTGAATCTCTCATAGCCCTATCAACCTGTATCAACTTGTATCCCTTGTATCAACTTTATATTAAAAACAAAACAAAAAAAAATGCAAAACTAAAACCACATGCTGCTGTTCTCCCCTCAGTTTCCTTTAATTCCTTTACATTTTTGTTCCAAATTTTTATCTTTCTGCTTTTTTTCTCCTTTCCCTTATCAACATCTATTGACTCCAGATATTTTACCCCAGCAGTAAATCCCCTTGGTAAAAATCTTCAGGCGTCACTATTTCATTTTTGCCATCAATTTTTTAATGAGCCATTCTTAACAATCTAATGACAGAATATGCAAACCCAAGGAAGTAATTGCGGCTCACATTTTCTAACAACAACTTCCTGGATCTCATGACATGAGAAACAATACAGAATCAGGCCTCTTTGAGAATCAGATGCATTTCATATCAGGTCAGTCAGTGAAAAGATAAATAAGAAAATGAAAACACACATCATTAAAGCATAATGATTCTGAATTCCAAACTGAAATAGAATGTAGGCAGTATTTAGAATAAAAGGCAAGCAAAGGAAGAAACAAAGAAAAATCAGAAAACAAAAACCACACCTCAAAAGAAGCAGCATTTATAGCAGGAAAGAAATGTAGAGAAATACTCGCTTACTGAAGTCGTTGTTTTCAAAGAAGTGCACTTCATTGTTCACATTCCTGGCACAAATGCTTTCATCGTCTGCCCAGCAAGGACACCTGCATAGAAAGGGAAAAGTCAGAAACAGGAAATGATGCTCATCATTAGCTCTAGCGGATTGTTTTTCCCCTTTGTTGTGAACCCAATGAGTTCAAACGTGATACATTTAATGTGGATAAATGAGAGCTGCATAGCAAGAAATATACAAGTGGACTTAGTTATTATCTGCCCAGCTTTCCTCTGCAGTGCAAGGTGAGAGTGAATTTACAATGAACTTCACACAGACACTCACAAGCACAGATTCTGGCTTTCAGCTAGCAGCAGGCACTGCTTTGAAAGCCAACACCACACTAACAGCTCCATTTACCTGGATCAGATTTTGAAAACCACATTTCTTTGTAAACAATTAGCATCTGGAAGGCTTATTTACCAGTTCTGCAACTTTTTCTGGATAAAAGACTTTAAGCATTTTCCAGTTCTCAGATCATGGAGCTGCAGGTTGGGCACCCCTGCCGTACCATCCTTAGCAGCTGCAAAAAAAACCACAGTGGTCTTTGAGGCTTAAATCTGTTTCACCCCAACATCCCACCTCATGGCTCTGTTAGCACCCAAACATGCATGAACTTCTTGCAAGCATGCAGCTCCTGCCCCTGAGGGACCAAACCCATGAATGCTGACTGCTGTACCTATTAACCTCAGTCTGTTGGCAGAAAACTCACATTTGGAGGTGTAGGGTTTCTACTCCCCCCTGCAAGGCTGCAGCTACCAACACCTGCACAGCTTTTTAAACCAAACCAAAAACCATCCTCACAGCCAACAATGGAGGCATGCTCTCCACTCCAGTGTTTTGCTCTCACAGGAATGAGGTGATTTCTCCATTCCACCGCAGTCACAGCTCTCTCTGCAAGCCATGCAAAATGGTTCTGCTGCTTTCAAACTGTCTGTACTCTGCTCCTTACCCGAGCCTGCCTGCTGCTGCCAGTGATTTACGGCAGACCCAGAACAGCTCACTAACAGCCCACAGCTTGTGCTGCCTTCTCTTATCCAACAGCCCGTCCTGGCTCCCAGTCTCCCCACAGCTCCCGAGACCCAGCCCTGCCCAGCTCTTCCCTCCCAAGGCAGCATTTACACTGGCTGTGCCTCAGACAGGACTGCAGCTCTCAGAATCAAGAACCTGAACCCCCCCAAAGGAGGCAGAGGAAGGAATAAAGCTCTGGACATGGAGACTACTCCAGTCATGGGCCCCAGGGCAGGACACAACTACTCCAAGACAGTTTACCATCTCCCCAAGAACACAAGCTGCCTGCACAGCACACTGCACCAGGAGCACTTCCCAAAGCTTAGGACACAGGGCTGACTGACAGAGTAACTATGAGCACATGCACTCTGACAGGGCGTGGGCAGGGATGCCAACACCAGCTGCTCTCGGACAATGGCATCCTTCCCTCCTCCACCGTGCTCCTGAGTGCCCACAGGACTTTCTGCACCCCTTCTGTACTGCTCATTTAGCCAATTAATGCGCTACAGAGGCCAGCCAGGTACTAACACAGACACAGGGCAGGACATGCACATAGCCTGTACTTCCCAGCTGGTACAATACTCACTTGCATAGGCCTGCCATGTTGCCAGAACATTATTCTTTGGCGAGAATTCAAGGCAAACTGTCTTTGGGAGATCAAAGGAATGCAGTAACTCAGCTCTGGTGACATTAACAACATTGACTCTGGAACCAAAGATGGTATTTCAATAAAACATGCTTACAATAGTTAATTAATAGCTGAGAGAATTGTTCAAGTATTTGACACTACTAGACATGCCCCAAATTTGGTCACTGAAACAAAATTAGAAGAGCTTTTTTCCCCCCCTTCTTGTTTTTACTAAATTTTTCTAAGCGCATATTTTAAAACCAGAAACCCAAGCATGACAGAAACCAAGAAAAGTGACCACTGGTCAAAATATAACACATATATTTGTCTGCAACACATAAGCTCTAAACAGCAGACCAAACTCTATATTGCACCTGATCTGTAAAAAAGGAACCTTGCAGTGCTCACAAGGTGTGTAGACTCATTATTTTCTGTGGACTCTACTAATGGATTAATCGCACAGACAAGGTACTGAATAAAATCAACCAAACAAAGAAAGCATATCCAGACTGCGTGGAAATGGGTGCATCATAAATAGGAGAAGAACAGCAAATATTTCATCTGACAGTCAAGAAACAAGGCCACTAATGAAACAATCAACTCCATTTAAAGTGCACATGCAAACACCTGCATTAACAGCAATTGTCTTTACACAGACAACTGTAAATGAGGCATAATTGATTTATTTCATACAAGCTAAAAATTAAGATAATAAAATGCACCCACTTTTCTCCATTGCACCAGGCAAAGAGGGAGCCGTCCTTGCTAAAAGCAACAGCTTTGCAATTTTTTCCAGAATCCCTAAAGAAATAAGAAATGCATGTGAGCATCCAATAGTGCCATAGTTAGGGTTTTCACAACAAAAACGAACACAACAACTTTCCTGCTGTGCTCCTGAGGAGCCCTGTGTCACAGTGCAGTCCCTGCCACCCCTGTTCAGGGACTCTCACCTAGCAGTGAGAGCTCAGGCAAATGCAAAGCCTTCCAAACCATCAGTTTTCTGAAATCACTTATATTCACCCATTTTTCAATTCCAGAGTCTACCTTTACTTCTCAGAAAACAATTTCTTTTGTGCCAGTGGCACCAGTACCTCTGGAATGCCGAGCTCTCGGTGAAGCTGGGGGGCCCATTCACCATGTACAGCCCTTCGGACCCTCTCACTGCAAGAGGAAACAAACAACTCATTTCAAACAGAGCAAAGTGTCCAAAGCAGATGTTTTCCTAACTTGTGACCCCTGAGACGTGCACATTCTTCCCCATACCTCCTATAAGGAAATTTCAAGGCATAACCGGACGCCCCTGGAGCTCTCACCCCTCCCCTCCTTCAGCAACACCTAATGCAGGGTCGCGCCCGCCGGGAGGCAAGGAGCCTGAGGGCGGGGATCCACAGCCTCTGCACAGCCTAAGCCCCAGTCTCACAGTAAAACAGCTTTTCTCATGCCTAAATGCAATTTCCCAAGGTTCACGTACATCACAGTCACAAGAGCCCCTAAGGGAAGGTTTTAACACACCTTAAATGTGACCCACGAACCCTGCCTGGAAAGCGTTCTCCCGCTCCCCAGCAAGATCCGAACTTAAACACGGGGTAGTGAGCAGCCCCAAATCCACCCTGAACAACCGCGGCCCCCACAGGCCCGAGCGAGGAAAACAGGCCGCTGTTTAAAGCTTACAAATACAGAAAACGCAAACACATCCCTTACGTTAGGGACAGTTCAAGCAGGGAGACACTAGAAAAGCAATGTGACTTTTGAGAAAACCTCAGAACCCGCTGCGGCCCCGAGCTGCCGGGAGCTGCCGCCGCGCCGTGGGCCGGCCCCGCGTCCTGCGGCGCTCCCCACGCACCGGCACAAGTCCCGCGAACGCTCCCCGGGCACCCCGCGAGAAAAGAATCCGCGGCTGCGGAGCGAACTCCCGGCGCGGGGCCCGAGAGCTCCCCGGGGGAGCCCGGCGGCGGGGCGGCCGCTCGGGCCAAGAGCCGCGGTGAGGAGCGGCACCTCATAGG
>WBMY01002792.1:288658-298898 GCA_013397315.1 Donacobius atricapilla | reverse complement strand
GGCCGGTCCCGGGCCATGGCCCGCCGGCCCCGGCCGCCGCGGCAGCTGCCGAGGAGCGGCGCGCGGCACCGGCCGTGTCGCATTCCAGGTCCCTTCACGAGTCATTCCGAGTTTTCTAGCCCGTGCCACAGTGCCTTGAACAGCACCACATGTATAAAGCAATAAAAGTCTATTGTTGATCTACAATCGTGGACCTACTTATTCGCTGAAGATCCAGCCTGGTCTCTGTAATACGTGGTCCATAGGAACTGACATTTGTTGTAAACACCGGTCCCAGATCAGTGTCACCCTCGCTGTGTAGCTGGAGATGGTTTTATCTGATGCTGGAAGCCAGGATTCCCGTGGAGGCTGGAGCCCGACTGTGCAGCATGTTCCCGAGGAGCCTCCGCCGTGCATCCTCCGTGTGTGCGCAGGGCAGGCCCACTGCAGCATGTGGCAGTGCTCGCTCTCCTCACACCACGGCACCGCCTGTAGCTTTGTCCTAATCCACGCAAAATGCTTGTCTGTGTAGGGGGAGTGGGGTAGTGAGGAACCGGCGCGGCCGGGCAGCAACTGCTCTTGGCAGGACCCCGTGCTGGAGCTCCGTGGACTGCGGGAGCGCCGTGGCCAGACCTGCGGCCCCCCCAAGCCTCCCCTGGCCGTGCCTGTGCTGTAAATACTTTTTGGACAACTTTCAACAAGTGGTGATAGTTTTAAATTTGACGATGTTGTGTGGGAATATTGGGTGTGGGGGGGGGGGACGTGCTGCCCCCCTGCCCACAGTTCTGCTTCTATATGTGCAGCCCCTGCAGAGTGTGGTGTGTCTTGCAATATATATTTAATCCTATTTAAGGTAAAACCTGCCTTCAACTCGGTTTCTTTTAACAATGGATCCAGTACTTAACTGCTTCCCTACTGGTGATCACAGTTCCTTCTTCTGTAGACAACTGTAACTTGAGATCACATGGAAAATGCTGCTATCGATTATATTTCCCTGCTGATGGCCCTGACTCCTGCTGGCTCTGCTGTCTGCGTGGCGACAAAGGTGGTGGGAATTGCTCTGCTGGTGCACGCAGTTGCTAAAGGAAGATTTCTTTTTTTCAGGTTTCTTAGCAGAAGACAAATTTTAAGTCTGGTTACACTAGAAATAATAGAAAACTAAATGGGTTGAGGTTAATGAAATGCCTGTTAGCTGTGAAGGAGCAGATCTTTTGTACGCGTTGTATTTGCATATGGAATCTTTGGGACTGGGGTAAGCCAGCGCAGCCCCGAGCACGGGGCCGCCCCAGGGCACGGGGACCTTGTGCTGGGACACTTGTGTGCTGTGGCGGGGAAGTCTGTATAATCGCTGATTTTAAATAAAGTTCTTTCCAAACGCAAGTTGTGTTCACTCTGACGTAGGCAAAGCAGGCCTCTGCTGCGTGTTGAAACTTGGCCATTAACACCAAGCGCGGATTAATTGGCTTTTTCCTGAGAGCAGCCGCCGTGCCACGGGGCACCCCCGTGCTCAGCTGCCGGGATGCTGGGTCACGGGCCCTGAGCTGGGGCTGCCAAAGCTCTGGATACACCCAGCTACTGCTCCCCTTCCCTCTGGGGACCAGCCATCCCCCCACAGGCGCTGCCTTCTCACCTCTTGTCTCTGTGCCTGCTGGGAATGCCACAGCCACCCCAAGGGTCTGACCAGCTCCTGCTCTTGCTGCAGGAGTCCTTGGCTGTGCCAGCACAGCAGCCGCTCGAGGCTGTGGGAATGTTCAGGGTGGTTTGTACAAGTTGGTTCTGCAGAGTTCAGTAAATTCTTGCATTGGTGCAGGCTGGCCACAGAGGCGTGTGCGGTGCTGTGCCCCGCAGCGCCGCTTGTGTGAGGGGTCGGGCAGCTGCGGTGCCAGAGCCGGGGCTGGGTGGGGGCAGCTCGGGAGGGGCCTTCTGCCCCAGCCGTGCTCTGGCTCCACACATCCCAGTACAAAAGCTGCAAAACACCACACTTGTTTCTTTCCGGAACCTAACACAGCAATGCGCAAGTTCATTTCCCCTCGTGAGACGCAGCTTCCCGTTCCCAGGCGCTGACGGCGGAGCCGTTCTGAGGCGCTGGCCGTGCCCCGTGCCGCAGCGGCGGATGCTCGGGCTCCTCAGCGCGCTGAGCTGCTGAGGTGACGTCATTAACCACCTGCAACACTCTCGTATCCCCNCCCGCCCCGCCCCACAGCGCCACCCCGCGGCCACCGCGGCCCCCGCAGGCCCCGCCGCGCCACGGCCGGGAAGGGGCTGGGGAGGGGTCTCTGCTGCAGCCGCAGAAGGGCNGAGCCGTTCTGAGGCGCTGGCCGTGCCCCGTGCCTCAGCGGGGGATGCTCGGGCTCCTCAGCGCGCTGAGCTGCTGAGGTGACGTCATTAACCACCTGCAACACTCTCGTATCCCCATTTTTTTTTTTCCTTTTCTCCTGTGAAGCCTTCTCAAGGCTGGCAGCAGGACTGCGCCTGAGTAACGCATCAGGAGGGACGCATGGTTCGCTTCCCAAGGCGAGAGGTCCCTCCCTCCTGCCACAGCTGCCGGAACCGCACAAAGGGCTGCAGCCACGTCCCCGGCGCTGCCCGCGGCCCGCCCGCCTGCGCACACGCAGCGCACCGGGGGCCCCGCNCCTGAAGAAGAGTCTGGGGAGGGGGTCTCTGCTCCAGGCACAACCCCACGGCGCCGGCCGCAGCCGGGAAGGGCCGCTCTGTGCTCACCTCCCCTGGCACCTGTCCCAGAGCAGCCTCCTGCTCACCCTCCCCTCCGAGCTGGGCCGCGACCTTGGAGCTCTCCTCAGTAAGCATTTCCTCCGCATCCTCCGCTGTTTCCACAGCTTCTCCCCGTATCTTCTGTCACATCGTCCCCGAGACCCCGGGACTAACTCAGAGCCGCCTCTACCCCGCTTCACTGCATTCAGGCCATCCCGAGACGCCAGGACTGCAGCCCGCTGCCGCCCCGTGCTAAAGCACATGCAGCAGCTTGAATCCTTTCTCTTTATACCGAAGCTATGGAATAATGTCGAAGGCACGCGTTGGAGCATCGGCACCTGGTCTGGACTGGAGCGTGGGAGCCCGCGGCAGCCCCGTGTGCCCGGAGCAGCGGCCACGGGCGGGACCCGCAGCGGTCACGGCAGCGGCCGGGCGGGCTGGCAGCCGCAGCCCCTTGCTCCCTGCCCTCTGCCGCACACAGCCCCTGCCAGCACGGCGCTCTCGCCGTGAGAACTGCTGCTCCTCTTCCTCAGGCTGCCTCTCAAGAAGAGCCCGCAGCACTCCCAGACCCTTTCTGCCAGTTCACAGCGTTCTCACAAGCCGAGGTGCTGGCCGGAGCTGAATACAGCTTATCTCTAGGAGAAAACTAAACACAAACCCTCCAAAAGCAAACCTGACAGGATCAGTTCAATCTTTGTTTCATCCCCTTTTACAGATTTACTAAATGCACCCGGTTGAAGGATGCTCCTGTCACTCTGCTCACACCTCACACACAGGGGAACAGGCATTCCAGAGCCGCCCGGGACTGTCCTCATGGGCTCAGTGCTCCTCTGCTCCCAGCAGAAAAACAAGGACCACCTAAGTCAGGTTCAGATGTCTCTGTTCTGTTTCACTCAAAAGTAAACTGACAGAGTGTATCCTCCATAGAAGTTTTAATCAATTACTCACCTGAGGGACTCCCAAAAGACCCAGTTTGTCCTTTTTTTCTTCCTTTACCAGCATCACCCTCACTGGGCCAACCACTGATGGCACTGGAGAGGAAACACAGAGGTACCAGAATATTTTGTTTTCTTATCTGTGCGCACTAAGGTCTCACAGCCGTGCTCCCAGCATGGGGATGTAGCAGACAGAAAACACCAATCCATACCTAATGGAAAGATTATTTTGGTGTTATTTCAGCGAGAACTTTTTAATAAGCACACCACATATGGTTGGTTTGAACTGTGCTGACCTGATGCTTAACAGGAGGAGAAGATGCTTCTCAGTTTCCAGGCCATGGACACATCTTTGAGATCTGAACGCACCAAAACTTGCAGTTTGCAATGTTCCTTCAGTTTTACCTTAGATATAAGCCTGAGCAGAGTTAGACCTGCTAAGGTACCAAAGCAGACATTCACAGTAGTAACTCAGCCAGTAACTAGGCCCAGATGTTTATTTAGAGCCACCAGTGCAAACCCAAACCCCGAAGGTGGCCACTGACAGCATCAGAAGATGCTTCTCCTAGAAGAGAAGAAACCAATCTGTTGCAGGAGAAGTGGTTACCCTGGCATTGGTCTGTTACTGCCTCACTGACACTGCATTTCTCCATTTTGTTCAGAAAAGAGCTATTGAATTTAATTATACTGCAACAACATCTACAGCCAAAAAAGTCAACAAAACTGGTTTAATTTCAGAAAATGTGTTAAAATATATATATTTGTACATCAATTTGACACACTGCATTAGTTTACACAAATGATGGTCTTTCCTGAAACTGTATTTATGAAATGTACATTTTTAATTTAAATACTCAGTATACACTGCATTTAATCTGCATGTTGCATTTATTAAATACATTAAATCTGCAATGTAACAAAACATTTTCTGCATACGAAATTCAAAACACCATTTTAAATGAACAAAAGATGGCTCACTTCATTTATTTGTTTTAACAACTAGTGCCTAGCACACTAGCTTAGCTCCACCAACACCAGCTGTTCTTTCTCTTTATTGACATTGTTCACAGACTAGTACATATTACACTAAGAGTGCTGGATAAAAACATGAGGTACGGAAGTGGTTCAAAGATTACAGGTCATGCAGATCATGCGAGACAGCAAAGAAAGTTGTGAATGAGAAAACACTAAATAAAAAATACATAAAGAATGTGCATTATAAAAAAAAAGAAAAAAAAAAGAAAAACCAAAACAAAAAACCAACAACCAACTCAATTACACAGCTTTGCTTCTTTGGTTACAAAGTAGGTTGAACAATTTCACAGCTTTTTATTCCCACCCAAAAAACCAAACCAAAAACGAAATGTCAAAAAGCAGAGGAATCATGGCCCCTTTCTCTCTATTAGAAAGTAGAAACAGAAATGAGCAAAGTTTTCTTCATCAAAATAGCCCATCACTTATTTATTATATCACAAGGACTGGTGACTACCTGTACAGATGCACTATGGTCTTCATACTTACACTCTATACAAAATTTACATTCAAGCTGGATCTTTACTACCGTAAATAAATATCAAAGGTCAATTGCCATTAGTGTTAGAAATATGCCAGGATTCTTTGTTCAATTATTGCCTAGACATTGTATCTATTAACGCAATCCCATCTATCATTTTACCCATACAGACATTTATTAAAAAAAATTCAAAAGTTCTGTGACATTGTTCATGTACATTATGAAAATAGCAGCCCTGTAATAAATAAAACAAATAAATGAAACTAACATAGGCAAATGTTACTTATACGAAAGGAACAGTGGCTCTGAAGAGGAATTGTTGCTCCTTACCAGACAGCAAGGCTCAAAGCAACCCAGGAGCAATGGGAACCTCAGAGAGCCACCCAAGCTCTGAGAGACCTCCCTGCTGAAGGCCAGTGAGGACGCCAGGCTTTGGGGACTCCTCTGCGGCCGCCAGGGCATGGGGACACCCCCAGGGCGCAGCCGGGGCACGGGGACAGCCCCGGGGCACGGGGACAGCCCCGGGAGGACGATTGTCTAATACTGAAAAGGCCAAACACGGGAGAGAAGCGCGGCTGCGGCGCGGCTCACGCCGAGGACACGTTGGGCTGCGGCGGCTGCGCCTGCGGGGCGCTGCTGGGGGCCTGCTGGCTGGACAGCTGGGACAGCTGGTCGTTGTTGGACAGGGACTTCAACAGTGCATTTTCTCGTTCAAGTAAAGAGTTTCTTTCAACTAATTCTTTTATTTGCTCCTTCAGGACTTCCACTTCCTCTCTCACTGCATACATCAAATGGCTTTTCACTAGATCCTGCAAAGAACAAGTGGACAGTTACACCACAGGAAAGAACAGCTCCCTTCACTCCAGCCCCAAGACTTACTGTTACTGCTTTCACTGCAGTAAGCCTGGAAAAAACAAAGCACTCATAACCAAAAATTTATTAATAAATCAGCCTTTGAGCGCAAACAACACAGCCCTTTGTGAAGTGGGCCTGATATCAAAAGCTTTGTCTCCAGCACTCCAGTTATGAGGAAGCCAAGGATGAGAATGACATCCCAGCTCCTCAGAAGGAAAGCACCAGCTCTGATGCCGTAACCCGGGGGTATGGGTCTGTGGTACATAGGCCCAGCCACTGAGCTCTATGAGAACCAAATCAACAAGAAAGCTTTTACATCATCAGAAGCAAAAATCCAACAGCTCTAACTGAAGTTGAGCAGCGTGTTAAGGATGGCATACCCGACCCTTCAGAAAAACTAGACATGAACTTGGCTAGAGTAACAGACTGAAACATGCACTATATTTTCAGCACTCCAAGTTCAGTCACCTTGTTCACAGCAATTTGTAAGAAAATTACCTGAAAACATTTCTGGGCCAACAGTAAAAGCAATAATGGTTTGTGGTCATTCATAATTTATACAGAAAATCCTCTTTTTAATTCATGTTCTCAGTCTGACCACCTGGAGGAATATCACAGCCTTACAGAAACACAATACAGCAGACAACTTGTGCTCAGTGATGAACCCTATTAATCCTATTAGAAATAACAACTTATATTTTACTTACCATTGCCTGTTCTATTTTGTTGTCAATGGCAACAACACTTGCACCCGACGCACTGTAAATACAATGAGAAAATTCCGTGAGTGTTACTGTATCACTTAGGTAAAACTGTGCAGCTGCAGGACTGCTGGATCATGCTGTCACTGGAAGGCTGAAGCTTAGAGTCAAGAACTCAGTGTACATCTACAGGGGGGGTGTCCTGTGTCCCTCCCACCCCTCACCTCACCCAACTGCCCAGTACAGTTGTGACTCACAACAAACACTGCTCCTTCAGTTTATACTTTCTCAAACTGGCCTTATGACACCCAGAACCATAAAAATGCATTAGAATAAACACTAGATCAGCTGCTTCGATTCCTGACCTCATTTTCCAGCTTTCTTCACTGAGGAAAACAAGAATTCATAGGATATTAATGGTATTCTCACCACTAGCATTATTTCTTCTAAACTGTTTTTGTAAAGCAATGAAGAAAAAATCCTGTTATAATACTTTTTCTCTGGATTCACTTGAATCCACCTTCCAGGTAAGGAGCTCCTGGCTAAGCAGTGCCCCTGCAGCCTGTGGCAGCAACCAGCAGGAGGGTGGGACAGGACCTGAGCCCTGAGCCCTGTGGGCACTTCCTGGCCCCCAGGGAACTCTAGCCGATCCTGTCTGACAGCTGACAAACACATGGCCGTGGGTCACAGCTAGGGCCAGCCTTGTTCCACACTGCTGCAGAACCAGCACACCTCAGTACGCTGTGAGGATGTGTATTTACCGTGCCAACAAGATCCCAAAGTGCATCTCTGAATCCTGCGTGACAGAAACCCAGCCCTTAACAGCTAGGGGCTGTTTCCAAGCCATGCCACAGGCACACAAGCCAGTCCCTCACTCGCAGCTCTGGAGCTGGATTTTGGCAGGCCGGGGGTGTCCCTGCTCTCCCAGGGACTCTGGTTTCTCTGCTCAGAGAGGAGCTGTAGCTCTCCCCAGGGCTGTAGCCCGCAGCAGCCATCTCCCCTTCCCAGCCCGGGTCTCAGGGGTCCAGTTCCCAGCCAGCCCTGCTCTGACACAAGCGGCAGCTCCACCGGTGAGAGCTGCTGATAACACTCCCAGCCATGGGCACGGCTATCAGCAGTGTGCAGCCACGTTTACTAAAGTTAACAAGGGGAAAATGCAAGGGTTGCAGTCATGCTGGAAAACTTGCCTCTCTGGAACTGTGCAACTCACCAAAATCAAGTGTTAAGGAAAATAAGGCTTTTTACAAAGAGTATGGCAATGTGCTCAGCAGTACTAGTCACAGATGTGAAACACTGCTCAGCTCCTGGAGAGTGATACTGGTCAGAGAAGTTATTTTAAGGGCTCCCACAGAATTGTCAGTACCAGCACTGGGCTTTTACAAGCAGAGGACATCAAGTTTGCAGACTGAGGGAGTAACAGCCTCTACTTCTGTGGAGCCAGTCTTGAAACCCAAACCAAAAGGGCTGAACATCCATTTCAGGAGAAAATAGTTCCAGTTTCTTACTGTCTTCTAAGCCTCTTTCAAACCCAAAACCTCCTCAGAATAAAAGCTAGCTATAACTCATGCCAAGGGAAGTACTCCTTTCCACGTTGAATTAACATGCATCAGACTCATCTGGCAGGGTCAGAAGTATCCATGTTTCTGAACCACAAACCCCCAAGACTCCATGTCCTCTCACGGTCCTTCATGGACATCACTCTACAGGTCAGACGAGGCAGCTCTAAGGGGTAACAAGGGGAGGACAATTAAAGCAAACACCACACTTGGCAGTGGGATCTACTTCCCCATCTTTGCAGCACTATCGCACAACTGTTGTCAATACCCATCTAGTCAAACTTGAGACTGGAACTTTGTTCTTCCATCACAGTTTCAGCGATTTTGTAGCGTGATTATTTAAAAAAACAAACCCCCACTACCTCACTCCAAGTAAAGGCATTCAAGCGGTTCCATGAGAAAGACAGGCGGCCTTCCCTCAGCCTCCCCAAGAGCTGTACCTGCGTGGCATAATGCAGAGGCACCTTTCCCGCATGTACCCTGTGCCCTGAGCTCCCCTCTGCCAGCTGGCTGGCTGCAGGAATTGTCCCTCCCTGCAGTGGGATTGGAATGAGGCAGGGAAACCACTGCTTTACCACACACACCCCACACGTGACGTGACTTCAGCAGTGCTGGAAGCTCTAAGTAGCTTATACACTATTTTGTAATGTTCTTGCTGCCCTCATCCCCAGAGCAGCTGCACTAAGACTGAAACCCTGAGTCTGGATTCCAGCCCTGCTCCCTGTACACATCCCAGCACCCCTCCCAGCTTCAGCCAGCAGAGGCTGGGACCACACAGACCCACCCACCCACCCACGAGAAGCTCCACGCTGACAGAGAGTACATCAGTTTGCCATCAGGATAAAATCTAAAAGCTGACTACACTTCATGTCATTTTCTAAAAGCAGATGAGAATTAGATGTTGTGGTAGCACAATTCCCATAAGATTTTGTTTTTACTCATCTGACAGTGCTCCCAACACTAAGCAGCTCCTGTGGGACATTCACGAGCAGAGCCCTCCAGTGACAGCTACTCTCATGGGAAACTCCAAATGTGCTGCCAAATCTTAAAAATTTTGTACTTTTCTCAAATCCTAAACTGTTGACATCAAATTCCAGTTTCCATAAAAATATTTTATCCCATGGCTGCAGAATGACATTTATAAATACAATTCAGTCCTTATGAGAAGGCCAGGAAGAAATCCAAAAAATCTCTTAAATAAGCCTTTTTGGATGACTGAATGGAGAGAGAGTCTGACACATTCTGTGAGTGCACCATCCACTGTTGAGCTAATGCCTCAAATTGCAAATCCTGGAATTAGAAGAGGAAAGACACCATTTAGCTCTTGTAAAAAAAAGACCACTTACTGATTGCTCCAAGAGCTACGCAAGTCTGACAATTATTGTCAAAACTACAAAAATATGCACATCAAGTACCACAGGGCAGATGAAGGGGTGCATTAGGCATGTAATATTTGTTTTTAACAGTAAAACCCCTACCCCACAGTGAGCTTCTGCAGCCTACCAAGTATCAAACAGATACACTGAACAGGGCACACTTCCTTTTGACTTGGACCTCCCAGTTAAGGTCATGTCAATGAAGGCTTGTAATGGGTTAAAATTCAACAACCGGGCGGAAACACCAAAAGATGTAGTGGTTATCACATTCGCTTAATTTTCATTTTAGTGGAATAGGATTAAAAGAAAAGCAAAACAGGTTCAATTCAAAATAGAAACAGTTAGATTTATTAACATACAGTAAAGGTAAACAAACAAAAAAAAAACCAACTACGAAACCCTCTCAAAAAACAACCCCTCTTCCTTCCTAGCAACA
The DNA here is from genome assembly GCA_013397315.1 of Donacobius atricapilla. NCBI lineage: Eukaryota > Metazoa > Chordata > Aves > Passeriformes > Mimidae > Donacobius > Donacobius atricapilla. The sequence continues at coordinate 288,835 of WBMY01002792.1, read as the reverse complement.
ATTTACTTTTCCACGAAAAAAAACAATGCAAAGGGACAAAACATCAGAACTCTTAAGTCAGCATCACTTAATAAAATAGTCTTTCATTCAGTCTTTTGAGAGAGACAAGTCTCTCCTGATTCTTCTGGTAACTTTCCACAAGAGACACAGTCTGTTTGTGACTTCCAGCTTCACTAA
>WBMY01002792.1:267047-288558 GCA_013397315.1 Donacobius atricapilla | reverse complement strand
CTTAGAAACGGCAGCCCAGGTCTTTTCTTCTTTTCCACCCCTCGGTCTTATGGGGTGCGTTTTTAACTCAGCCTGGGCTCGGTGCTGCTCTCCGGGGACCCGGGGGCTGGAGGGAGGAGGGCCGGGGCCATCTCTTTCGGCGGCATCTTTTCGCTCTCCTTCCGTGGCCGCCGCGGGCTGCTGAGGCTCAAAGACCCAGCCCAGCCCGGCTCAGCTCCCTCAGGGCTGGCCTTGGCACGGCCGCCCTGGCCCAGCCCGGCTCTCCGGAGGGCTGGCCCTGATCTCGGCCCCTCGGCCCGGCCACGGCTCCCGAGGCCTCCTGGGGCCCAGAGGCCCGGGCCCCCTCCCGGCCCGGCCGCGGTGCTACCTCATGGTTCGGAGTCCCGGAAAGAGGGCGGGTCTCCCAAGATTCCTGTTTTTAAGCGGTGTCCCAGAGGGTGTACCCCTTTTACCTGATTGGCCAGCTTAGCTGTTAGTTCCAAAATGGATTAACAATTGGTTTTTCTTACCATTTATGCTAAACCAATACAAGGCTCTACCCAAAAAGATGTCATATTGGTACACCAAGTTCACACTGAAGCCCACAAGGTACACAGGAAGATTTACTGTTAGCAAAAACATCAAAGAACCCCCAAGCAGTTTGTCATTCCCAGAGATGGATGGTAAACCCAGTGTTCTCCTACCTTAAACAGCAAGTAGACAAAACCCCATTTTGCCAGAGAAATCCTTATTTCAGTGGTTTTAAAAAATCTCAGTGGTTTTTGCTTTACCTATTCAGTTGTCTTTATCTCAACTGACAAGTTCTCTCACTTTTCCTCTTCTGGGAGGAGGGGGAGCTGAGCGAGTGGCTTCATGGGGCTTGGAGCCGGCAGGATGAAACCAAGATAGCCCTTTCTGGCACCCAGCATGGGGCTGGAAGGGTTTGAGATAAGGACAGATTTGACTGGGATGTTCTAGATTGAATGGACAGCTGCTCCTTCTGTGCAGCTATTGCCTGGAAGCTCCTGTGGCTGCCATGGGCTTGCTCGCTTGAGTCTGTTAGAGCCCATCGCTTGTTAGTGGCCACATTTTGCTCTCACTGCTGCCACATTGCTCTTATCACCTCACTGCCATGCCTAGAACACTTGATAATAGCCACTACCATGTGCCTGGGCTGGCAGGTGCACATTGGGCAGGCTTGAGCTCCAGCCACAAGGATTGTGACCTGCGGATGAGTCAAGGGGCAGCAGAGACTGAGCCACGGCCCATGGAGTCCCCCAGCACCGGAGCAGGCGGGTGCCCAAGGAGGCTGTGCTGTCCTGGGACGTCTGCATGGGAACAGGCTCCTGGCAGAGGCTGTGGCCCCAGGGAAAGAGGAGTCCACGCTGGAGCAGGTGTGCTGGAAGGATGGAAGCAGCCGGCTCCTGAAAGATTGACCCTGTGGGAAGGAGACAGGGGCGCTGCAGTTCACAAAGAGCTGCAGTCCACAGGAAGGACCCCGACTGGGGAAGCTCAAGGACTGTCTCTGTGGGTACTGTGCCCTGCAGCGTGTGGTGAAGACCACAGTGAGGAAGGCTGCAGGACCCAACCTGACGCAGCTTTGGTTTTCAATAGCTCCACGCACCACACACACCTCTCCTGTCCCGAGTGACCACCATGAGAGACAGAGCCCAAAATCACAGACTGAACTCAGTGGACATCTTTGGACAACCTGCAGACCTGGTGCACCGACTACAGGAATGACATCTATTTATTAGAGCAAAGGATGGCAAGAGGTGGTGGTGGTTAAGAAGGCTGTACTGGATAGTGTGTGACCTGAGCATGAGGTAAATAGTATGGAATAAAGAGCAGATAATGTCTTCGGGCTGGGCTAGAGGTCATTTTCTCCACTGTAGGTGGTATGGGGCTGTTCTCTGGATTTGCACAGAAAATGGTGTTTGTTATTGCTGAGAAGCACTTGCTTACACAACTTCTCATATAGAAAAGGTTAATGTACTTTCTGTTAACTTCTAACGGCCACAGGAAAATTTAACCTTCAACATTGCCTCATATTCATGGGCACCAAGATCCATTTCAATTATTAACCCAACAAGTGCTACTGCACTCAGTGTGGTGTTTTCACCATTAATATCATTAGACACAACTATCATCCTTCCAAGACATACGCTCTGAACTTCAAAATTCACCTCAAAATCTAGGTAAAAAAGACTAAGAATCAAGCTTCAAAGGTATTTACAGATTAATTCATTCTGTATGCTTAAAAAAAGCACAGTGGTTCATTTTTAGATATTTCACTGATCTCAGTAATATGTATATTATGCTAATGCTGGCTACATTATAAGTGAGTTATACAGAGCCTACTTTGGCACAGTCAAGCACTAGACTAGGTAATAGTGCTTCACACCGAAATGAGACTGAAATCCTACTGACTGGATGATGTTAGCTAATTCTGAAGCCTTTCAGTCAGTAACAAAAAACATTCTGTGTTCAGCTGTATTAATGATTATCTGTATACTACTATCCTAAGGAATTTCTTGACACCAAGGTATCCCCCAAAGATTGCTATAATGCAGGAGTTTTCTTGCTTTTTAGATACATAAAATGTATCACACCTCACAGCTGATCCTCCAGGGCAGAGCACATGGGACACCAATGAGCTGTCCAACAGCCTCTGCATGACAAATCCTCCTGGAAAGCACCATATGTGCTTCCACTTCAAGTCACTTCAAGTGGGAAATGTGTTACCAACGGTCGGCCCCAAGTCAAGTGACCACCCCCAGCTCTTCTCTCCCTTTTGTTGTTACTTCTTCGAATCAAATTATCAAACAATCCTTCTGTAAACACCACTAAGGTATGCTGGAATGTTCCCACTTGTTTTGCTTACAAGTGAGCTAAAGCCCTGTGGTCATTTATTCTTTCCCCTCATTGTTTACTCATTTATGAGTAAACTGTACTCATTTATGAGCTACTGTCTTACCACTAATTGAGCTATTCGGTATATCCAGAGAAATATTTTCTATTCTTGAAAGAGTTAAGGCCTATTTAATTAGCCTCCATCATAAAGAGATTTTTATAATGATAGCATCCCAATGCAATCGGATCACCTATCCAGCCTGGAAAGAGGACCTGTGTGAGCATTGCAGACTTCCATTATTTTTCTATGTCAAAGCCGTATGAGAATGTGTGATAACCTGAGGCAGTGAATTCACCACCTCATGAGTTCCCATACACATTTTATGAGTTAATTTATACTGTGAAGGTAAATGCAGTGGAAACAAATCCTACTACTTTAAATTCAAGTTTACCAATTATGTCCGTGCTTTAGGCAGACCCACCTAAAGCTGGTATGGCACCTTTACCGTGCAAAAAGAACCCAGGCCCAGAAGAGCAATGACCCAGACTCGCATGAATATGCCAAGAAACCACTGTTCCCCTTCTTAAACCACATCAGTTGAAAAGCCCAACACGTGAGACTTGTGCCTTTAGCAACACCTGTGTTAGCACTGTCTAAGAAAACATCCCTGCTAATGTGTCAGTAACAACCAGTATCTCACTAACATTTACTGGTTTGAGCATCACCAGCACTCTTCCTGCCACAGTGTGTTGGTGAAAAATAAGTTTCTATTCACTGGAGCAATTCAGCAACCTCTTGTTGTCTATTGAAGTATCATGCAGCTAGCTCTGCTGACTTCAGCAGGTCTCCAGAGACAGCTACTCATAAGGGAATAATCCATATTTGTCAGAAGGAATACTAGAATTACACAGAAAGATTTTCTGTTTACACCAAGGTCTCCTAAGTCAAGCCCCTCAGGTTCACAAAGTACTTCTGAAAGAGCTGCAAAATGTAATTAAGAGTTCACTGCCAGCAGACTCGCAGTCCTGGTGCTCTGCAGTGTGTCATGCCCCACATCTTGTGATGGGCAAGCGAAGGATTCTGAGGAAGTCACACAAGCTGATTGTTTCCACAGCAGCAATTTTTCTTTCCCAAACCAGAGATGACAAAAAGAAGCCCCACCCCATGTTACTGTTACAGCCCCTGCTGTGTCCTGCCCAGCTCCATCCCGCAAGGGCTCCCGCAACCAGCTACAGTGCTCAGGGATGCCCCTGCTGTTCCCTCTGCCAGCTTTTACTGGAAGTTCATAGCTGAAAGCTTCGTTTCAGTCATCCAGAGAAGGAAAGCTGCCTAATGTGATTTTAAAATCCAATAACTGCAGTATAAATGCAAATCCTGCAAAATCCTGTCAAAGATTTTAAATTTTGAATGGATTTTAAGTTTAAAACATGCATCAATCCTGAGGAATTTCATTCTATGTTCTCACAAACACCTGTTTTTACCACAAAGAGTTCACCAGCAAAGATGCAAGGTTATTTTAAAGGCAACCATTTACATTCTTCTACCTGAATTTAATGTTCTTCTATATCCCACATTTCCAGCATTTGCTTCAGGCATTGTACATAAACCTCAGATTTGTGAATCCTCCATCTCAGAATTCATTATTTGATTTTAGGATTTTTTGAATTAGCTTCCTCATCTTAAGACTTTGAGGCATGGAAGTAGAGAAACAGCTAAAGGCTAGAACACAAAGTGACCTTTTGGTCTACAAACCAAATGTGTATTTCTAAGTCCTGAAGTTTGTTCCAGTGAAATAAAGTCCTTGAAACCTAAATACCAACTCTGTTCCATAAATACAGGAAGTGGGATCATCCAGAGCTTAAAGCAAAAACATAAATTTGTCCAACTTTCTGCTGAAAAAGGAAGATGTGCTTTGAAACTGAGCTTAATGCCAGCACCCCAGTAGTATAAAACCATTTTTTTAAAAAGAGCAGGACACTTAGCATTACTTATAACCTTCATCATAGTGCAGTACACAAACTGTTGCCAAGCAAACTTTAAAGGATTCAGTTGAGCTGTGCAAGTTGTGAAGCCTTTCAAGTCAAATACAGCCAGGACAGTGATGAAATGGTTATCAATACTTCAACAGCCAAACAAAATTTACATTCTACACAGCCTGTTAAGCAGAAGTTTTGACAAGCCAGCGCAGCACAAAGCATAAAATCACATCACTAGGACTTCGACTTAATGCTGACAAAAAAAAATCCTTCAAAATCATTAAAGCTCAGGAAAGAAACAGTTTGCAGCTACTGATGAATTAGTAATGCACCTCTCTCGAGTCCTATCCATGTCAGATAAGACCGCTGCACTTCACTGCAGTTTTGCACCATGAGTTCAATGCTAACTTTGGAGATTTACTTTGTCCTTGTCACAGTTCACCTATGTTCCTCATCCAGCTTTACTTGAGCAGAATGAAAGTAAGCCAGAATGTTTCGTTTCCTGGTTTAAAGATAGAAAAGATCTTAACTTTGCCAAAATTGCATTTAAACGTAGCATTTTCACAATGTGTTTTCTGATACAGGATTCAATGCCAAAAAGTTTCCTCTTCTGGAAAAGGAAACTATAAATATTTTGGCAAAGGTCATCTAGGAGCTGACTAGCATTAAACTCTGAGCTTACACATCATGTATGATACATGCATAATGGAAAGAGGAAGAAAAATAACTCATGTCATATTTTAGAGTTTAGTTCCGTGTTTCAGAACAAATACTCCACTTCCATGACTGCTTTCACCTCTTCAAACTGCAGAAGCCCAGTATGGAGTTCTGAACACAGGCAGCCGTTCTGTGCAAACACAATGAGAAACTCGCATAGAGCAAAGCAGTTCATGCATACCTCAGCATGTATGCATTCCATACTCAAGCATCCATACCTATCCCAGGTGGTCTTTGACTCGTGTAACTTGTTGAAATGGAACGCTTGGTAGAATGCAGTTGACGGATTCCTATGAGATCCAAGAATCAGACAGACATATTGAAAATGGGTACGTAATAAAAATACCAACCCTCTTAATTCAACCTGCATTACAAAGTGAACTAGCTGTCCAGACAGGTCAAACTGATGTCTGTAAGGCTCTACTGTTTCTATGGCTTTGCAATAAGGACACAAGGATCCAAAACAAAATAGCAGTTCTCCAGCCCTATGGATTTTCAGGCTGTATCAAGCTGCTCCTGTACAAAGATGAGACTGTAAGGCCAACAATGATCATCTCCAATCCTGCTGGCAATGCTGTATAGGTTCAGCTGACCACTACCCTAATGCCAAACATACCTAAACCCAAGAGACACCTTTCCCATTTTTGGTATGTCCCAATCCACCTCTGCACACAGTATCCACTGTTTCCATCCTACTTCACCCCTGCTTTATACTCAAAACAGATTATTCCTCCAAGGGGACCTGGAAGTCGGAGCTCAATATGCCACATTTAAACTATGACACATCAAATTACAACTGAAAAACAGATCCAGCTAGAAATGAAAAACGGAATGTCGACTACCTTTTGTAAGCACCTCTCAGCCACCTTCCCAATTCCCCTTCCTGAGATGCAACAGGGCAAGGGGCTGATGGAGGCCCTTGGCCAGGCACTCATCAGCAGGCTCTCACAACCACAAGCCCAGAGCACAGTAACCCTGCTGAAAACCCCACACCTATGGCCACATTCCAACACCAGCGCCAAAGCCCTGAGGCAGCCTAACCCTCCAGCCTCAGCCACACAATGGCGACTACACTGACAGTGTAATTAGAAAATCTTACTTCTCCAAAGTCTCATCTGAAGGTTTGTTGTGAACTAGATACTGGATGACGTGCACAGTTCCCTGCTGCCAGAGGCTGCAGTGTTACACTGAAGCTTAGAAACTCCCTTCCTCAAGCTGCTCATCCTCATGTGGGCAGAGCTACGCCAGCCCTAGAGACAAATGCAACAGCCTTGCTGAAAAATCTTCAGAAACGCAAACGTGAGTTCAAATTCCTTTTAGAACCAGTTTTAAAATGAGAAGTTTGTAACAACATTGGAAGTACAGGTATCAATCCCTTTTCTACTGGCATGAATATTTCTAAAAAAACCCTGTCTTCGAATTACTTAATTATTTCAATTGAAGTACAGTTACTGCATAGTAAAAATCACATTAAAAAACAAAAAAAAAAATCACAGAAACAGCACCATAGCAGAACACCATCAGCGGTAATTTGATTCTCATGGCAGGCATATACCAAAAATCTTGCAAAGGATAGTGGTATTCATGTACCAGCAATGATCAGGAAGTGCCTGAGTTTAAAGTGTCTGTCACTCCTTTTCTCACCTTCAGTACGGTACTATTCAAAAAAAAAAAAAAATCATGTGAGTCTGATATTTAGCTTCAAACCTGTTACAGAAGTTGCTTGATCGAAACTGATAAAACACCATGCTCCTATGTTGGTAACATTTACATTTTTTTAAGAAGCACTGCACACAACTCGACAAGTAATTACACAAAGAGCAACACAATAGCTAAAGGACATTTGTGTAATAGGACTTCACATGCGGAAAACAACTGGCATGTGCAGATGAAGAGAACACTCCTTTGCTGAAAGGAAGGCCCAGGCTCCTCTTTCTAATGCAGCTGTCAGGAGTATGTACAGTCCCTTCCTCAGAATGAGGCTGTAAATAGAAAGTCATTTAACTTCCAAGACAAATTTACTTGTAGCATATAAACCCATGTTGCTACTGTTAGGTATAAAAAGTGGTTTACAACCACACAGCATGCGTTCTATATAGCCTATTTTTATACTGACACTCTCTATGTTCTATATTTTTGTACTAGTCTTAAGCAAGCATCTAAAAAAATATGGAAAAATTTTCCTTATTAGAGTCTCATTTGTAACCCCTACTGTTGAAATTGCTTTTGCACCACTTCAGGCAAGTAAGAGAACCTTTTATACTCCATAGCTATACATTTTAAAAATAATTAATGGGGGTGTGTGTACCTAAACAGGAAAAGCAAATCCACAGAGGCAGCCTGAATGATGCCTCACACACAGATCTGAACTTACATGACTGAGTTTCAGACTGCTGAGGCATCTAGTTTAACCATAAGAAACAGTGAAAGGTTAGAGAATGCCTAAAAATGCCTCTCTTGTTTGCAGAAACAACTGAGAGAACAGCTTACGGGGGGGCAGTAAAACCAAGTCTGCTGCTGTTGCGCCACAGCTGGAGCCCCACATGTCCTCCTGACACTGCCCGAAGGGAATGCAGGGACAGCCTGGACCAGAAAAGCAGATTGCCTGTCTCCTCCCCAGCAGACCGCCAGCTCTGAGGTCAAGACTCAGTCCCAGTCCTTGGCAGATTGACACAGTGGGACCAACAGCCAGACAGGACAGGAATGTCCCACATGCTGACCCAGAGAAAAAGCAACCACCTACCCTTCCACAGAAGGTACTCCAGAACTTCTCTTCCTCCATCTCTGGTGAGAGAGACCAGGTATCCCCAAGGGTACATGGGCTGAATTTGATTCTCAGACTATGGCACACAACTAGCTCAGTACACTTAAACATCCAAAGCGTATCCCAAGTGGCCAAAAATGTCTCCATGTCTCTGCAGCAAGTCCTACAATACATACTGCATTTATGTCCTTTAAAAGCTCATGAATGCCAATATTCACAACTTACTCCCATGCTCTGGTTTCTAAGAACAGTTTTCATGCAACAGAAAAATTGAACCAAATTTAAAGGAGAACTTACTCAGTTCTCCGAATGCCCAGGGCATCAAGCTGTCCCTTTAGAAGGGAAGCCTAGACCTCGTCCCAATTCTCACATCACAGCTGGAAGTGTATCCTTCCACTGCCATTCATCAGGACAACATGCCAAATACAAACCTCATCCTTGAGACCTCTGTTCACTAGAAACCACGCCTGTGAAAGCTGCTAAATCACCAAGTATACAGATAAATGCCTTTGGGTTCAAGTAATGATACTAGCTTTGGACTGGATATCAGCCCAGCATACAGCAGCTGCTTTTTTATGCCTTTTTATCAGCTACCTCCTTTGAAAGAAATAGTAACATCATTGTTCATGAACAAGTTTCAATCTTCAAACTACTGACCAACCTCAGCAATTGAGGACAACAAGAAGAACACTTGAAAAATAGCACTTCTTCCCCAAATAAAAAATTCATAACACCTCAGACAGTTCTCTCTCAACCCCACTGAGTTATTTTCTTTAGGTTTGAGAACAGGAATGATGCAAAACATTCAAAGCGCTTAAGTACCTGTCTTTGAAGAACATGAAAACAACAGGTCAGACAATCCATGTCCAATACCTCTAAGGAAAACCAAAGAAGAACTGAAGCACATATTTATTACCCCGTCAGCAGCAAGCACATATGTCTGACCTTTACAGAAACTCATTTCAGTCAAAATTCTGAGAACAATTAACAGGTCTCATACAGAAAGCCACAGGAGATGCGACCATGTCATAAAATCGAGCTTTTAATGCCACCTTGCATGACATTTTTGTTGGTAAGAGCTCAGCTCATACAAAATGAGTCCACCATTGGCAACTACTCTGTGCACGTGGCTCTCCAAGGGGGCAGTGGAAGGATCATTCACCAGTGCTCTCCTGGGGTCTCCTCCAAGGGTGTTATGGGATACTTTAATCCATTATTTGGGCAGTGGAGTATGACTATCTCTATACCTGCAGATGATCTGCAAGCACTCTGGACAGCAGGAATAGAATTCAGGAAGATCTTGCCCAATTGGAGCAATGGTCTGAAATAAAAAGGGTGCAATACAATAAGGATAAGGGGGAAGCAGTAAGTTCTGGTAGCAATAATCAGCTGCACAAGTATAAAACATGAGTAGCTGACTGCAACTTCAGAGAAAAGAATCTAAACAGATTTTAAAAAATAAAAGCCTTGCCAGGGTATCAAACCTCTACACAGGATGTACAGAGAGTAACTGAAATCTTGCTTTATTCAGCCTGAGTCCTTAGCTTCAATTTCATGACCAGGCTGGGATACCAGCTCTCCAGAAGGATATACGCCTACCTATTCTCGTAACCCTGATCCTAGAAGTAAGGTCATTAATCATGCACTAATGCATCAGTAGGATGGGGAAGTCAATAGCAATCTTCCAGTTCCCATCCTGTGCACAGAGATATAGGAGCTGGACATTTTGCCCCAAAAAAGCGTTCTTTGGTCACATTTATCAAAGAAAGCACACTAGTAGAACTTTGTGCATCTGTGTTGCTGCTACAGAGCCAGAACTGAATCAAGCACTTGGAGAAAAAGTGATTCAAAGACATCTTGAAGACGGTATCAGCAAACTAACAAATTCAGCCTTTCTTAACATCAGAATTACCACTGAATAGGTGACAGACCCAACAGTAAGGTAAGCATGCAGTCTGAGCTCAAGAGAACTGCCACCATACACAGATGTGTTTGTGCACTAAAGGACAACAAATGAATCCCCCCTTCGTATCTCAAGTTTACAAAAGATTGGATGTACTTTTAGCTAGAAGTGTTTCAAACCCAAGGTAGTTTCTGGTTCTGTGTCTCAGTGCTCCCCCAAAAAAGGCTGTTTACTGGGTAGTGACTATGACCTGCCACGGGTACTGATTACAGCTGGTCTCAAAATTACAGCACTTGGCAGGGGTTCATCTGGACGAGGGATTTGATGGTCACTTGATCACAGTTTATCAGGGAACTCGCAGCACAGTTTATGGCATTTTGAGATGATGTTTACACTAGTAACAGAATTCCTTCTCCATCCTTCTCCTTTTAAAAGATGTTTCACTTTATTTTTAGTACCTACTATTTAAAGCAGCCACAACTTTGAATGAGCTTTCTTTCATAAGACTGAATCTACAGAACAGAAACTGGAGCAGAAACCTTTGCAGGAGAAAACTGACAGGGACTAAATGTGGGGGAGTCAATGTAAAATTAAGGAAAATAACATCTCAAGCTCTGAAGTGATATGTTTAATTAATTGCATATTTTGTTCACACAGTTCCTTAAAGCCATTATCCCTGCTATACATACCCTACAAGACCAGCAAGAATTCCAAGCTTTAATGCTCAGTTTTAGGTGCATTCCAGCTACAGATAAGAGGAAAGGTCGACTCAATGACCAACCCACATGACAGTTTTAGGGACAGTGCCTCTCAAACACCACAATGGATTTAAAGGGGTTTCACAGGCTACTACAAAATAAAATATTGTAACAGCATAGAGAAAGCACACTGCAGGGAACTGATCTTCATCGGAAAACTCAAAAGCAGTAGCCCATACTTCTCCACCTTGCTCTCAAAAGAAGATTTTGGAAAATAATTTCCAGCAGTGACTAGAAGTCTCTAAGAAGAAGGAAATGCAGACAACTGTCTCAAATACACAGAGTATGAAGTCTGGCAGAGGCGTTTCACTGATCACTTGCCTGCTCTGTTGAAACACTGGCATCATTCTTCCCCTGCCCCGGGTGGGCTTGAGTATTTAAAAACAAAACTAGGAATATTTTTCAACCCCTACCAATGCTATTACTTGTTTTATGTAATTATGTGATTTTAATAAATAACACACAAAAAAGAAGTTTCATTATTACCTGCACTGGGTAATAACCATACACTGTTTCTGAAGGAGCTTTGCTGAAGAGTTCCAATAGTGAATTCCAGTATGACTATTTAATACTAATCACAGAAAGAATACAACAATCTTCTAAGTATCTTCTCATGCCTGATTTCAACAGCTGCAGCTCTAAACTCTGGAGTCCAGTTCTCTTGTGTCCCACAGATTGGTCCTCAAGCCTCAGGATGCTGCACACAACTGTAATCACAACAGCTTTATGGTTTCCAGGATCCAGTGATGACCCCTTCCAGCCTCAACATGCTGTCTTCCCACTTTCCAAAGCCAGGCTCGGTGCACTCCTGTCCCAGTCAGGTACCCAAGGCTCTCCTGCTCCTTCCTGTTCCACACAGCATTGCCACAGACACATTAATTAACACACCACCTGCTAATGAAGCACAGCTGTTCTGTGAAGGCTGTCAGGGCTGTCAGTCAGGCTGAACTTTAATTACATCATTTTACAAACTGTCTGAGGACTAATCTGAGAACTTCTGTTCCTAAATCAAAACATGTAACAAATATAAGGTTTCTTGTACTAATGATTTGTCTTCTCACTGGATGTAGTCAACCATCAGTTCTTGGAGGGAGGATACAGAACAAAGTAGTTGACTTGATGCACAGCTTGGCTTCCAGGCAAAAAAAAGCTGCAGCAGCTCATATTTTCAGAGAGAAACTTAGGAGATTACAAGCTGGTAACAGCAATGCAGAAGCTCTGCCTGATCTAGTCAGGAATTCTTGCCTCTATCAAGTAGCTTTTCAGAAAAGCCACAGAAAAGCTCACCAATATTATCCACGTTTGAATTAACTGAGACAAATTAAAAAACAAACAAAAAAACCAAAAAACAAACACAAATGCAAACAAAGTCTTATTGAAAGTAACACCCATGGTTTCAACAAACACATTGGACTCCAGTCCACACGTGATGGAGCCCTTCAGCATCTACTGGTATCTGCCAAAGAATATCACTATGCCATGGTACTCTTCTGCACAAGATCCCGTTCAAGAAAGCAAGCTCTTAGAGCTCCTACCCAGCAGACCCGGATATACTGGCATAAAGGAGTGAGCATTTCTGAAATAAAAAGATCCACATTTGCTAGTATTGCATTACAGATCCAAAAATCTGCAAAACCCCTCAAAAGTATTGACTTTTATACAACATGACTGATAAAGAAAAGGCCTGTATTTGTATGTATGAACGTGTTATTGAAGATGAACAGGCTTCTACTGCCTGTGATGTCCACAAAACTTGATTTTCTCAAACAGTGATGAAGAGAAAGCTGCCAGTGATTTCTGGTGAAAGTGGCCCTGCATAGTGGAACAGGACGTGAATACTCATCCTCAAATAAAACTGCACTAAAATGCAAATTTTTTTTTCTCCCACTAAGTTGCGGTGACAATACTTTCAGCTATTTCAGTCATCCACAAATACAAATGGCTCCTGTTTTTTTGACAAGAAAATACTTCAGTATCTGTGGAGGAAAATAAAGAGTGGATAAAACAGCTTCATGCAGACTCAGACAAATCCCACCTGTCCTATTCATGTGATAATGGTCAGGAATGCATCTATGAGCAAACGTTTCAAATTACACACTTAGCTTTAAAAAAAGATATTAGATCCTAGGCCATGTATGGCATGGTTATTTACACAGCATATTATAAATCTGTCTGCCTTCCCACACCATTTACTAAGTCTCTACCACTCAAGCTTCAGGCCAGCCTATGCTGTCGGTGAGTGCTCATCACTAGGTTTACAGAAAAAGTATTTTTAAAAAAGCATTTGTAGGGTTGGTCAAGGTATTTACCGGCTTTGCACCCACCAAAGAGTGTTCTACATAGGAAACATTCCCAGGAGTTCTTATCTACACCCCTACAAAAATAGCCGAAGTAACTTGATGGAGAAGCATGCTGGGTTTTTTTAACCCTCATTTCAGACCACCCCATCCTCTATTGGATATTAAATCTGTTTGAGACGGATGCAAAAGCTACAGACACTTCACTGAAAGCAGAATCTCATCTCACAATGTATACTTCTCCCCTGCAAGTTCACACACCTGCCACACTCATCCCCTCCAAGCCGAACGGGTCAGGACTCTGCCCTCACTGCAGAGGGAGTGAATGGAACCTGGGCTGCACAAGGCAAAGTCCAGCAGGTGCAGGGAGGGGATCCCTCCCCTCCACTCAGCACTGCTGAGGCCACACCTGCAGGGCTGTGCCCACATCCCCATTCCAGCTGGTACCTTTAGCGTGTACCAGGCAAACCCGCCAGCTGGCCGTGCGACAGGCAGCTGACGCCTCCCCAGGGCACTAACTAACATTTCTGTCTTCTCTCTGTACTGACAAAAGTGCTCAAGCAAGCTGTCACAATCCAAATGCATCCTTCATAGCTTCAAAGGGAGAGCAGATATACACACTCTTGGACTAATTTTGCTTTGCTTGACAAAGAAAATTTAGACAAGCATCCAGCTTTCCTTTATGTGCCCAAGTAATGCACCTGCCCTGCCCGAGTAAAAATAGATTACCCCATAAGGCAAAGATTTCCTGGCACTTAATACACATTTGTATTTATGAAGTGTGAAGTTCAAAGATAGAATAGTTTTCAAGAGGAATGAAAGTACAATCTTACTCTGCACTTCAAGTGACCTCTTACGTCTGCAGAATCTTCTCAGAAGACAGTGGCTTTAGCAGTTACTATAAATATTTCTATCTTTATACTTTGTCAAATATAGGAATAAAAGCAGACACCTGTGCCTGACAATCTAGATTTATTGAACAGAACCATCCAGATGTACTTTAGCAGGAGGAATCTCACAGAAGTTTCTCAAGGAATCATTGCTGACACATTAAACTCAAACAAGGTTTGCGCTTCTCCTGAGCAACAGAAACTGCTAATTGCCAGCTTTAACGCAGGAAAATTAATAAATGGCCTCAACATGCAACAGGCTGATAACTCGAATACCCAGTACAGTAACAGGGAGCAACTCTTCTTTGCTATAGTGTCACCTGAAGTCATAAAAATTATCACCACCTCCCATAAAAATGTAGCCTCGGAGACCTTTCAGCCCTTCTGGAGTCTGAGAGCAGTTTGGTAGTCCTGCCTTCTCAAAACATCCAAATACTTCAGTACTCAGCTTTTAACAAGAAGTTTAAAATAGCTTCCATAAAACATATGCTGTTATTTCTGCCATACAGACAGCATTCAGAAATCATCTATGGAACATCTGCACTCTTCTATAGGAGACAAGGGAAAAACTAACCCCCAGCAGCTGAACAGAACACTTGGGAGTCCGACATACAGGGAACCTCTCCAGTCAGGGCTGGTCACTACAGTCTTTAAAACAAACTGAAGTATCACTGTGAATTTCTTTCAACTATTTTCCCCATTTCCTCTTTTTAGTAACTCTCTCACCTGAAACACCTGTACCTCATTAATTTTAAGAATGTACCGACTCCTCCTTAACAAAGGCATTTGAATGTTTAAACTGGGAAACAGTACTATCAAGCAAGTAACCATGGTTTTGTTTAGCTATCTTGCACCACTCCAAAACTGACTGCACAGCACAACAGGCTTTCCACCACCCAGAAACTCATGCAGTGCTGCAGCTTCCTTTGGTGATTTTTGTTACAGAAGGTACAGCAAGCAGTGAACACAACAAAACGAAATTTCTTTGCATTAACCATTGTTTGCTGCCATGAGGTGCAGAGGTCACTCCAGAAGTCTCAGCTCAGTTTTCGAACCGTCTGTCAAACTAAACGCTCTCCAGGCTCTGGAGTGTGTCTGTCCAGGTTTCATTCTCACCTGCTTCCACACACACTCACAAACACAGGCCTTCAGGAGGAAAGCCGAGAACAAGTCTGCAGCTGTAGGAGAGCTCAAACCTCAACAAAGTTTATGAGCAAGGTGAAGAAAGGGATAACACTGAGTACTACGGCAATTCAAGTATCATGTACTGGTATGTACTTGCAGAATAGTTACTATTTCCTTTAGGAGCACAATAAAGTGCTAGGGCAATGTATCTAGGGCAATATTTAAGTGATCCCATGCCCAGTTTTGTCCTTATATGATGAACACGATCTCAAGAGCACAGCTCTCCCAGCAGTTAGTGCTCCATACAAATATGTGGTTTAGCTGAGCTGGGAGACACGCTGCAGAAAGCGCTGCACAATCAGGTTCTCAACAGCTCAGCTGCCATGGCTGACAGTTCACAATTGCAGCCATTCATTAGTGTTCCTGGAATACAGCCGGAACAGTTCAAGCCGCTCAGTTATCTCTGGAAAATGATCTATACTCTGCTCCTTTTCCAACAGCCCAAGCAATATTTTGCTCCAGAAGTCTGCCAAACATGTAGGAGGTTTGAACAAGCTTTCTCAGTAACATTCTTTTAACAGAAGCAACATATTTCTTTTGCCCCAAGAGCCAAAATAAAGTTATTAAGCCAGATGAAATATTCTGCTTGTCAATTACAAATTTGTGTATACAGGGGCATAAGGGCAAACAGAGAACCTGACACACACCAATACCAAAATCCTCTCAGGTGCTCTAACTGCCGTCCCTCCAAAATAATTAGTACTAGTGATAAAGTCCAACAAAAGAAGAGTCAGAGGAATTTTGAGACCTAGTTCTAATTGTGTTTTTACACAATTAGTATTTTTCAGGCTCCCTGTTTCAGCCAGCAATACCCACAACTGTCTCAGTACCAATACTAGTTCCCCCACTCTTTAATACTGCTGCAATTTATTTTATTTGCAGCTACATTTGATCAGGAAAAGAAAATAATACTGTGTTATGCTGTAAATATTCCGTAACTTTCACACAACTATTTTTCCTTTTTAAGAGCTTAGCAATTTAGACACAAACTGAAATACAGGCTTTGCTTTTCAAGGAAGGTGTGACATACCAAAGGCTTTTTTTCTTTTTCATTCTTCTGGACTATCTACCAACCCTTTCTTCTCCCCCAGACAAGATTTTCCAATTAATTGATTCTTCGCTATTCATCAGGTCAATGCAAGAAAACACAGTTTTTTCTACTGTCAAAGTGTATTGGGCTATGGGAACAGGAAATTAAAAGTCTTTGGGCAATGGCTTGGAAGAAAGTAATCTATAAACAGTTCTCTTTATGTATCAGGCTAGATCACCTCCACCCCTAATAACCTTAGATGCTGTTTGGTTTAAAATGGCAGACTGTAAGATAGGAGTAATACAAAAAACCTTTTTTCAGAAATACATTAACTGATAGACTTTTTACATCATGTTTTACTGTATTGCCGACATGCTGCTTTCAAAGAATTACCATCATAATTATTTTACCTTTAAAATGGTTCCTCTTCATATTCAGAATGGTGAGTGACTTTCCAGATAAATCCAGGGTATTGAGGGCTCTACACTACTCCTTGATGAGTCACTATTTTATTAGATGCCTATAGGAGAATGATCTACACAAGTCTGTGAAGCTTCAAGTACGTGCAAATACTGAAGTATAACTGAAGGTGCCAGAAGAAATGTAGATAACTGCCTGTGCACTAAACTCTCTTCCTCGGAATGTTACACATTAATAGTGAGAAAGGCAAAGAGAAAAATGCTTTCCACAGACTTATAGCTTCAGTGACCACCAAGTAACCTCTCTGAACTCAGCTGCGCACTAGCTTCCTGGCCCGCCAGCACAAACCATGACTCATGATGTATCAGCTCCCTTTGCGCTTTACTAGCTTTATCAGCGTCAACCCCCATCCTATTAATGACACTTGAAGGTCTTCATTAACTATTTCACCACTGATTCCAGTAGATAAGGCAGCTGGGCAAAGCCCATGGGAGAAGTGGCACAATTTAAATGGCTGGAAAGAGGAAAAAAGCAGGAGCAAGAATGGAACAGCAGACAAGGAGGAGACACTTTTACAACAAAGTTTTCTCAGAGAGTAAAGCAAACAAAAACCAAGAAGTAAAACAGCCTTAACGAGCTACTAGGTTTTCATTCTCACCTTTCTCTGTCTGAAGCCAGTGGAAGTCAGGCTACTGCTTGAGGGCAGCAAAGAATAAACTTTGATCTACTGTCTCTGTATCTATTTCCTATGTTATACATGAGGTCTAGGTCCGTTTCAGGTGAGCTTTCATGGCTTACCGGGGATCACCTTCCCAGCTGGGAAAGACTCTCACTCCGTACGTGTGCTCCTGGCTTTCTGACAACCCAGCACACAGCACACTTTTATCACCCGGTGCAGAAGCTGACAAATGACACACAGGCACTCCTTCACTGATAAACAGACATTACTTTCTCTAACAGCGTGGCCTGTCAAAAAGAGCACACTGCATTCAGGCCCCATTTCCATTTCTTACTCAGTTCTCATGGCAAACTGTCTGAAAGAGTCTCTTTAGGCATGAACACCACATAAAGCACCACTGCAAGGTGGCAAGTTCAAGGACTAAACTAGAAACCTAACTATGAAAATCACTGTTCTGGTAAGAGCACCGAGAACTGACTCACTGGAGTGCCACACAAAGTTAGATGCCCCTAATTTGAATAAGCAGGACAAGTTTTTCTCTATCTTTACACAGAAGTGATTCACTTGTCACAGATAATCACCTTCATTACCACAATTTATGTTAAGTATTAGAAGCTATGGAAAACAAACACAAAATGCATGCCTTTCTTTCTGATTCCTGAATAAATAGAATGATTAGACATCAGATAGATCATCTTCTCAAAAAACACTGAGCTATGAAAATAACCCACCAGCTTGAAATCTAACCTTATTTGCACCAGGCAGTTTATCCACCAGGTTAGCAATGCCCTTAAGGTAGGCAAACTGCAAATAAATTTTAAACTTTTAAACTTTTTCTTGTCTGCTGTTAACCATTTTAACCAGAACCAGCACAGGTTTCCAAACCAGGGTTTTTCCTTGCAGAAAAGCACAGCAGTTACTTTCTCAGACACAGCGTCAGCCACTGCTCCAGCGAGCACAGGCCTGCACCAAACCTGCTGCCTGAACGCTCCAAGCATCCACTTTGAGGCGCTCCCTCCAGCCACTGCACCCCAACCCCACAGACACAGCTGCTCCACTAAAACATGCTCGAAGCAACACTGACTATATCATCTTTGTATCTGGTGCTACCCCAAGCTGAGGGAAGACCTACAGAGAAATCCACCACAAGACCGGCTCATAATGGCCTAGTGTCTGTTTTTAAAAAAAACAAAGGTATTCCCTTCCTCCAAACTGCAGCACTACTGACAGACTTAAATTCAGAGCTCAAACACTGCCTGATTCTTCTTTCCCTCAAATAAGTCCATCAAGTGGTTTTGGCCTTCAGAGCAGTCTGACGTGTCTATGGGAACGGCAGCCACGAACCCACTCCCTCTCTCAGGCCCTCTCAGGAGTCTGCTCAGACCACACCCCTCTGTTACAACTCACAGCTCCAAATTACTTTCCAATTAAAAAAAAACTCAGTGTAAGGTTGTACTTCCCACCGTGTCCACAATTTTGCCCAAGTAGTGTCTGTTTTCCCAATACAAAGGGCCATTCTCTGCAGAGCTTTCCCTGCATACAGATTTGCACACAAATCCACATCCAAGTGCACGTACTTTCCTTACTAACTAACATTATGAAGTGCTAACTCCACAGCAGAATAAAGGATCTGTGCTAAAAGCCCTTAGATAGCACCACACAGATTTAAGACTGCAATACAGTGTCATTTTAACCCAGCTGTCATTTAAGTGTTTTAGAATGCATTCAGGAAAAAGTAGAGAACAGCCCCTCTCACATCCTGAGCCACTGGCTACAGAAGGCCACATTTCAGTCTTGGACTTTGTAGACGTCGTATTATTTGTGCATTAAGCAGCTTTCAGGATACTTTGTACCCCATTTTGTGAACCTCAGACGAACCTCAGCATGACTTTCTGAAAATAGAATTTTACAAAAAACACTTGGCAATAACTTCAACATTTTTCCCCCTAAAAAACCAGATCTTTTTTACGGCATTATAAAATAATTCATACCTGTCTTCATCACCATCAACGGGAATGGATATGCCAAAAACAGAGCTAGCGAGACTGTTCATTGGAGTACTTGCAGGTAACTGAAGAGGATTTGCTAGAGTGTCTGGAATGGGAGGCTTCACAAGAGGTTTATTTTCAGCTGTAAGAGAAAGTGGTGGCTGAGGTAGGGGTTCCGATTTTCTTCTAGTATCATCAATCTGGCCTGCTAAGGACTGGGCCTGGGTCTGAAACTGTCCGAGGTTTGCCTGAGGCAGACTGGCGGGTGCGTTGGGCGCACCTGGCATCATCGAGTGTCCGACGTGCTGGGCCTGGACCGCGCCAGTGCTTCTGCTGACAGAAGGGTGGCTCGTCAGCTGGGACTGCACCAGCGTAACAGGGACGTTTGGCATAGTAACAGAAGCTGTGGTGGACACACTAGGCACACTTGTACCGGGCACAACCGCAGGCACGCTCTGAACTCCAGGGACCACAGCGTGGGGAGCACCAGGCACTCCCGACACTTGACTGCTTCCCCCCATTGGATGCTGAGTCACAGATTTCTGTTGCACAACCCCCGTATGTCCCAGGCCCGGCTGCACCACACCTCCCGGCTGTGGGATGGCAGGCTGACCCGCTTGTGCCTGGCCGCTCTGCAACAACCCCGACCCCTGTCCGACCGCTTCGCTGGGCTGCGCCGACACCCCCAGCACTGGCGCTCCCACAGGTGAGGGGTTTTGGCCCGCCCCCTGCCCCACGGGAAGGCTGGAGGCCACAGTACTTGGAGCAGAGCTTGTAGTAGCCTGCTGAATAGCTCCTTGAGACTGCATAATTGTCATGTGCTGCATGTATTCAGCCTGCCCAGGAGGCTGTGTCGGCAGTAGATGCACTGGTGGAATCTGGGACTGAGAATAAGCAAATTGTTGAGGCTGAGTCACTGGTATGTTTGCCTGTTGCACCTGCTGCTGGGCCACAGGAATGCTTGACTGCCCTACCGTCACATTTGGAGGTGCCATGCCTTTCCCGTTGGGTCCAGCCTGTGAAACACCCTGTGGATTTACCTGCGGCTGTTGTGGCACTATCATTTGCTGACTTGCTCCCGAAGCCCCAGAAAACACAGGCTGAGCAGTACTCTGAGGCACGGCCCCACCTACGGGCTGTTGAGGCTGCTGCTGTTGCCCAATGACAAAATTAGGTTGCTGTAGAGAGGACTGGTTCATTTTCTCTGTCTGAAGCAGCTGTGACACAGCAGCCAGGGAGCTGTCAGCTATAGAATCAGGGCCATGGGCTGAAGCTGGCACAGCCGAGATCACAACAGAACCTCCTGTGGCACCGAGGCCACTGTCCCTCTCTTGAGCAGCCTGTTCGAAGGTGCTGCTGTGCCTAATGCAATCTCCAGTCCTGCCCAGAACACCACCACCATCCGAGTCCCGGTCATAGTATTCCATACACGTCCATCGGCCTCGCCTGTAGGGCTCCCCAGTACCGTGGTCCAGCTTGATCACCCTGAAGCGTGAGCTGCACGCAGCAGCCGCCGTCTGAGAGACGGCCCCGGGGGCAGACGGCCCTGTGGAAGCCAGGGCAGCCTGAGCACTGCTGCCTCCCCCCACGGCAGTGCCAGGGGCAACAGCTGGCAGGGGCACAGCCGAACTCTTGGGCACAGCCCCCCCGTTGGGGCCTGCAGCCACCCCAGCAGCAGCCACAGCCAGCTGCCCGTCCAAAAGGAGATTGGGAGAGACGCTACTGGGAGTTTCGGCCTCGCCCACGTTGTTGAGAGTCTCTTCGGAGGAGCTCCGCTCGCAGACGTCCTCGGGGCCGTAGTCGGTGGCTCGGGAAACATCAAATATTTCGGAAGACACGTCCTCGGTGCGGGACTCATCCGGGTCATCCAGACTCTCGGTGTCCTCGGTGATGCTGCTGGCCACCTGCGCCGTGGTCACGCTAGTGATCTGGAAGCAGCTCTTCTTCTTGGCCGGCATCTTGGACATGTTTCCTCTGTAGGAAGGGGCTCGGCCGGCCGTGGCGAGGCGAGCGGGGCGCTGAGGCGGGCTGTCACGGCGTGCCGGCCGGGCCCCCGGCGCTACCGTACATC
>WBMY01002792.1:239487-266372 GCA_013397315.1 Donacobius atricapilla | reverse complement strand
GACCGCAGGGACCGAACTGTGCCCCGCCGCGGCTGGGAGCGACCGGGGGACCGAACTGTGCCCCGCTGCGGCCGGGAGCGACCGCAGGGACCGAACTGTGCCCCATCCCCACCCTGTCCCCAGCCCGGAGCACTGAGTGCCGCGTCCAGGAATTACTTGGACACCTCCGGGAATGGGCACTCCAAACCTCGTTGGGCAGCCCCTTCCAAGGCCTAAGCACCCTTTCCATGGGGAAATTCCTGCTGACGTGCACCCTGAGCCTGCCCCGGTCCAGCCTGAGGCCGTTCCCTCTCCTGTCCCTGTTCCCTGGGAGCAGAGCCCGACCCCCCGGCTGTCCCCTCCTGTAAGGGAGTTGTGCAGAGCCACAGGGGTCCCCCTGAGCCTCCTTTTCTCCAGGCTGAGCCCCTTCCCAGCTCCCTCAGCCCCTCCTGGAGCTCCAGAGCCTTCCCCAGCTCCCTTCTCTGCCCTGGACTCGCTCCAACTCCTCAAGGCCCTTCCTGAATTGAGGGGCCAGAACTGGACACAGCCCTGGAGGTGCCTCAGCAGTGCCAGCACACGGGGAAAATCCTGATACCAGCCTGGATGCCACTCTAGTGAGTGAAATGAGGAATGGACTATTGTGACATTTAGTGTGGTCTAGCAAAGAAGAAAGGGAAATTAATAAAAGGTAAAATAGTTAAAGGATAAGGAACAAGAACGAATAAGGTGAATTGATTCACTAACAAACCAGAAAGGTTTCTGAAAAGTCAGGTATGAAAATTGCTACAGTCCATGGCCAGGTTAGCCAAGATCCACACAGTAAACTACACAATGGCCTTGTCAGCATTACGCTGATAATATTTTTGTGACGTTGAATTAGTGCTGAACAATATTCCAGTATGTTGGGCACAAACACACTGATATATTTATTAAGTGTCAAGCATGTACATATTCCTTTTTTCCTTCAAGTAAAACACTTGCCACAGTTAGTTAAAGGAATTCCCACATGCCTTCTGTTCGTGTGTGCAACACCAGCCCTGTGGGACCCTCCTGGTGTCCGTATGTCTGGGTTTTAAAACCTGGACAGGACAGATGGAGCAGGCAGTGGAGGGGCAGCAGGCTCCTTCTCAGTGCTGCTGTGTTGCCTAACAGGTTGGGGTAATTCTCCCCCACTCTCTCTGTCACTTTGACCATTACACACTTCACTAGGAGGATCCCCATAGAGGTTTCAGTGACAGTGAGACCCTTAGTGGCTTTCCTTGTGGTTCTCTTCTCACTGCAGGTGATTTTACATATTTTACATATGCCATTTAAAGATCATGCACCAGTCATGTGACAGAAGTATGTCTTACACAATTCCTCAGCCTCCAGACTGAGGCCAGAAATGCTCCCACAGGTAAGAGAAGACTGAAAAAGAAGCTCTTATGGAGTGCACTATTATGGAGTGTGATAGTTGTAGGCATCCAGTGAAAATGGTGCTACAATGTTCTGTTTGTTTGTTTCTAGAATTTTAAATGGTCAAAAGGTGGTGCTTCCCACTGATGGTGGCTGAAATCTGTGTCACTAGAATGCACTGAACCCCTAAATGCTTATGGAGTGCACACAGTCACACACGTGCTCACACCCAGAAATGAATGCATGCCTGGATAAAGATGTATATTAATAGGTGTGCATTCAAGCTTTTGAAAAGCCCTAATTTAAACTTTAAAATTACAATGTTTTTCAAAAGAAAAATGTAGGAATGTAAAGGGAGTCCATTTATTAGTATCTAGAGTGCATGGGTTCAGATATCTCAGCCTTTAATAATATTAGGTGATTACTGTTGGAGACTGAAATCTAGCCTGGGGATGCCATTGATCTAACAAGCAGGGCATCTCCCCACGTGTTGGAGGTCCGTATTGAGACTGACTGAGGGGAAGGCAATCGGAAAAGTTCAGGGGATTGGTTTTTTTTACCTTCACTTCATTCTCACCCCTCAGCTGGTATTGATCTGCAGTACAGCCTTGTACAAGTTATTTTTCATTCTTTGATCTTCATTTTTTTTCTTTCCCATCTATCATCTGCCTTATCTGCAGATACAGAGAACTGTTGAGGCTCTACTTTCCATTCTTTTGTGTGTTGAGTACTGAGACCTAAATTTTGGTCAGGCCATATGATACAGTCTTAGCAATAGTAACACACTGGCACAGTAATGAGCAAGTGGGAAGCTGTTTATTTATCCCTGAGGGCTTTTCAAATTTGAAGAGAAATTTAGGAGTTCCTAAAAACTGGGTATTCTAAGAGTGCATCCTGTTTCTGATGACTCTTATGTCAAATCTTGCATTAATGTTATAAATTTTAAACTAAACAGTAGCATCAGAAATTCCTTTCTTTGACTGTAAATGGTACATTTTCCTTTTTATGAAATTCATGGTTCTAGACAGTAAGATATTTACTCAAATTATTCTTGTTTTTAAAACTCCTCTTAATTACCCCAAATGGTCTCAAACCTGACTGAGATGCAATTGTAATTTTAATTTCAAGTTCTTTTGAATTTCAAGCTGTAAGACACGAGACCTGGAAGACAAATACCAGGTTACAGACTGCTAGAGGGAAGAAGGGCACAGAAAACGGCAGATTAGTTATTTGAATGTCTAAGTGGGATTTTTGCATTTATAAAGGCCACTAACTACCCAGAGAACCGTGAATAGTAGCTGCAGTATTTAGCTTCAGGCTCTTCTTAAAGTTTCATGTGACAAAGAGCACAGATTTTTCCTCCCCCCGACTCTAAAAAAATTGCACTTTTTATCTTTGTAGTGTTTGTAGTCTTCTACATGGGAAATAATAGGCACTAAATCCAATTACTAATGAAAAAATCATAGGAATGACAAGTGAGAAAAACAGACAGTTTCACTCATTGAAACACATTGAAAGTGCAAGTAGAAATGAATGAATGTTATGAAATACCATCAGCTGTTGTCAGCCTGACCCCTTTCAGATCAATGGCAAAACCCATCAAATGTCAATGGCAGCTGTGTTTTACTTTACTGAGAGATATTAAAATCTAGGATGTACAGATCAACGGACAGGCCTTTAGCATATTAGGCTGTTCTTCATGACGGGCACCTTTACTTTTTCTGTAGGTCTTGTGGTGTTTGAATAGGAGCAGCTCCTTTAGTCAGAATAATGTGTCAAGCACCACTGTGCACCCCTGAAGGATTCTGTAAATCATTGAGGGAAATGACAGCATTCTGTGGAACTGGAGACTGCTGTTTCACTGGGGGGGTCTGAGGTGGTCTGCTGGTAGATGAGTTACTGCCAATACCTTCTGGGCTGTATAAGCCTCTGTATGGTTTTCATCTGTGTGATTTGGCTGTTCTTATTTGCACAGTTTTCTTAGCCTTGCTGTCTGCTGTATTTTGAACCAGTTGTGGTTTAGAGGCAGAGGGAAGAGAAGTATGAACAAAATCTGAGCTGCAAATCAAGTTTGGGTTTCTAGTATGTTCTTGATGCTGAAAAAGAACTGTGGATTTGGAAATCATCATAAGGCAACTACCATGTTTTGTCACTAGTGATGAATTACTGCTGCAAGAACAAGGCTTCTAGGGAAGGCACAGAGCAGACCCGGGTTTGGGCTAGTTTAAAACTAGGAAATCGATCCTGGCTTTAGGATAAATGAGACAGTTGGTCTGTCTTTTCTTTCACAGTTCGAATGTGAAAGTTTGTAATCTGTTGCTATTTAGCTAATACACTGGAATGCAGTGAAATTTAAAGACATGCAATGTTTCTTCAATTTGATGTATAAATAGATTATGACATTTTCAGCATTCCAGTCTTATGAACAAGTGAAATCCAGATCAGGTTTCATTTACCCTAGTAAAGAGAGAAATGTGAACGGCTTCAGATAGCTCATGTGGCGTTCAGCAACATATTCTCTCATGTATTTCAAACTCATATTGAGTAAAGTGTGGTATCAATATTGGAGAAAATCCACATCTCCTTGATAGAGTTGGTGTGTCTGAAATCTTTCTGTTTGGAATGGTTTTATTTTAATGGACATTTCAATGATGCATTGCTAGGGTGCTCATTTTCTTGAAAACCTCTTCTTTGAACAGTAAGTAATCACTTTGCTTTGTGTATAAACCATTCATCAGACTTTTCACTGGCTTTATCAATTACCTCTCAGTGTTAGAAGCATGAATAATGGCAGGGCATTTGTTTTTAATATGTTTTCTAAGCAAAAAAAAGGAACATACACAAACTTCAGAGAGCTTGTCAGATACTTTAAGTAAGTACTATGTGGCACAATTTGATCTGTAGTTACAGATCCATTTTCAGGACTGAGTTCCTAAAGGACTTATGTAATACTTGGGATAGAAGCTAAGAGGAAGTGTGGAGAGGAAAGATGGTCTGCTTTTAAGATGAGAGAGCAGTTACAGCGTAGAAATTAAAGCCATTACAACTCCATAATAATAATGTTTAGATGGCCTCTTTAAAAAGACTTTCCAGAGAGTCCTGATTGTGAGGAGTGGTGGTATCTGTGCTAACGAGCTGAGACAACATCCACTTGCTTCAGGTATGTGGGATCTTCAGGTTCAAAGGGGAATGGGCACCTGCACCCCTCACATTTCACTTCCAGAAGTGCAATGCCCTTTCTTCCCCTTTTACTGTGAAGCAGGAATTCAAAAGTAGAGATCAGAACTGGATAAATAAAGGCGTGGGGAAACTTGCACATATTTAAGTTCTGAGCAATTTTTGACAGATCTATTGCTACCACATCATGTAGGACATGAGATAGCAATCAGCCAAAACTGGTTCCCTGGCCTTTTTTGCATAAACATGCTTCAGAAAACTTGCAGTCTGGATTAGCTCCAACTTTTCGACCAAATCACAAATGCGGGGTTTGTAGTGGATAGTGGATTGACAGATTCCCTGTCTCCACATGGAAACTGTGAAAAGTGAAGATTTACTGCCTAATCCTTTGATGCTGTGGTCTGCTGAAGCACAGAGAACGGCTATAAGAAGTGGGTTTACTGTTCTTTTGTGGTAAGTTACAAATGGCACCAGGAATGAGAAAATGTGTCTAATCCTTGTATGGACATCAATTGATTCAATGGTATCAAGTGAGTTTCTTCATCTCATTACATCACAGTTGCTCCATTTTTGAAATCAGGTTGATGACTATCAAGCATTGTTCATTGTTTGAGATCTGCAGTCATAAAATAGGAGCAGCATAGGCAGAGTCAGGATGACAGATGCCCTACATGCAGTTTTGGGATCCTGGCCTGTGGCAGGAGCTGTGTGCTGCCCAATAGCCCACAGCAGCTGCCAAGTAACCACCAGAGATTATGAAAAATCTAATACTCAGAATTTAAAACTGTGGAAAGATCCAAGTTCACCGCAAGACCTCTCCCAAGATTTCCTTTTAATTCCTTGTTTGGGGAACATTTTAAATTCATCACCAACATTATTTTTATGTTGCTAATTCCCAGGGCCCTATTCAAGTTTTATGCATCGAAAAGGGTAACTGTGTTATTCAAGTAAGTCTTCAGAAATCAACTTCTCTGCTTGGTACCCAATAGCTGCAGTCACTTGTAGGTGTTTGGGTTTGGCCATCAATATAAAAATCTGGCTACTATGTATTCAGCACTTATCCAGGTAATACATAGTTTACAGTGAGCAAAGGTGTTCAAGATGGGGTCTGATCCTTTGGCTATTTCCCAAGGAATAGCATTTAAAGTTATGTTTGACTTATGCCAATCCTGAGCAATTTCCAGCCTTATGGAAATCTGTATGATATCATTTATTTTCTGTAATCCAGGATGTGCCTTTGTAACCATAACTTAGAAATGCACACTTATGTATGCCTCTAAAATTTTCTGGTTCTGTCTGACAAACATAAGAAATTTTCAGATTTATATTAACTTTGGGCACATGCACTTATACTTTGGATAAGACTGCATTTATAATCCTTAAGGGTGTAAGGTATGGCTTTCACCCTAAATTTAGTTTTATTTTCAATTCTGTCGATAAATTTTCTGTACTGATTTCAAAGTCATAGGGCATGTTAGCTGGATGGCTAAAATTTCTAGAGAAAGGGGGTTGTGTATTTATAAGGATAACAGTAATGTTCAGAGTGACATCAGTAAGGGTTATAAAAATAATTAAAATAGTTGAGTTTAGGAATTAATACATGACCACAGAGAATAACAAGCGAGGAGAAGGAAAATGCAATTCCTCTGTTATGCTATCCTCTCCCTCGTGGCCTGGCAGGGTTGGACACCAGATTGGATCCATTACTTTAAACAGAATACCTCTTCTGCTCCCCAGGTGAGCAGACGCTGAGTGAGGATGGGCACTGAGATCTTGCAGTCCCTCATAAACACAGTCTGGTTTCACTAGGGAACATTTATATCGTTTTGGCAGTACGTACTGTGAGCCTGGCTGTTTCATGCTGTGGGAAAACCAGTGTGCATTCTTACCTGGAGATTGCTTGTGCCTGTTTGCTCCTTCCAGTTTGTTCTCACAGGCGGTGCAGCAGCCCTCCGTGCCTTCCTCCCAGAGCAGGAACGGCGTTGTCATGCCTTGCGGTGGCTTTGCAATGTGGAGGAACAGGCATGGGGATAAGATCACGCTTGTTCTGTTCTCTGACCTGAAGGAATGCAAACTTGCTGACCTCATGGGTCTGCTGATGTTGGCAGATGCTCTTACTCACACCACCTTGTAATTCAGCATTATGCTTATTCCTTTCACCGCACCACGTTGTGCGCAAGCTAACAACGCGTGGTCTTAGGAGATGCCACCATTCCTTTGAGCAGAAAAGCAAACTCCTCAGGCAGGTGAGAGATGGCCCCGAGGTGGCCCAGAGTCCCCATTCCCTGGGCAGGCCCATGAGAAGGACCTGCCTATTGTGTTCGTTTCTGCAGACAATGCCTCAGAGGCTATAGTGTGATGGGCAACAGAGTCTCCAAGCCCACCACCTGAGTCCAGGTGAGCTGTGGGGAAACCCTCTTGAACATCTGAGACACAGGACACCTCCATAGCTGCCTCCCCGCAGGCGTGGGAGCCCACACGGAAAGTGCCTCATTAATTCCCTTTGGAACATATTCATTACTGGTGTGACTTTCCACGTGGAAGTCTGCTGTCAGCAAACCTCACAAGTGTGCAAACCACATGTGCTCTCTTACCTGAAACCTGTCTTCATGCTCTGTTGCAGCTCAGGTTGGGCCCAGAGGCAAATCAGTGACATTCCAGTTGAACACGGTTCCACATGAAAGTAACATAACCCTCTGTTCCACTGGGGCAGAGAAGGGGTTTCTGAATAGGATCCACCTCTGAGCATTGTGTGGAAGGAACAGATTGTCCCATACAAAACTGCAGGCACCGCCAAGAAGTGAGAAGTTGGCACTAACCTCTTACCATACATCCTCCTTTTCTCCTGTAAAGTGGGGGGCTGGAGCACCACACTTCTGTGTCGTTAGGGAATATGTCTGTGCTGGGCTACACATTATTTGGCTTTACTTTGATTTCAGAAGCTGTAGCAATATGGCTCACGATTCACATCTGTGGTAGGTTGCAGTAGCAAGAAGCAGCAAACAACTGTTCTTGTATTTGACATTTTAAGTGCTTTTTAGCAGTGTTACTATCCAGACAAACCAACATTACTTTGAAAGCTACTGTGGAAATTCACAAATGATAATACAGCCAGAGACAATTATAAACATGTAAAACAAACAAAGGCGGTGTTTTCTAAACATGAGTCTAAGGGTTGACCACTAGCTCTGCATCATATGCATTCCAAAGGGTCCATAGATGTGCTATGAAGAGTGAATTTGTATATATAGCAGAATTTTAAATATAGGCCATAGTAATGTGCAAAATGAACACTTCTCCTTTAAGGATGACTGGCTGAGAGCCATATCTTCCCAGACATGGTTACCAACTCCAGTAAGGACAGCTGTGGGAGCAGAGGGACCTGACGTCAGGTCCGATATTTGTTTGCTTATTCTAGCAAAGAACCTTCTTAGAAAAGTAAGAAAAAGCTCTTTATTCCGGCAAAACTTGTGGTATTATCCCCTGTA
This sequence comes from Donacobius atricapilla, assembly GCA_013397315.1. Classification (NCBI taxonomy): domain Eukaryota; kingdom Metazoa; phylum Chordata; class Aves; order Passeriformes; family Mimidae; genus Donacobius; species Donacobius atricapilla. Next base: position 258,333 of record WBMY01002792.1, on the reverse strand, counting down.
ACCTTCCTAAGGGTGGGGAGTCACTGCCAGAACCTTTGCACTGCTTCCCTCTGAGGAGTCGTCACAAACCCTGGCATTTCTCAAGGCAGAACCGAGTTACACCGACAGCCCCACTTCAACATGCAAAGGATTATTGCTGTAGAAATAAATCCTCTTTCTTAGAAAGAGAGGCATAGAATAGAGCATGAGAGAAATGGAAAGATTTAGTCTTGTTCTTGCTGCAAATGCTTGAAATGCTTAAGACTAAATTACCTAGGGAGCATGACAAGGGCCTGACAAAACCTGGCAGTTTTAATTAACGGCCTCTATTCAGCTGTCAGAATCCAGTGTCTCTGCTGACAAGAGAGTGATGACAGATCAACATCCACTGACATCCTGTGTCGATGCCTTTAAAGTAGTAAAACATACATTTAAAAACTTACACTTAGGCATGTGCACAAAACTTGAAGTCTTTCACATGTGCTCAGATTTGTATCTCAATTACAGATTCCCTTCAGTGAGGCATGCAATTTAAATCCCTAAACCAAGTCAAACATGATACAAAAATGATTAATTATTGAACAAAAACGTATCATCATGACCATCTGTGGATAAAAAAGAAGAGGGGAGTTTCACCACTGCAAATACAAAACTTGCAGTTGTAAGACCTAGAGTGAGCTTGCAGCTTTTTTAATTAGCCAGAGGAATAATGGATTTTGGAATCACTACAATGACTTAACACGACTTTGGGTTGCTATTGTTTTGTTTAACAGTGACTTAGAGACTTCTGCAGGAGAAAAATGTGGAATCCCAGCCTAATATCTCCTGTTGCAGAGGTAATGTCTTTAATCTCATATGGAGCCAGGCCTGGCCAGCTGCTTCAGAATGCTGCTGAAATGCAGCAGCGAGAGCAAGTGCACCTTTCACTGCAGGTATGCCAACAGGAATCACTGCTGGGGCTTTCCGAGGGGGAGCTCAGAGCTCCCTTTGGTGAGGAACCTCTCAGTTTCCCGTGGGGTACATGCATGGCATGTACAGGGCAATGATTCTGGCTGGCAAGACTAAGCCCAGGCTAAGCCCTGCAGTGCTAGGCTGTCCCAGAGGTAGCAGGTGAGTTGCCCTGGGTGTGTTCCTGTCCGTGGTGCACAGTGGGTGCACCTGAGAGCAGCAGCTCGGAGCTGTCTGTACCCCCCCAGCATCCCCACTGCAGCTGCCCTGTTGCTTTGGAGGAGGTTCCTGTTCAGAGAAAGACCTTTTCTTTGTAGGAGAAAATAAATGTACTCAGGCCAGCCTGGGGACCCATTATTTTAGGAGAAGCCTTAGAGTCTTTGGGAAACAGCCTTCAGCTATGTTCTGCAGGCTGTGGATGAGAGTTTGTGTGTGCCTCTGATGATATAGGGAGAGATGTGCACTAACATCCTTGCAGGGAAACAGCAGAGAGCACTTCCAGCAGCAGGCTAAGGGCACCTAGCTGGGCATTCCCTCCCTGCTGGGGAGGTCTCCATGGCTGGCTCAGGGACAGGAGCCACGCCTGACTTGCACCACAGCTGAGTATGTAGCCAGTGGGAAAAGCACTACCGGCAGCAAAGAGAAAGCAAGAAAGTGAAAAGTGACAAGAAATAGGCCTTCAGGTTAGCACTTGTCTCCACATCACCCCCAAGAGTGAATTCACATGCCCTCAGCCGATCCATTCTTGAGATCCTCAGGGTAAACTGGGTTTCCCTGTGCATACTCCGGCCCTGTGCGAGCACTTCTTGTGCAGCTGCTTGCAGATTTTGGAGGCTCTGAACCTATGACAAAAAATGGGTGGGTCTGGTTTCCCTAGTCATCATGTTCAGTGTTACACATGCCACGATGATGAAGCACTGTAAATCATGAGTCTGCTTGCACTCACTGATAAACCAGTCATGCAAAAGGTTCCTTGGAGCAGGAATCCAGCAGAAGGCATTTCACATCTGTCAGAAATAATTCAAGGGTGTGGAATGACTAACTGGGAACTGCATGAATAATCAAGACTTCATTTTCAGCAAGACAAAGGCATGAACTTTCGTCTGGCACATCAGTAGGGAATATGTTCGTTTCATTAAGGCCCATGTTCTGGGGACTGATGCTAGCAAAAATACCAGGAGGGATTTTTGTGATGATCACAGTGTCCACTTTAAAAGTGCAGCTTGTAAGTCTAGTTAAAGGACACAGCTATCTGAAAAGCAGTTGATGTTATGTAAACTTTAAAAATAAAGAATTAAACAAAAAATAAGGACATAAAATTTGAGAGTAGAATAAAAAAAAATGGACAATGAAATCAGCCTAAGTTGAAGTTTTTAATATCAAGCAAGGACTCAGATCTTTCCCTTGGCCAAGTCTAGAAATTTGCCAACCACTACTGGTTCCTGCTTGTGTGGAAATGAGGAGCTGGGTTTTCTTTTTTTTCCCCCTAGACTGCAGAGCAAGCAACAACAGGAGTTGTGCTGGTCTGAGGTTTTGATTTGCTGTGCTGTGTAAGAACAAAAATGAGAAAGGGGGAGATGGGATCATTTTCCATCTGGCCTGTGCCTGCTTCAGAGTCCAGGCACCCTCCAGGGTCAGGTGCTGAGGCCCTCAGCTTGTTCCATCAGAGCTCCAGGGTACTGCATCCCTGCACACAGAGCTCTGTCCCAACAGCTCTGAGAGCTGTAAATACTGGCAGCACTCACGGACTGGAGATTGGCAAACGTGATAGATGGCAGGGAAAACTTTACAAGCTGAGCACAGGCTGGGAGAAAGCTTGTCAACTCTGGTCACAGGTTACAGAACAGACAAAAGCATGTCAAACAATGGACACTGCAGGATTTCTATGTGTACTGAGGTCTAGAGATTGTCACTACAGATAAGGTATTTCCAGTACGTTTTTTCTTTATACAAATTGTAAAATACCTCCCAAAAGTATAGGTTAGGTGACAGGATCTGTTCTTCCAAGGACAGGGCTAAATCTATCATGACCACAACTTGCCAGCACTTCATATAATTTGATCCCGTGTGAATCACACGGTGAGTCAGAGCTCCAAGAGCTGAGTCCATGAACAAAGCATGTCTTGGAGCAGGGTGAGGAATGCAGAGGCGTGTGCTGGAAGGTGTGGCAGGTATGTGCGAGCTGTTAATGACCATGCTGAAGAAATCCTGGTGATGCAGAGGTGAAGGAGTCCAAGAACTGGAGGTGTCCAGAACCCATGCTGTAGGCTCACCTGAAGGATGGATTTGCATCCATAGCAGCTGATGCAGGTTCCTGGCATTGAAATGCTGTTCAGCAGCAGCACTTCTGAATCTCCCACGCTAGCAGCAGGTATGGGCCTGCACTGGTATTATCTTAATTTTCAAAGACTTTATCATGCTTTTCAGAGTCATCCTGTCTTTCATTTGAGACTTCACTGGATAGGGCACTCCATGGCTACTACCACTGTCCTCTGAACCAGCCTTTCTGAGGGTGACCTCCACTTACAAGTCAGGAAAGGCAGAAAAATTCATTTAATGGATGGAACTCTGGATGGAGCATGGATAAACCCAGGAAGTTTAAAAGATGAAAAGTGGCAAGGCTACTGACTAGCATTTGTAAAGCTGAAATGCAAAAAGCTTAAATTCTGCAACTTGAAAAGTATGGAGTCCACCTAGTTGTGAGTCAAAACTGTGGCAGGATCTGACCCTGCCTGCTCAGCCCTGCAACTGAGGTTCTCTTTCTCCATGTTACGCGCTTCAGCGGTAGCACAGCAAAGGGACCTGCACCATCCTGACATGAACACTGCTCTGCCTGCCCACACTGCCTTGCTGCAGAGTGGCTCTGAATTATGGGTGGGCAACATTCACCAAAACTGATTCCCCCAGAAAGTTTGGTGCCATTCACCTCACTTGCTCCATGGGCTTCCTCAACCCCCTTGAGGTCCCACGCCACTGGGAAGGGCTGTAACACCCCTGGAACAAGGTACACCTTGCAGGGGAAGTGACCTGTGGGCATAAGTGATCTTTCCTAACACCTGGCAGTTGTCCCACCCAGCCTTCACGGGCATGTCCTTCAGCCAAAGGAAGGATGGGGGATCAGGCTGCGGGGTGAACAGCACGGTCCTGGCCCTGTGTCCAACCAGCACCACATGACCAGGCATGCCACCAACAAACACTCCCAGGGACTCCAGGCAGGAGACATGTCATGTCCATCTCATCTTGATTTTTGATATTTTTCCACCCTAAACACTCAGCTAGGTGATTGTTGTTTGTCTTTTTAGATTTTTCTGTGTGGTAACTGAAGATGTTTACTACCAAGCAGGGGTCTTGTTTCCTTTAGAGCAGCAGCCTCAGGTCCTGCAAGCAGGCAGCTTCAGTGGCTGTACTGGGCATCTACTGACCTCAGGCCTTATTCTTTCCCCTTTCGTGTCACCAACCTGAGGGATTGAATACATGATGCCAACAGTCCTCCCCTCTGAGGAGGTGCAAAGGAAGCACCAGACGTTGATTTCTAGTTGCCTCTGTTTACATTTTGTACTGGAAATTCACTGATAGGCATTCAAGCATGAAATGCAGTGATTGTTTGGAAGGTGTCCAGAAAACCCTGACATTCTGGGAGTGACTTATCTTTCTGTGGTTTGTCTAGAAGAGAGGCAATGTGGTTCAATGAAATTTTTCTCCCTATAGCCCGAGGTGATGCTAGTTGCTTCAAGTCATAAGCAGTGAGATCTCAGGGCTGTGAAGCCCTCTGAGCCAGGAGTGGCACCTGTGTTAATACAGAAAGATACAGAGTTTGTTTCTGACCCATTTCACGCCACAGGATATTATAATTCTGTGCTGTTAAGCTGTGCTAAGCTAGACATGGTTAACAGTGGCGTGAGGCAGCTGGGTGCTCACTGCAGGAGGAGGAGGCTGCTGGGGCAGGGGCAGCTTGGGGCCCATCACCAGGCTTGGCCTTATCTCAGCTGTCACTGTGAACTCTTCAACCCCTCTGCAGAGGGGCTGAACATGTTCAACACTTTCACATTTGTCCTCTCCTTCACTTTCTCTTCCAAAAATTCTGACAGCTAAGGATCACAGCCAAGCTGGAAGCCCACTGTCCCCTGGGAACTCCAGGTAGGGAGCTCGGGCTGGGAGCAGGTGCCCTCTGCCCCTGGGAGCCCCGGGCAAGGTGTGCAGGGCAGTGCTGGCACAGGTGGGGTCAGTGCTGGTGCAGGGGGATCAGCTGCTGCACTCAGCAGACACCCAGCGTGTTTGCCCAAGGATTAAACAAGTAAGCTGCTGGGCTTGTCCATCCCCCATTCAGGGGGCCCAGTCCCTTTACCTTTCTCTGTCCACGGGGTATTTAAAGGCCCTGGTCCCCTGAGGAGGATGCCTCGGGCTGGCAGGACATGCTGTGGCCACACTCCCCTGCTGAGCCCCACGCCACGCTGCTTTGGGCAGGCGTCTGCTGTCTGCTCAGCTTTACTTTGGTATTTAAACTTAGCAAAGGGGCTTTTTTTTAGATCCATATGCATAGATCAGGTGGTCACCTGTGTCAATATGTTTATTCATAGATCCTAGCTGCTTTCAGTGACCAGTCTTCTCTAAACATAATTAGGGCTGTTTAAGTAGTTGCTCACAATTACCTCTCGGTTCACACAAAACACCATGAATTCCCTCACTAAGCAAAAACTCCAGGTAGCACGAGGGTAAAAAGCAACAAGGATTTTTCTGTTGAGTTCCTCAGATATTTTTATGATCCTACTGAAAATGGATGTTTACTTCTGAAGAGCTGCCACTATGTCTACTCTGCCATTATGTCAGTTTTCAGACCAGCAGCTTTACTGGGCACTTTGACAGCTGTTCCCACCTGTCAGCCACCCTTGCCCTGGCTCACAGTAATTAGCTGGAGGTATACTCAGCAAAGCCTGATTTGGGGCTGGATGTAAATAGAAGCTTTTCAGCTTCTGTCCTTTTGCCCACCCTATAAAATTTGATTTCTGGGATTCCAACAAGGCCATCACACTGAGTGTGTCTGTGTGAGTATTGGTGAGCAGAGCTTGGCCCCACACCTGGCCCCAGCAGGCGCTGAACTATCGGGTTATCTGGAACATGAGTCTCATTTTCAGCACTGCACAATTTTCTCCACACTGATGTTATCTTTGCCATCGGCTACTGGCATGCAGCAGCAGCTCACATATGCCATTAGCAGGTGGCAGAAGACATAAATGGAATTTTCTCTCAGAACATTTCTTCCATTCTTCCTCCCAGACTGATGAAGCGCAAGTTCAAGCTAAAGGCATGTAGTGACTACAGCCTGTTCCCAAACAGGGCCATGCAGAGCTAAAAGCAGGCTCCAGGAGAAACTCACATCCTTCAGTCTCTCTCCATGGTTAGCTCGCCAGCACACTGCCCTTAGAACACTGCAGCTGTGTGTGGCTGCACTCCTGGCATCCTCGGGCAGCTCCCCAGCTCCTTTGGCATCAGCTGGGCACAGTCCCCGTGGGGAGCTGAGGCACCTGCCCATGGTCTCAGCAAGGTGCTGACAGCCTGGCAGAGCTCTGGGTCCTGGAGATGGGCACAGAAACTTAGGGATCAGGCAAACAAATTGCCAGAAGAGGCATGAATTCAGGAACACAACATGTGCACACTGTGTGGCCTCCAAAAGGAGGAGGCAGAAGCCGGAGGAGCTCCATATCATCCCACACTTCTGCTGCTGTGAGCTCAAGCTGACCTGCCTTCCAGCAGAGCCACAGACAGCCTGGAAGCTGCTGCTGGAACCATGTGCACAGTGTGCACTCCTGACTCACCCTCCACTTAAGGATCTGGATGTCTTATATAGGAAAATAAATGGCTTTTTGAAAAATCTTATTCAGGGTTCTTTTATTTTTAATATGATTTTTTTCTGTCTCCCTCAACTGCAGCAAATCTGCTCAAAGTTGCTCCTGAACTTGGTGGAAAAGAAAAATAATAAAGACCATAGCTCAGGAACCCCTTGGTCTCCAGACCTGACATGAGCATTTATTTTTCATCTGTTTTGTTTTGTCCCCAAAGGACAATTTCATTCCAGGTTCTTGAGCTCACACTGAAAAACAACAGAACATTTCCAAAGTCAAAAAATTCTGTGGAATTGCAAGTCTAATGCTTTGGATCCAAAGTTAAACTTTGATGTTTTTTCCCCACAAAGATACTTAGATACTTGACCAAATGAAAAGTGCTTCAGTGCTACAACTGCCACGTTGATGGTCCTGTCTGTCTGACATGTCTCAGGGACTTTGTTTTGTCAGATAATGCAGATAGGGGAGGAGACTGTCACTTGCTTTTGTCCATGAAAATCTTTAGTTTCCAAGGTTATTTAAAAGTACTTTCTTCCATACAAGTATAGTTTCTGTTGCTCAGTGTGCTCTCTCATCATATGTGGAAATCCCATTCCCTGGTTTCAAAAAGTCTCAGGGTTTTTGAATGCTGCTGCCTTCCCACATGGGGTGGTCTCTGCCCCCTTCCCCCCAGGTTGCTGGGGGCTCGGAGCAGGGGGCAGTGAAGGAGAACGCTGAACTCTTGAGGCCTGCCAGGGGCAGCTGGGCACAGCTGCCACTGGAAAGGTGCACAGGAGAGGCACTTTTGTGCCAGCCATAGAAATCATTTCCTTAGAAAAGTATTTTGCCTAAAGCCCACTAGAGATTGCAGCCCCAGATAACTTGCTTGCTTTGGTCCAGGATCAGAGCTGAAACTCTGGAGAGGGGGCATGGCCAGCCCCTGGTGTGAGCACTGGTGGCCACACAAGCAAAGGATCTCTTGTCCCAGATGATCCAGGGCAGAAGAAAAGGCAGTAAGGAAAACAGGGGTTGTAAGAATTTTGTTGTACTGGGAAAAAGAAAAAAGAACTTGTCACCTGGCCTAAGAAAGCAAATTCCACTGGATCCTAAATCTCCTACCTATCTCCATAGAGCACCTTCTGTCAAGTGCTGTCAATACCTCAGAGTCCTCCCATGTTCCTTTCTTTTAAAGTTCAAAGTCACAAGGTGACTTTGAGGTGGCTGCATCTATTTGCCCTTCTCTTCCCTTGAAGCAAACAACCAGTAAAATTCCCTGGCGTATTTGTCTCCTTTCTGAAGTTTCTTTCCTCCACTGCCCTCCTCCATAAAATCAGACCCCTTTTCACACATGGGTGAACCTAGAAAATCATTTAGAGTGGGAAGCACGTGAACCACTTCAGTGAACATCAGGTAACTGTATATTAGAGGCCTTTTGAAAGGTAATTTTTCCAGCTACTTGCTTTGTGAACTGAAGCTCACTGGCACCGCGTACAGAACAGGGTGGCTTTGCACAAGTCTCCAGCTCCCTGGCCCTGTGGATTGCCCACACCTGATCACTATGTGATTTCTTTGATGTTTTCTTTCCAAGACGCCCATCTCCACATGTCACCTGCTTGTGCCATGTTTGTGTCGCTCACCTGTGTCCTGGCTGAGGTTTTCCAACACTCTTATTAGATTCTACACTCTTCTAAAAAAGGATGACTTTTCAGTTGCATCGGGATTTGAAAAATAACGTGAAAATCATGAGACACACAAATAGACACACAGACAGACCACAGGGTGCTGGTGAACCTGCCTGTCCATGGCTGTTCCCAGGGCATTTCTCCTATGACAAGGATTCCAGGTGGGCTCACACTGCAGCTTTACCTTCTCAGCATCACAAATTTGGGTATTATTCCTAACAAACCAATAAACTTTACAATAATAAATAAGAAAATAAAATATTAATTTAAATGAACTGACAAGTGTTACAGCCACAAGATGGTCACGTAAGCCCCAACTTCCACTCAAAACCAGACAAAAACCATCAAACAACAGAAACTTTATGTTCTTTAGTAATGCAATTTCAACTACAAAAAAAAAAAAATTTGGTTTATACTAAGAATGGAAACACAGAGGGACATCTCCAGATAAAATTTCTTTTTTAGGAGAGATTTAAATTTCCTAAACTGGTCTTGTTTTCTGAAAAACAACCCAGAATGGAGAAGAGAACAATGACACTTAAGCTGTATATTTATTAAAGCAGAGGCTTTTTTTAGGCTTTTTTTAAACTGCAAACCTGGCAATCAAGGCCCTGATTTGTCCTCCTGGGAATGCAAGACCAGTCAATAACAGTGTGGTCAGCTCCCAGTCCCAGATTCCTAACTGTTCCTCCAGACACTGCCCAGCTTCTGCCAAGTTTGCCTGTGCAGGGTTCTGTTCCTGAGGCTGCATTCCTGGGTTCTGACAAAAGCCACCACACAGCTCCAAACATGGCAGCGGTCACAGTCAGACATATGTGCAGAGAGGCATGCGAAGAGGCAGGGATAGCTGAAATTTTAATTAAGAAAAACATAAGTGACATACCTATTTGAGAAAGCAATGGTTGTGCAGTGCAAGGGCATCAGTGCCAACCTGCAGAGCCGCAGCCAGCAGTGCCTTTGCTGCAGGAGAGCAGAAGGCCAGCTCTGCCCCCGTGCCTTATAATTCTATTTACTGGTTATTGCAGTTACTGCTTGGAATGCACTCCACTGTGGAAGCAGCAAAGCCCCATGGACATTTCCCATAAAAGAAACATTGATGTGACTCTGTAAAGAAAAGAAAAGGCATTTTGTGGATTTTTGGATTTGCCCAAGTCCTGTATATTTGTATTTCTTGATACTGCTGCAGAGTATAGGAGATATTAACAGCTGTGCCTTGGCACCAGGCAGTCTGTGCCAAGGTCATGGCCAGTGGCCCTGGAGTGCCCCTCAGCACCTCACTGACCCTGCACTGAACCGCACTCTCACCGCCACACAACATTAATTCTGACTTATCCATGAAAATGAACAATTTTCCAATGGCAGAATGGACTCAGTTTGGTGATCTTGGCAGGCTCCAACCAGGTGAAAGTTGACCCCATTATAGTCTCGTGAGCACGAAGGAAGGCATCAGCGTTCTTGTGACGTGTAACAGGGCCGTAACGTGGCTCTGACCCCATGGCACTGCCAGAAAATCCCTACACTAACATGTCTTAAACCACTCTAGGCTGAGCTTGTCATAAGTGTCAGATCTCTGCATGTTACTCATTCCAACTCAGACTCTAGGGGTAATCACAGTAGAGAGAAAAACAGCTGAGCACACAAAACACCAGAATAATTTTAAGCATTCACTACTAAGATACTGTATAAATTAAAAATCCTGTCAGCATTTACACTAAAATCAAAAGCATCCCTGGTTTTAGGCTTTGTTTTACATTTTGTGCTGAGTTCAACAATAAATATTCCATCACAAGAACTTATTTTGAAAGTTCAGAAATCTTTAAGACCCCTCAAAGAGAGTTTAAAATGACTCCCAAAAGCAAGGGGCCTTTCCCAGCACCCAGAGCGTGCAGAGAGGCTTTGTGGAGTGTGGACTGGCAATGTCATCATGGAGCCTGCCTGTGACAAGGGGGTTATGGCAGGATGAATCCATGAGTAAGCCAAGGTCGAGGTTTGCTGTGCTGGCGGCTCTCACCCACCCAGGGCCAAGCTCAGCACGGACCAGACACAGTTCCTGTGGCTCTGGCAGGACCTCCCTGCCAGCCATGCTCAGGGCAGGACTCACCCAGAGGCCTCACGTGGCAACATCCAGCGTGACTGGAGACTGTCCTGCTGCAGGCATGGCTGCTTGCTGCCCAGGCAGCCCCAGTGCCCCGTACAGAGGCTGCAATCCCACCCCCACTACACAATGGGTGGCAGAGATGCCTGAGCTCAGCGGGTCTCAAAGCACTTCATCACCAGTTTTGCATGTTAATTAGTGCTCCCCAGCCCCAGGAAGCAGCAGCCCTTCACTTCCAGGTGAGCCACCAAGAGCACACACCACTGTGGGTGGGACATGGGCGCGTGGAACGGGGGCACTGCTGCAGAGGGGACAGGGGCACATGGGAAGAGGGCACTGCCATGGGTGGGACACAGGCAGTGCTTCAGCTGGGGCATGGGCACATGGGATGTGGGACCACTGCAGGGGAGTCATGGGCACGTGCCCATTGCTTCCTCAGCAATTGTACTGACCTCCAGTACCAGGAGTTCTCATCTAGAATGCCAAAGAGCAAATCCCCACACTTTCCTGCAGTAGTTAAATCTTTTCTTTATTTATCAGAGCAATATCCCTCAGAAATCAAAAGCCCAGGTCCTTCCTCCCCCACTGCAGAGTTCATGTGATACCAGCAACACCCAGAAGCAGTGACTCCTCTGCATCACTCACCCCACACCACAGCCGTGCTCCCAGGGCAGACAAAGCAGGCTCCAAGGCTCGAGAGTCTTTGGGGAGTGTTGTCAGTCAGAAGGGTGAGTGTACCTGTCTTATATGTTTGCTGACCCCTGAAATGAGAGGTGAAATGAAACTCATTAAACTATTCAAAGCGGGGACTAAAATAAAATTACTCCAGTGAGGAATACCTTCATTTTAAAGAAATTATATGGGTATTATCAGCTAAAAAGGCCGTTGTCTCTTCCAGAACATGCTGCTGCTGACAAGACCTTAACATGTTGGCTGGTATCACCACTAACACCTGAGACAGCAAACGAGCTAATCCTTACACCCTTCTTGTGCTAATGACTGCAGGAGATAACTGGTGTCCCTGGCAAGTGTCCCATTTAATTCAATTAACTCCTGCCAAGCCCTGTTGATGGCACTGGCAGTGTCAGAGAAAGCCAGAAGCCAGATCTGGATTCAGATGGTAAAACCAAGGCAGCCTCCCCCATCCCTCTGTGGCCCAGTCCCCAGCAGCCAATCCTATGGGTAACAACCGACTTGGCATCCACAGCAGCTTCTACAAAAGGGTGTAGAAAAGCATAAGTTTGTCCTGAAAATGCTCATCTTTTTTTTTTCTGAGAAAATGCAGGCAACTTATTTCATTGTATATGCTGCTTATTTGTTCTGAAATGCTGGGTTATGTGTTGGTTTAAGCAGCACTTTCATGGAGTTCCCACCCCCTTCCATGGGTCCAAGCCAGCGGGAAGATCATGTTTCTCCTAACACAAGGCAGATGTCTGCCAGCTGATCCGGGGCACACAGAGCTGCTGCCCCTCCAGGGGACCCTGACACTTGCAGAGATTGAGGTGTCTGAGGTATGAACTGAAACATTCTGATAAACATGAAAAATAAACTAACCATGAAAAACTAAGCTGCAAGGAACAATTGGTATATCCCCTCAGTTGACACAATTTCCAGGTCTGTTTGATAGCAAAAAATACTTTCCAAATATTTTCTTTTCCTTTTGAACATTCTTCAGCAGTGAGCTTCAACAGGCAGTGATCTATCTGCCAACGCACATTATTCAGTTAAGAAGTTCTGAAATAGATATGCAGAGAAGTTTCCTTGGTGGCACTTTTAAAGTGTTAGTCTGGGATAGCAGGTAAAATCCCGAGAAGTCTGTACACTGCCAACATAAATAGAAAGTGTAGTTGAAGATGGGAGATATCCATTCCTTGACACGGCTGTCATACCTATTCTGTTGTCAGGTCCTAGTAACAGTTTTATTTGAAGGTCAGCAGGACAAATAATGCCCAGAAAAGCTCTTCTTCTGGAAAACAAAGCCTTCAAACCTTCAGTAGGAAATGTAAGGACTCAGGCACCACTTTCACACCAGCTCAAGATCCACAAGGAATAACATGGGGAGACCAGAGTTGTGCAGAAATACTTGCAAGCAGAAGAATGCCACAAAGTGGAGCCACAGTTGGAATTCCCACCGTGACAGTGCTGATGAATCCTGGGCAGGCTGACCTCAGTGCTGCTGCAGCCACGCTGCAACCCAGAGCAGGGGTGCATGGAGCGCAGCACGCATGCCCATGGAGCACCTGGCTGCACTCAGACCATGCCAGCAGAAGTGGGACAGAGTTGACCATCCTTCCTAGTGTCCCCCAGAAAGCTGCAGGTGGCCACTGCCTAATGAACACTCCAGTCCTTCCTTGCTGCTTAAGATACAGGGTGCATGTCTATGGCTTCCTGCAATTAACAGCCTCCTCCCTTCAGATCTGTGAGTGAGCCCCAACAGAACCGTGTTGAGCCATATCTTTTGCCAGGTGGGGTGTCAGCCAAGGAAAAATTGTGCCTCATGAGGACTGGTGCCCATGTGAGCCATGTGTATGCGGCAGCAGAGGGACAGCAATAAAAAAAAAAAAGTATAAAAACCCCAGGGCCTTTCAAAGCATTTCCAAGTGCTGCCCCAATTTCCCTGCTGGGTGTCAGGTTCTAGGAAGCCACCACCCACACAAAGCAGCTGTAAAGCCACATCTAAAACTGCCTTACCTGTGGTACAGAAAGAGCTGACAATGGCATTAGCATGAAACTCAAATTAGAGGCTAATTGGGTTCTGCAGTCACTGAAATTGATGACAGCTCAGCAATTAACATCCCTGAATTTTCTTGAGTAAAATAAACCTAAAATCTGCTCCCATTCATGCTTCTCCCTGCTCCATGAGCAAGCGCTGCGGGAGCCCGGCACGCTTTGCACACAGGGGAGTTCCAGCACCTCTGCCAGGGCCTGTGGGGCTCCCAGCAGTTACTGGGGCAGGCACAGGCCTGGGAAGAGATTGTGCATCGGCAAATCAGCATCATTTCACAGAAATGGGATGTGATACTCAATGCCAGGGCATGGGAACCATCACCAGTGCACAAACAGATACAAGATGCCATCCAGCAGAAACTGTGCACCTAGTCCTTCGTGCAGGTGTGGCAGTGATGCCAGAGCACTGCTGCTGCTGCTGCAAGCAAAAGAGGGAGGTAGCAACATTAAAAAGTGAGGGACTAAAAGCATCTGCTCAGGGTGTCAGAGTGTGACACAGGCGCAGCCTCTATCAGTACTTCTTGTAGGTGAATCAGAACATCTTCTGTTCAGGTGGGCAGTAACACCTACCAAAAGGCACCAGAGCCTTTCCCTGGACCTCCCTAGGGTGCATCACACATTTGGGGCAGAGGAAAACACTCTATTTAGTTGTACATGTTATTTTCAAGTTGAGGGGGTTGTTCTCCAAGATCCGTAATGAGAGACCAAATGCACTGCCATTACAACTGCAAGCAGCAATTGCTCAGCCTCTGCCTCAGACAGTGTGCTGCAGACTTGCTGTGCAGGATATGGCCACGTGCAGCCTCTTTGAGGCTTTCTGTGCATGTGTGCTGTGTGTGCCCATCTGGCTGTGGTATGCTCACCTGCCCTGTGCTCACCCAAAATTTGTGCAAGAGTTCTATGGTCTCATTTTTAGTATTGTTATGTACCACATTTGGAGTTATTGATCCATAAAAGCATCTTATGGTGGTACATTTGGAAAAGCCACGACATGCTTCTGCCTCCACTCACAGCTGAAGTCCCTGACTGCTGACAGATCTGAGCTTCCAAAGCCAGCCCCTCTTCTGTCCCTTCCTTCAGCACCTGGCTTGATTTTGACGTGGCCGGCAATTTTATCTGCACTCTCTGGTCCAGATGTTGCTTGTGGCTCCTCATGAGAATCTCCCAGTTCTGCTGTGACCCATGAGACAAGGAAGGGGCATGTTCCTCACCTCAGCTGTGATGAAGACAAGGTCACGGCTGGGCCCCGCTGCTGCTCCTGCTTGCAGACTCGCTGCCACAGCTCACTGCAGTTTCTCCACTCTCCTCCTGCCTTCTTCCTACACTTGCTGCAGGCACAAAATGTTCCCAGGCTCCCACAGCCATGCCTGGGGCATGCCAAGTCCATATGCTGCTGTCCCTTTCACACACACACAAAGGGCAAAAAAGTTCACTCCTTGGAGATCCACTTCTCTGTGCACAGTTCATCAAGCAGAAAAAACAAACCTGACCAAGATGGCCACAAAAACATGTCATTGTTTAGAAAGGCTTCACTTGACACCCAAAGATATCAAGTGTATTATTTTCGGATAAAGTAATATAAGCAGTTCTATTTTCAGTTCAACGTGCCTACCTTTTAAGTAAATCACTTTTGTTCTCATTCAGTTTAAAGCTCTTGGTGTGCCAGGAAGAAAAATGTCTGCATGTGTATTATATATATTATACTACAGATATTATAAACCACTGCATTATACTACAGACATCCCTTCCTTCCACCATTTATATCAGTATTTCAGGCTACGATCAGAGCACTCTTGGCTTTATTCTAAAACTCACCCGCACAGATTACAAGCAAAAGTTTCTGCATGAGGAGTCCACAGCTCACGGCTGTCCTTGGCTGTCCCAGGCAGTGAGCCCTGTTGGAGATGTCTGCTCCGTGCCGGCATTTGAGGGACCCTGGTGTTCTGTGGGCGCAGGGGTTGTAGCCCCTCTCTGGGCTCTGGGGCCATCACGCCCCACTCTGCAGATGCCATTGGGCTCTGTCCCCAGGAGCATCTTCACGGGAGCTGGGGCTTCACTTACAGCTGGCTGCAAAATACAGATTGTGAACAACATGGATTTTAAGTGCCAGATCTTTTCTTGACTGATGCTCCCAGCTGATGGTAAGTTTGTATTTCAAGGTAACATCACATTCATCAGTGTCACAAACAATTGCTGCCTTAAGAATCAAAATCTTTCCCTTCATTGTCTGACCTGAAGAATCCCCACATGCAGGAATATGTCCGACGGCTCTCTGGGATGCCGAGGTACAAGCAGCATAAAGACCCATGTGCTGGGTGACAGCTCAGACCTGGGGCTGGAAATGTCCCCCTGAGCAGCAGTAATTGCAGCTCACATCACAAGATTCCCCATAACAACAGCTGAAGATCCCTGTTTCAAAATGACTGAAGGTTATAGCCAAAGCTGAACTCCTGTACTCATCACTGCAGCAGCCTCATGGGGCTCATTCCCCTCCCTGTCCCCTGATGTGTGTGAATTATCCTCCCAAAAAGCTTTTTTCTACCAACAATATGCACATCTTTTCAAAGGCTAAGTGGAAATCCCTGCAAGGATTTCTGGTGCCACCTCCAGTCAGAAATAACAGTAATCTGATCCACAAGTGAATTGCATTTCTGCTGCTGAATTCCTTTGTACAAGTATTTTTGCTTTGAAAGAGTTTGGCAGCAGTGAGACACAGCCTAATTTTACTTATAAGGTGTGAATCAAAGAAGATCTGCAAGTTTCTGAGTCACAGAAAGGAAGTGTCTGTAGCCTTTCACCACTTCTGTCAAGAGAAAATGTCACGGTTCAGCTATTTTAGATGGCACTCCAGACCGCTCACTGTGCCCTGCAGATTCCCATCTCCCACCACCCTCACGCTCTCCCCAGGCAACCAGCACAATTCCAGTCTTCTCTTGGGACCTGGGGAACTCCCAGCCTCACTCAGACCTGCTGTTGTTAATGGGAAGCATCACCACCGGCTGCCATGTGAGAGAGCTGAATAAATTATTAATCTGGCAGAATTCAGCCAACACTTTGTGGGAAAAAAAGGATGACCAAGGAAAGGGCGAGCTACTTCCCACATCACTGAAATCCCTGGGAAGCTGAGGGCCTAAGCTACAAACACTGCTGCAGCAGCAGCAAACTTCCAGGGTCTGCACTGTGCCCACAGCCTGACTCTGCTACCACGTAAACAGGGACTACAGTCAACCAAGTCCTGTGCTCCTGTGCTGCCGTGAGAGCTCCCACCCGAGGCCAGGCTGTCCTAAGCGTGCCCTGCCTGTGGTAGCTCCAAGGAGAGCATGCAGCTGTTCAGCTCCGCTTCCTCCAGTCCCAAAGATTTCATGACCTCCGAGGCGCTGCAGAGGCCACATTTAGCCAGCAGCTCAACCACCAAGGTCACCGGCTAAATCCAACCATGGGAGCCCACTCTGCCCAAGAGATGAGGTGGGACAGCCTGTGCCCACAGTACCTGGCAGCATGGCCTGCCCGTGTGGCTCCCAGGGTGATGTGTGCAATGCTCCACTCATTCTTTAATCTCTTTATCTGCTGCTCATGACAGACCTGATCTCCTCCAGGCCTACTGGGATATGCCAAGGACTGGCACGTTACAACATGTCATTCCACCTGCTGCTCTCCAGCCCCCCAGATCATTTCGCTGTCCTGTCCCCCACTGGGGGACATCTGCCTTAAAACAGGTCCTCAGGGTTTACAGACAGCAGGCATGGTATAAAAACTACACAGCAGTATCAGCAGGAGCGGAGGGTCCTCCACCTTCCAGCTGTCTGTGGGTTCTGTCCATCGAATATATGGGTGAATTCTCCCATAAAAGACAGTATTGGGAATGCTTATCTGGCTTAATTATTTCCATTCACTGCCACATTTAGCCTGATCCAGCACAGCTCCATGGCTCCATAGCCACTGTCAAACCAAATTCTTCCCTGATAGTCTGTGGAGATGTGTATTTGTCATCTGCAATCTATTCCTTGATTTCTGGCAGGTATTTTCAGTGCTTTCTCTTGAAAGCTTTTTCAGATTTTCCTGGGCTTCTCCCTAAACTCTGTGAGCAAAGCCTCACACAGTTTAATTGTTGACAGCTGTGTCAGGAGAAGTTTTTTTACATTGCTCTTGTTGCAGCACACAAAGGGCTGCCTGGCTGTGTAATGCACCAAAATGTGGAAAGCAGACTATGTTCTCTGAGGGGGGGTTTGGGGAGTTTACCTGTTTGTGATTATTGTCAGAGATAATTTCAGCTCCTCACATGAAAATGCTGACAAATAAAAGGCAGCTGAGCAAACAGGTGAAAAGCTTAAAGTACTGGGTTGGACCAAACTGAATCTCTCCTCCTTTCCAGGACCTTGCATTTTGGTTTCACAGTAAAGAAAAATCCAGTTAAAAGGAAAAAAAGAAACTCACTTCTGATTTTTTTTTCCCAAGTAAAAGATGGGAAATGCATGGGACTAGATTGATCTCCCTTTTCTGCCAGGCTGAACTCAAATCTGAAACATCTGTTCCCATAACTTGAGACAAGCTCTCCCAGTCAAATAATGTAAGCTCAAACTCTTCCTGCCATCAGTGCAGAACTCTCAGTTAAGCTTTTTGTGGAAGCCTAAGAACCCAGACACTTCTCATGTTCCCTGCAAGCACTGAATAACGATGGGTTCTCACTACCAGCAAATCATTTGCAAAGAAAAATTAGCACCTTTTCCTAGTATTTGAAATCCTAAAATCTGTTTTTTTCTAGAAAGACACTGTACACATTATCCTTCAGGAGTTATTCAAACTGGGCAGTGCCAGCTATATAAAACAGTATCTCACCCAGCACAGCAGGATAAACTCAGGTGATTGCAATGATCAGGGACAGGGGAAAATACTAATTTTTCAATATAGAATCACAGACTGGTTTGTGTTGGAACAGACCTTTGAAAACCATCTTGTCCACCAACCCCACCATCAGCAGGGTCACCTTCCACCAGACCAGGTTGCCCCAAGCCCTGTCCAACCTGGCCTTGAACACTTCCAGGGACGGGCAGCCAGCACCACCCTGGACAGCCTGGTCCCCTATTCAGCTACAGTCTGCAAGGCAAAGAGTAGGATTTTAGCTGAAAGTATTGAGAACCAAATTTGCTCGCAGAAGTTGCACACAGGCCTGGGTTCAGGGCTCACACCCTCACTGCATCCCCAGGCTTGGCAGAAGAGGACCTATGGCTCGTGCAGAGCTCCATTCTGATCTAAGTGCCTGTGCACAGGCATCACAAACAGAGCACTGGCAGGTCAAGCAAGAAGCTACAGAACTGTGCACTATCCTGAGCCTGCAGCCCTCCAGGAACTCTGTATTCAACATGCGTTGGAGCATGAACCCCATCCTGTCAGAGAAATAGACTGGAAATCAGGGTTCGTTTCAGATTTTGCTTCCAACTCTCTGTGTGTGTACAAGTCACTTTGTTTCCTGCTGTTTTCCCCAACCTCACAGGACATGATGTACAAGGGGGGACTGTCCCCAGCTACAGACCTGCACAATCCAGGGAACTGGACTGGAAGCGAAGGGCTCTGGAAGCCACAAGGGAAAGGGGTATTA